>VBSM01000361.1:54981709-54993272 GCA_008086735.1 Cheirogaleus medius | reverse complement strand
AAAAAAAAAAAAAAAAAAAAAAAAAATCTGTATATTTAACTAAGTGCAAAGAGAATCCATGCATTAGCATATTTTATTGAGGCACATGAAATATGGTATGGCAGAATGTGCTATGAATAAACCAGGGCGCAACTGACTCTCCTACCTACTATTTCATCATGGTCAAAATCTCTGCTCTCTTAGAGAAAGCTATTGTAGAGTGAAAAGGCTTATGAAGCTGCCAAGCCAGTCCATCTAGGAATGTGATCACCCTCTTCCCCAAGCCTGGAGAACAACAGTCATCCCAGGAGGGCTAGCATACCTAAAGGAGTTTTGTACATGACATCAATGTGTTGGCTTGCTCACATTCACCTCAGAAATAATCAAGATTAATCCCACCTTCCTTCCCATCCCTGTCGACGTAACTTATCCCTGTGCTGTTTGACATACCCTCTAGCCTCACCTCCGGTTATTCTGACCCTCCTAAACACAGCCACTGTGTGTCAAGGAAGTCCAGTTCAAAGATCAGCATGCTGCTCTGTATCTTCATCTAATTTTTAGAATGACTTCTTTCTTTCCAGCTTTACTGGACTGTTCCCTGAAGACACTGCTTAGCCTTAGCCCTCTTTCTCAGAGACTATCTTCAGTGTTATCTCTACATCTCTTACGGACAGAGGCACATTTGGTGTTTTTGCTGCCCCTCATTGCTGCCCCCAGACCACTTGTTCCCCTGCCTTGTGCAGTAACTTCTGCTCCTCTGAGACTCATGCTACCCACTGTACCAGGTTCCCTACAGTTGCTGTCATCCAGTGAAATCTGATTCAGAAGATTTACTAAGTGGGAAAGGAAGCCTTTACTTTTCAAATATTTAACTACTGAATGGCAATTTTGTTCTCTTTTCTAACTCTTATCATCATTCTCTGTATATTCAAAATCCACCTATATGAAGCATACAACATGGCTGATCTTTTAATCGTTTTACCTCCTCATTACCAAATTTTCTTCTTCATTGAAATGTAGTCTCTTCCCCATGATCACAACTGCTTTCTGCATCTGTCAGAAAATTAGCTACCCCTGCCTTAGGATATTTTTTATTTGTTTATTTATTTTTTATTTCAGAATATTATGGTGAGGGGAAGAGTATTTTTTTCCCAACTCAATGTTTAATCACACCCACACTTAAATTCATCACTCTCATAAAGAACTTTCAGTGAACTCACATTTTCTCACTATCTATCAAACCCATCCTGATCTCTCTTTATTATCTGGCCTATATTCCATGGTATGTTATTATAATTTCTCTGTTAAATGTTGATGTTAAAGATTTGATTATGGGCTCTATCCCCTTTTCTTAAATTTTATCTCTAATTGATCTGACCCACACACATCAAATTAAATAACGTCTTTATACTAATGACTTGAAAATTTATATATTTGACCCAGACTTCTCCTTGTGAGTCTTAGGCATGCATATCCAGGGGCACTTGTCAGCATAATTTTATGTCTTGCAGACATTTAACATGTCCCAAGTGGAATTCCTATTTTCCCAAAAACTTGTGCACCTTTTCAGTTTTCTCTGCTTTCAGAAAATGGCACCATCATTTACACAGCTACTCAAATGAGTCACTGAAGCATCATCTTTGCTTTCCTTTCTTTTAGCTCATTCTCTACAGAGCAACACAAGAAATCTTACTGAAGCATATGTTGAATTTACTCCTTCCCTCTATTTCAAATCATCGAATAGATTCCCAATGCATTTAGAATAACATTCAACTTCTTTTCTGTGTGTCCTAAAACCTATTGTTCTACTAATTGTTCTTGTCTTGGTAAAGGACTTTGCAACTCACAAGATTGATCAAGTGAAGAGCCAAGGAATCACTCTCAAATTCTCTGTCCTTTCCTTTGGAAATACTGCAAGTTCTTCCATCAAAACATATTCTAGACCCACTAAATTATTTAAACTGTCCCTGCTACCATTATGGTTCATGTAACCTTTATCTCCCATCTGAATTCCTACAGTAACCACCTACCTCCCATTTCTTGCACTTCTATGCCCTATAGTCCATTCTCCACAGAAAGTCACAGTGATTTTGTAAAGATTTGATCTGCTTTTATCGTGTATCTGTTTAAAACTCAACAGTGGCTTATCATTAACACTAGAATAAAATAAAAACTGTTTACCCTGGTCTTCAAGGCTCTGCATACTTTCCTCCTTGACCTTAGCTTTCCATTTCCCCTGTCTCTCATCGTATTCCACACACACTGGGCTTCCTTCTGCCCTTCAAAATTGCCAAACTCACTTCGAACCGAAGGTCTTTGCATTGTCTTTTTTTTTTTTTTTTCCTTTTCTGACTAGAAGGAACTATCCTAGGATCTTCATATAGCTGTTTCTTTCTCATTATTCAAGTCTCTGTTCAAATTTCACCTCTTCAGAGAAACCACACTATATATCAATTGCCTCTCCCTTCTAAGTTACTCTCCATTGTTTTTCCCTTCTTTGTTTTCCTCATAACACCCTCTATCTGAAGATTTATTCATTTATTTATTTATTTACTTTTAGAGATGAGGTCTCTATGTTGCCCAGGCTGGTCTTGAAATTCCAGCTTCAAGGGATCCTCCCGCCTAAGCCTCTGGAGTAACTGGTATTACAGGCATGAGCTACCATGCCCTCAGCCATCACGCCCAGCTATTTATCTTTTGATACGTGTGTTTGTGTTTCTCCCTCTATTAAATACAAACCCATGAGTATAGAGATATTAGAAATTATGTTCATTAATTTATCTCAATGCATAGAAAAATCACTGGCAATCAGTTGATGCTCAAGAAATATGTATTAAATGAATAAAATATTCATCAGAAGGGCTTAAAATCAACGTATCCCTCTCCAACCTCATATTCTTAAAGTCTAGATATGGCGTTTTCTTTCAGTTCCTCAAATAATAAGCTATTTTCTGCCTCAAAGTCCTTTTACATGTGTGTGTGTATATATATATATATATATATATTTTTTTTAATAATGCTCTTCAAATGATGAGCTCCCTTCCTTCCTTTCAGGCTCAAGGTAAATGTAAAACTTTTCCTGGTATCCTTGTCTAAAGCGAATCTTCTGTGTTATTCTCTATCTCAAACTTTCATTTACTTTCTCATGGTGCTTAATTCATTTTCAATTATTTATTTGTTTGCTTACTACTGGCTTTTTGATTGTCTTTCCTGGAATGTTACATCCATATGAATTCATGCTGTTTTGGAAAAACTCTCAAACTGTTTTTTCTCTGCTCTTATACCACAACAATCATCAGTACAGAGGACTTCTATGACCAAATGTAGGGATTTCCTACCCCCAACACCAAACAGCGGACACCAGCTGGGTGTCCTCTAATTTAATTCCAACACTATCTACCTGGAGAAAGCGTCAGATCTCACAGGGTTCAAAACTGCCCCTCTCCCTTTAGACACCAGTAGCAAGTCCTACACAAGTCCAGCTCTGTGGAACTTCTGAATAAGCGGCTTCATTTTTGAGATTCTCACGCATGCATCCCTCCCACACCCACCCTCACCCCCAGCTCCACCCCATCGCTTTGGGTTCTCACAGATGTGAGGGAAACACTTAGGTTTACCAGTTTATTATAAAGGACAGTTCAGAGGATACATATGAAGAGATGCCATAGGGCAAGGAATGGGGGAAGGAGCACCAAGCTTCCTTGGGTGAGCCACCCTCCAGGAAACTTCACGTTCAGCTGTCTATAAGCTCTCTGAACCCAGTCCCCTAGGCTTTTTATGGACAAACATTAACATGTAATTGGCCTCCTGGGAATGGAGCAGGACTCTCTCCTGACCCACAATCTGAAAGGCAGGGAAGATTAGAGTGGTGTCTTGGGGCAGGTGAAAGGAGGGCAGGAGAAAGTCAGAGAGATTCAGTTTCCTGAGGCCTGCTCCTGAGGCTTACTACACTCCACATTATAACAAAAGACTATAACAAGGGCTATGAAAGTTATGAGCCAGGAACTGTAGATCAAAACATATATATATGTATATATATATATTTTTTAAATATATATAGTATGTATATAGCCTATACATTAATATATAATGTGCATATACATAAAATGTATATATTAACATTATAGCATGTATATATATTGTGTTTGTGTATATATATGATATATGTAACACCACACAGCCTAATACCTGGAACATACTAGGTGCTCAGTAAATATTAATTGAATAAACTAGTAATAAATTAGTGAATTCTCAATTTTTTAATCTCTGAATATATTTAATAATGCATTTAAAATTGTTTGAGGAATTAGTTAAAAGGAATCTGGCAAATATCAGCTCCTTAATATAATTTTATTATTTCAGCTTTCCGATAATTTTCCATGGACTTTTAAAACTAGACTTTATTTTTCAAGCAGTTTTAGGTTCACAGAAAAATTGAGTGGAGAGTACAGAGATTTCCCATATGCTTCCTGGCCCCAACTTGCCTAGTCTTCCCCACTATCAACATCCAGCACCAAATAGGTACATTCGTTACAAATGATGAACCTACATTGGCACATCATTATCACCCGAAGTCCACAGTTTACATTAGGGTTCACTCTTGGTGTTGTTTTGACAAATGTATAATGACATGCATCCACCATTGTAGTATCATACAAAAATAATTTCACTGCCCTAAATATCCTCCATGCTTTATCAACTCATCCCTTCCTCCACTTTAACTCCTGGCAACCATAAATCTTTTTAATATTTCCAGAATGCCACATAGTTAGAATGTAGCCTTTTCGTATTGTTTTGTTTTTTCACTTGGTAATATGTATTTGAATTTCCTCTATGTATGTGGTTTTTTCAGATTGGTTTCTTTCACTTGGTAACATGCCTTTGAGTTTACTCTATGTCTTGTCACAGCTTGATAGCTCATTTCTTTTTAGTGCTGAATAATATTACATTATGTGAATATACCACAGTTTATTTGTCCACACACCTACTAAAGGAAATTTGGTTGCTTCCAAATTTGAGCAATTATAAATAAAGCTACTATAAACATCCTGTGCTGTTTTTTTTGTTTTTTTTGTTTTTTATGGACATAAGTTTTCAGTTCATTTGGTGCATGACTGTAGGATCATATACTAAGAGTATGCTTAGTTTTGAAAGAAACTGCCAAACTCAAACTATCTTATAAAATGACTGTATCATTTTGCATTCTCCCCAGAAAGAAATGAGACTTATTGTTGCTCCACATCCTCACCAGCATTTGCTGTTGTCAGTGTTCTGGATTTCAGCCATCCTATGTGGTGGTATGTGGTGATATCTCACTGTTGTTTTAATTTGCAATTCCCTAATGCCTTATGATGTTGAACATCTTTTCATACACTCCAGTGGAATCTTATTGGGGCCATTCTCCATTTGTCATTCAAATGTTTGGAAAGGTTAAATGATTTTCCCAGATCACATAGCTAAGAAGAGTCAAAGAAGAGGTTTGCACTTAGGTTTTCCAAATTCTGCAATACATACTTTTCCCACTATTTTATGTTGCTTTCTATACCATAAGATCATGTGGGAGAAAACCAAATATGCTGGATTTTTGAATGGAATTAGATCAAATATACAGGAATCAGAAATTAATCTGTAACTACATTCAAAGCTAGATATTTGTGCTTACCATATGTTAAAGGATAGTTAGAATCCTGTCTACTTTTTATGTACCAGGAGCTCATATATAAAATTTATTCCCCAGAGGTACACAGAGTACTACAAATATGAGAGATGTAGTGTCCTTTCACCCACAGAGCTATTATACCCATTTCCCTCTCTACTCTTCCTGGCTTGCTAGTCTTTCAAGTTAGATAACACATTTCCATAAGTCATAGTTTACATGCCTTTGTTACAGTAGAAGGGGAAGAAGCTGATATATATATATATATATATATATATATATATATGTCTTTTGAACTAGGCATGAGTGATATCTGGCAAGACGATTACTTAACTTTGCACCAAAAGCACAAACATTACCTGGCACATAGCAGGCTTGCAAATAAAACGACTGCTTAAGTGAATTGAATAGAAGCGGATTGCTCTGGTCAACTGGGGAATCCAGGGTAACTTGAACTTGAAGGGAAAAAATTGAGACAAGTAATTTCCCCTATGGGACTCAGGTAAGGTGGTAACAAATCCTCAGGTCTCTAAGCCATGTACAGAGGGTTTAGGACTTGAGAAGAGTACCATATTCCCCATGCAGAGGAGGAGACAGCCAGAGAATTCTGAGTTGGTACAATGGGGATCAAATGAAGCATGTAGGTATAGTAGATTAACACTACTGACTTTATACTGTGGTTTTATTTAGTTTATAATTTATAAATAAATATATGTATGAATTTGTATTTAAAAGTAACAACAAAGACTGACAATTTATCAAGCTCCATGGATTATGCAATAGAACTATTTAATATTTTTCAAGCACTTACTATGTGCCAAATCCCAAGCTTTACTTGGATTAATTTATTTATTTTCCATAACTACTAGTGAGGTTGGTAATACTATTATTTCTGTTTTACAAATGAAGAAACTGAAGGGACAGGTGCTAAGTATTTTTTGCCCAAGGTCAACAGTCAGACATAACTCTGGCAGATGGCTGGACCACTTATCACTGCACTATATTTCCTCTATTAAATAATCCTTAGTGATCATTTCTAAATAAAAAACTGTACACAGCTCATTAGATAATTGATTACCTGTTGTATGGCTTTATTATTATTTTTCTAATCAACTGAGATTAGCACTGGGCTATATTATTTTACATGCAAAATGATATTATTGATTGAACAATAAAATCAAGGCAAAACTATAGAAGACAATACATTATAGAAGAAAACAAGAAGTAAATATGTAATACACAAAATTCATTTTCTAAATGACAAATTATCTCTTTCCTAATAATAACATATCTTTTTAATATAAAAGTATTATAAGAATTTATGAAAATAGCACATATTAAGCCCATCAGATTTAGGTAGCAATATGTGAGTATCTAAAAATACTTTTTTTTCTGTTTGCATTATTAAATTATTGTTTCATTTTAAATTTTGTTCCAAAATATTTATAGTATATTTTTCACATAATCTGACTTGATCACTGGGAAAAATATGACGGAAGTTAGTGATTAGTTAGGAGTATGTGAGGCATATGAGGGATATATGTGTACAAGGAATGAAAACAGAACAAAATAACTGTAAAATTATTATGCTATTTAAATCTTATTAATCCAATTTAGACTACTAGCTATCCCACCTATTAATTTGATTTCCTTCATCTATAAGTAAATAAGAAAACTTCTGTCATAGGCAAATAAATGTGTTGATCCCTGTGAGATTAAAAAGCCTACTTAGATACATATATTAAACAGGTTTGCACATCACTAGAAAAAATATATGTGGTGTGAGCGCATCTTTTTATTATTAATGGATCTCTACAATGTCAAATATCTTTCTTCTGGTATTTAATTCCAATAAGTAAGACACAGTTTTCATGCTGTGATTCCTATCTCCAGCTACACTGTGTCACAAGATAGTTTTATATCAAGTTATGACTCTTCTTTAAACTCTCTTTTTCTGTTTCACATGGCACAGGATAAATAATAACCTCATGTAATAAAAAGAAAAATGGTACCAGAAGCAATTACTGTATCACATACTGAGTTCAATGAATAATATGATAAAACTCTCCTGGGCAACTTTACTGATTTCTCATATAGTCTTAAATCTCTACATCAGCATTTGCTAGAGGTAAAGGTACTTCATTCCACTGGCATCTGTAATAAGGATTTGTCAGCATTTCTACTATCAACCCCAGTTTTAAGGAACCCAATAACTCATGTCTTTTTATCTGCATTAGACTGGGAGTTGGCACAGAATGAACTCAAAATGAAGCTCCAAAAAAGTGAAATACGTTTTCAGGTTGAGGGGAACAAAATGTTTTATTTAAATATAATAAAACTTTTTATAATCTTTAAAAGCATATAATTCATCTATCTCTCAGCTCTTACCTAGGGCTCAATTATCTTTTTCATATGTTAACCCTGAGCTGTCATTGTCTTACCCACGCTATTTAAAACATAAGGACATAAAGATGCAAATTAATTTTAATGTAATATGTATAAAATATCCTCTATTACAATGAAAAGACTTAACTAACTAACTTATACATTTGTCCAAACATATATTGAACTCCTACTCTGTCCGAGGACTATTCTGGGTGTTAGGTATACAATGAACAGTCTGAAACAAAACAAGTCAGAAAATCCCTGCCCTTATGGAACCCCCAATCTAGTGATAAGTTTGAAATCCCTACCTATTCTATATTATCCTGTACTATTATGATATATGTCTACTTTGCTTTATTAATTATCAGAAGTAGAATATTTCCACAGACTACATTTTTGAGAAACAGTACTGTGTGTTTTATTTTAGAGCATTCTGGTGAATCTCAAAACATATGACACTGTGGTCCTCAAATCATTTATTTGGGAAAATAGAAAGGGATATTCAGGTAACCTGTGTCTGGCTCTGATTTCATCCTTCTGAACAAAAAATGCTTAAAATTGGTTTGAGGCAACCAGCTGAAATTAAAATTGCTTATGGATATCAAAGCATTTAAGAAATACAGTTATTAATAATGGCACTTAATTTTTCTTTAAAAACCCTCTTTTTAAAATAAAATTCCTATGGGCCAAATGAAAAAGACATAATGATTATAATAATGATAACATAAGATTAAAATAAGGTTATGGAGATTAAAACAAAATTGAGCAGTTCATATTTTCCAAAGAATCATTTATTTCCTTCTATTTTCTGAGCCTTATGGTCACAGACTCTATAGCCTATCACTGCCCTCCTACTGAAGGCATTAAATTATAAATAATGAGAGGGTAATTTGGTTCTCAAAGAGTGTGGAAATCAAGACAGATGTTAAGAAATTGATTGAAGGTAGAAGGATGATGAACGGGCAGCAAGAAGGATAGGGCAGTGATGGAGTTGGTTCTTGAGGAAGGTGAGTTGGCTCATAAAAATTGTAGAACTGGTACTTGAACTAACTAAATAAATAAATAAATAAAGCAGACCTCTGCATCTTACTCTGAATTGTTTAAGGAATGCTCGAGAGAATGAAAAGTAGAGAGTTACACTTTTAAAACAGAGATTAAGGATGAAAGGTCATTACCATGAACGGCAATACTAAGGCGATGGAACAAAGGATAATCCTTCTGCTCTTTCTACTTACACCGTGCTTTACTCGAATTTTCCCAAATCCTCTCTTGCTGTCCTTCTCTCATCTAAGCCCTGAGGCCCTAGTCTCTTTTACTAGATAGTATAAGTCAGCAAGAATTAATTACTTGTCCTAATATTCTTTTCAACTCTGTTTAATATCACTTTTATTTCATTTCAGGCAACTAAACTAAAGATTCCTATTAGATAAAATTTTGTCAGTAAGTTTAATTTTATTATAGGTAGAAGGTATTCTTCTGGAATGATGAAAAACACTCAAGAAATCTCATTAATGCTGATGAAGAAGTATAAGCAGAATAAAGGGAGATTATCAGCAAAGATAAATGTTTCTTTAACAAAGAAGCTATGAACTTGCTATTCTAATCAGCAACACTTCTGAATAGAGTTAGAACACATAGTGTATGAAGTGACCAAGAGACGGAGGACAGCTTATCAACATCATAGAAATAATCCCCAATACAAATGTTTTCAATTTGGAATGTTTATTGATTTTAATGGGCTACCACCATTCCTGTATGAAATAGTGACCTCTTAGTGAAAAAGGCAACTCCAAAGATGATTAATGAATTTCCATGCTCTTTTAAGACAATATAATTCTAAGTTTTATCTGAAGTTTAACACAATGCATGTAGATATTCACATTTGATTACTTCATGCTAAAGTATAAATGTAAAATACTTTTTATGTATTTGTCCATCCATTCATCCACCAATCCATCCACCCATGCATTCATGAAACAAATATTTTTAGGTAAAATTTTTTTTTGAGATAGAGTCTAGCTTGCTTCCTGGGCTAGAGTGCAGTGGTGTCAGCCTAGCTCACTGCAACCTCAAAGTCCTGGGCTCAAGCGATCCTCTCACCTCAGCCTCCCAGACTGCTGGGATTATAGGCGTGAGCTACTGCACCCCAGCCTTTACATAAATTTTGCATACAGAATTGTAGAACAGAAGTCTGAAAATTTTCCCTTAAAGACCACATAGTTAATATTTTTGACTTTACAGACTATCCAGTCACAACTAACTCTGTCATTATAGATTAAAAATAGCCACAGAAGCAATGAATAAACTGGCAAAAACTATCAGAATCAATTTTTTAGTAATTCTGAAATCTAATAACAACTTATAACAACCAGGGGATGTTTTGTGAAGAGACAAACTGCAGAATGTTGGTGGGAGAGCTCTTTGGCATATTAATTTACTCTGTTACTACTGTCTTCCACTCCCCGGTTTCACAGCAGTCGTGAAGACAGCAGCCCACATTCCTGGTGCAGATCATAAATACCACAGAAAACAGTATGAACCTTATGTGCAAAGAACTGTAGTTGTCTGTTTTAATCTGTGTAGTGGCTTCCAGAGGATGGGCACAAGGATTTGCCATTGTTTCACCTACACAGGAGTTTCCCCAGGGTTGCAGCTGCTTCACAGGTGGTGTTTTTCAAGAGCATTTAAAGCCAAATGTATTAGCTGTGGTCTCTGGACAGCAGATAAAAGCAGGGGCAAGAAATAGATTGACCAAAAAGCCTGAGACATAAAAGACTGGGGAAGGAAATAGTAGGGGGAATAAGAGCTGGAATAATACTCAAAGGAATCCAGAAATCCATGCACATACCGAGGGTGGGGTATATGCTCAGAAAAGACCTGAGAACACTGGAAGACCCTAAGCTTTTTTCTGGCTAGACTTCAGGCTCCATGCAAACAGGAGGGAAAAATAGGGCAGAATTGTTAACTGTACTGCTAAACAGGGAAGGAGTGCCCTTATGAAGAGCCAAACTATTAATACAAAGATAGGGAGAAGTTTTGTTTTGTTTTGTTTTTGTTGTTTTGTTCCAAGAGCTTAAGGAAATCTCTGTCACATTAGCAGAGGATCACTAACCTAACAAACACAGATTTCAGTGGCCACTCACAACAAAGAATACAGACTTTAAAAAAATAGTTTAGCAAGGTCACTAAACAAACAAATAACAACTACAATAAGCAGTAACAACAACAACAACAACAACAAAGGCTGGGTGGGAGGGAACCTAATCTCTAGAGTTGCTATATTATAATATTCAAAATATCTATTTTTCAACAAACAATTATGGAATATGCAAATGAGAAAGGTTAGCTCATTTGTAGGAACAAAGAAATTAATAGAAACTGTCCCTAAGAGAGAGACCAATGAGTCACAGAGGAAACTACGAGAGAAATGAGAAAATACTTGGTGATGAATGAAAACAAAAGCAGAACACATTAAAACTTAATAGATGCACTACCCAAAAGAGCATAAGTCACTCTATTATAAAGACATCTGCACCCGTATGT
>VBSM01000361.1:54950406-54981609 GCA_008086735.1 Cheirogaleus medius | reverse complement strand
AGAAAGAATATAAATGCAAAAATCCTCAACAAAATGAAAGGAAATAATTGTGTCTTCAACAAATGGTGCTGGGATAATTAGATGCCAACATGCACATCAATGAAATTAATCTTTACCTCACACCATACACAAAATATTAACTCAAAGTTGACCAATGACCTAATTGTAAAAGTTAGAACTATAAAACTCTCATAAGAAAACATATGGGTTAATCTTTATTACTTTCAATTTGGCAATGGATCCTTAGATATGGCACCCAAAGTACAAGCAACCAAAGAAAAATATAGATAAACTGTACTTTTTATCACAAGTGAAAACTTTTATGTATGAAAGGAACTACCAAGAAAATGCAAAGACAATCCAAAGAGTAGGAGAAAACATTGTGAATGACATATCTGCTAGCATTCTACTACCTAGACTATATAAAGAACTCTTACAACTTAACAATAAAAAGACAAACAATACAGGTTTAAAATGGGCAAAGGGCTTTAATAATTTTCTTCAAATAAGACATGCAAATGACAACAAGCCCGTAAGAAGATGCTCAACATCATTAGTCATTAGGAAAAATGTAAATCTAAACCACAATGAGATACAACTTTACATCTACTAGTATGGTTATAATTTTAAAAAATAAAAATAAGTGTTGGCAAGGATATAGGGAAAATGGAATGTTCGTACATTGCTGGTGGGAATGTAAAATTGTGTAGCTGCTATGGAAAATAATTGGGCAGCTCCTCAAAAAGTTAAACATAGAATTATCATATGACTCAGCAATTATATCCATAGGTATATACCCAAGAGGATTAAAAACTGATGTTTAAACAAAAACTTTTGAAAAAATGTGCAAAGCAGAACTTTTCACAATAGCCAAATATGGGAAACAACCTAAATGTCCATCAGTGGATTAATAGATAAACAAATTGATGTATATATGTAAAATGGAGTATCATTTAGTCATAAAAAAGAATGAAGTACTGATACATGCCACAGCATATGTGAACCTTGAAAATATGCTAAGTAAAAGAAACCAGACACAAAAGGCCACATGTTATGTGATTCTACTATCCAGAAATATCCAGCATAGGCAAATCATAGAGACAGAGAGCAGATAAGTGCTTGCCAAGTCTGGGGGTAAAAAGGAATGCAGTGAGTTAGTGAATTCCTTAATTATTAATGGATACAGCTTTCCTTTTGGGATAATGAAAATGATCTGGAACAAGAGAGTGGTGATCTTTGCAGAACATTGTGAATGTACGAAAAGCCACTGAATCGTACACTTTAAACTGGTTAAAATGATGAGTTTTACATTACGTTTACTTTGCCTCAGTAACCAGCAAAACAAAACAAAAATACACAGCCAGCTCTCTGGCCTTAGCTTGCCAAACACTGTACCAAAAAGAAAAAAATTAAACAGGTTGTGTGTCCCCACATTGCTATGGTATACTACATATAAAATATAACTATGAGTTATTTAGATATATAATACTTTTAGATTGAGTGTAAACATCTAGCAGAGTAATATAATGGAAACTGTTGTACGCTATGCTAAAATCCAGGCCCAACTATTTAAAACTAGCAAATGCTTAGGATTGTACTTTGCTAGTACCTATGGACAATTATATTCATTCTATTAATTTTATCAAACAAAACCAATGCTAATAATGATTCATTATTTCCAATTCTGGTTCCATTCACAACCTCTGTAGTTTTAGAAAAAGTCTTCCACTACAAATTTACTCTCCTACTATTCAGCTATGAGGTATGTATGCAGGAAATGATTATTTCTCCTTAACTCTGTGTAAATACTCTTCCATCTCTTTGCATTATTTGTGCTTTTTTGCAACAATGAAAGTTTAATAATTGTCCCTTTAAGCACAGAACTGTGGGGATTATTGTATGTTTCAATCACCTTCAATAAGAAAATTAATAACTTTATATATAATTTCTCAAATATCATATTTTATTTTATTCTATTTTTTTCCAAGAGCATTCTCTTTTCACTTTCAAATTATTATCTAGTAAGTCTGCCTTTACTTTCTTTTCTCCTTGATTATTCCCTGTAAAATGAACAATGAGGTCATATTAGTATCTATCTAGTTAATCATTCATTCATTAAAAAAATTTAATAGAAATTTAATATATATCCAAAATATTCCAAGCACTATTCTATTTCATGAAGATGAAAAGACAAATGAGACATGACATGTATCTACCCTTAAGGAGCACAATAGTCTAGTGAGAGAGACAGAAAAGTAAATTGTTAAGTACAACACACAGTCACAAGGAAACAGCCTTTGAATTTAGTTCTCAGCCCTAGCTGTACATTAAAATTAAAATAAATTTAATTATTTTTTATAATTAAAATTACAAACTGAGGCATGGGCTCCACCCACAGAGATTCTGAGCTAGTACATCTGGGGGTTATTTTAGCATCATTATTATAAATAAAAAACCCCCACAAAAACAAAACAAAAAACACTTCCTAGGACCTAGGTGATGATAATGTGTAGTTGGGCCATTTGAATGGATCTGTGACCTGTGGAGTTGTATGGGGCCCAACACTTCAAAGTGCCCTGCACTTGGGTCTTGGGCTCTGGTGGTGCCCTTTTGAAATTTTTAATAATTTTTAAACAAGAGATCCTTCATTTTCATTTTGCACTGGGAATGGAAATTATGTAGCTGGTCAAATATGTAGTCAACAAAGAGAATTTATGAGTTAAACAGAAAAGTGGAGTAGATGGAAATATTTTGGAGAAAGAAAATGATTCATGTAGATGCTGCAAAGTATAAATAGCTCTGTGTGACTTAAGTAGAAAAAAAGAGTGTGGAACAAGAAAGATAGGGGGATACAAGGACATGGGGACCTAAGTTAGGAAACAAACTTTATTCCTATAAATTGTGAAAAACTATCTAGATATAATTACTGCTGATTATCACTCTGAATTCATATCTTGCTTAGAATGGCATTCCCTTTCCTAAGATTATTTTTAAGCATCTTCCTAAAACCAATTTTGGTGTGAGAAATGAGGTTGAACATTTTTTCTTCAATATTCTCCCTTTAGGTATTTTCTCACTATTTAAAGATTGGATAAATTTGAATGTATGAGAGAAAGATAGAGCAAACCAAAAAAAGGAATACATGCTTTGTCAAATGATTGAAAAGTAGAGTTTTTAATCATTAGGATTTTGTTTCTTTTAATTCAGTGTAACAATTTGAGTTTGGAAGATCCAGTATTGGCCATGCCCTAGTTCTATTTATATTTTTCCAAAAAGGGTGGAAACACATTGATAGAAAAATGGTTTATAACAAAGAATTAAATTCTAACTGGCTTCCTATCCCCATTCCGCTCAAAAGTTAATCAAACACTGACGACTGCTTCAATGTTCCTGAATATGCATGTAAAACAGTCACATGAAAAAGATCTTGTGCAATGAGGATTATTCATCAATAATCAGTAGCAGTTAACTGTATGTATCTGCTGAAAGTTCTTTTTTTCCTTGATGAATTGTGTTTATCTTTCAGCTGCTGCCCTTTGTAATCAATAAAATCAAAAAATGCTTATTGAGTACTTGTCATTTAAAAGAAAATACTCTGCTTTAGGTCAGAGTTGCTTCTCTCAAGCACCTTTTACTCTAGCTGAGAATAGAGAACTTGTACAGAAAAATGTAAACTAATAATAGAAGTTTTTCATGTAAGTGCCTGAGGAATAAATTGTATAGATAAAAAAGCTATTAGATGCCAGAGAAAGGAAAGTAAAAATGTCCTAAGGTGTTTAGATAAATCATCATAGAATAAAAGACATCAGAAAAAGGACTGTAGAATGAGTGTGAATTAGATAAATGGAGACAAGTAAGAGTTTTCAAGCAAGAGAAATTAATTGAGAAAGGGTATAGAGAAGTTCATTGGTACTCTTCCTGAAGAAGAGGAATGATGGCTCCTGAAAGGAAGATGTTAAACATATTAGAAAGCCCTGGAGGAAAATAGTAAATAACAGCACCATTTATTGCATTTGAGTTTTTAGATAATTTTATGCTCATTAAAAATGATCGCTTACTGATAATTTTATGCCAAGAACTAGGTTATATAGTTTGCAAATTTTTATCTCTAATAGAAACAAACTTTCAGTTATGCATTATTATTACCCCCATTTTAAAGTTATGGCAACTTTCCTAAGGTAAATCAACTACTAACTGGCGGACTCAGGATTCAAACCTAGATTTTCACGTCCTTTTGTCCCTTTAACTTTCAAATCTTACTGAAAGCCCTTTTTCAATTAGATGTTAAATTCAGACACCAAGTGTTAACTAATTGTAGGAATGGCTTGCTCTTATGCTAATTGTTGGTAGGGTAGGAAGTTCATGGATTTGCATATATTAAGTAAATTTCATCATAAATATTAGTTAGAGCTTCAAAGTCATTATAGTCTAACCTAGTGCTTTCCATCATGTAGTCTTCTGGGAAATTATGCCACAGGTTTTATTTTTAAGAAAACATTCTGCAATTAAAAATATATAGAAATTCTACATATCTGAAACCTTTTGAAGGTTAACATACACATTAACTTATTAAATATTCTATGACAAAGAACCCTAGTGAACTTTGCTTAACAAAGTATTTTCTAAAATCTATTTAGTTTTAGGGTGTGCCTGTATGACACACCAATCAGAACTGTAGAGCACAGTCTGAAATTCTGATATAACCAAATAGTGAACATGGAATCCCATTACTACAGGGCATAGAAAGTGCATGCTGCATTATGAAGGTAATGTTTTGTTTCTGACCAAGGTCTGAGAATACTGTACTTGCCAACAACTAGAAATTTAAAAGTTCAAATACAGATTTTGATGTTTTTAAGAACATAAAGCTGTCACATACATGAAAATAAATATTTTATGGCCTCTGGCTTTAATTACATTTGAATGCAGCATAAAATATTCTCGATACAATATGAACTATTTCCAACCAACTATGTGGCAAAGGCATGGCTTTCTTATTAGTTCTCAGATGAAGTGGTAAAAAACATTTTGTTTGTTTTTTGGATTTACTCAATGTAGTGGTAAGAAACTCATGCTTTTTGTTTGTTTTGTTTGTTTTTTTTAATCAGTTACTACATAGAACTAAAGCTCAGAGTCTAGTGATGCCAGTAAAGCAAAATACCTGTGTTTTCTGCCAGGGAAAGAGGTCTATAACTTCTTTTTGAGTTACTGTGGTGAGGTTAATTGGAGTCAGGGTACAGTCTGTCATTAGGAATACCCAATAAATCTCTAATGAAGAGAAGTAATTAGAAATCAATGACAAGTAATCAAGTTATAGTTGAAAGCACAGAGATCAGGACCTGAGAATCAGATATCTATCAGGAAATGAAGTTAGGCTGCAGGTATCTGACATAATTCAGAACTTACTGCTCTTGAATGTCTCATGGCTGTCATCTTACAACCACCTCTTCCCAATACACTTAAGGACTTGTGAACCTGATTCAAATGACATTATTATTTTTTTATCCCAAACACTTTTTATAGTCCTGGGAAGCCCTAAATGTATAATTGCTTGTTAAGCCAAACAGAATACATTAAGTTTTAGGACAGAATCAACAAAAGTAGTACCAGGAAAGGAAAGAAATGAGCAATGGTATAAACACACTAAAAACATACATTTGCTCTCTGAGTGAACAATCACACCAATATTCCTGATGGCCAACCAACACCTTTTGTGATAACTCCAAACATCATCTCCAGCCCTGCTCAGTCTCCTGAGCTCTGGAATTACATATCTGATTATAAACTAGATAAATACACCATAAGAAATTTAAATGCAGTATGTTCAAAATTAAATTTATCTTGTATTACTCCATTTCTACCTCAACTCTATTTCTACCCATCTCTACCAGAAAAATAAAAGTCTTACTAACCTCTGACATCTTCTTAAAGTTCAGTTTGCAAACTATGTATCCCTCATTTCCCCCCATATAGTCTGCAAATCTGATTCCCTTCACCAAATCCCTTCAGATACTTCCATAGTTCAGACCTCGTCAGCTTTTGCTCTCGCAATATTTTCTTGGCTGTTCTCACCAAATCCTGTCTCAGGAACTACAATTCCATCTCCAATACCAAATAGGATCTTTAAAAATCCCAACTTGATCATGTTGTTCATGTACTTAAAATCCTTCAAATTGTTCTCATTATAAATTCATAAAAACAAAATTCCTTCATGAGACTTACAAAGGCCTCCTGCTTTGCAGTTGCCTGCCTGCCCACCCACATCCATCACCACTCTCCCACATACTCTGCTACATTAGTGGTAGACTACTTAAAGTTATTCATATACTGGAAACTCTTTCACATGTCTGTGCCCTCACGCATACTTTCTCCACTGTCTGAAATATCTTCCTTCTTCACCTAATAGACTCCTATTCCTAAACCAAATATAACATTGCTCAATCACCGGTGGGAAGCAGGCACTAGCATTGCTTCTCCTAGCTCTCAACCAAAGTAGTTCTGAAGCTATTAGCAAAGATAAAAACTCACAACAGTGAAAGTAAGAGTACCAGAGAGTCTTGCTAAAAGTTATAGGTGTGGAATTCAGATATGTACAGAAACTCATGTGTGGAAGATAATGGGTAGCTATAGGCAATGTTATAAAAACATTGGAGCAGGGGCATGAACATGGCATCAAAAAGAGCCTCAACAAACTTAAGAAATAAAGCTCTGGAATTCTGGGCTATTCTTAAGAAATATGTTGTATCAGCAGAGCGAAAAGAGAGAGCTGGCTGTTTTTATTGAATTTGTTTAAAAACAAGTGGAATCTTGGAATAGAATATTGTAGATCCAAAATTCAGTATGCCTTCTTACAGAGATGAGGGCAGTGCCATTGTCTCCCCACTGCAGTTGTGTTGCCACTGACAGGACAGGGTGTCAAGTGGGCTTACTCATATGGCTGGAATCAGGCAATTGATAAGGGAATGTAGAGGAGGAAAGATTTCTTTTTTCACCCACCACTAGATTCATAGTTGAGGCCCCTCAACAAAAGACAGATTAACAAGAGGAAAACATACAAGTTTATTTAATGCAAGTTTTAGGTGACATGGATGGGAGCCTTCAGAAATGAAGACCCAGACAAAGAGGTAAACTTGTATATTTTTAAGTTTAGATGGACAGAGTGGAAAAATCTAGTTGGAGAACAAAAGGGTATGATCTAATAGTAATAAACCGAGGGGAACTTAGCAAGGCCTGTTTTTTTCAGATTCTTTTCTGTGTCTTTGTGATTTCAGAGATTTCCTCTGGGTATAGAGAGAGGCCCTCTTGAATGAGAGTCTTATGGCCTGCTTTGGGGAAGAATGGCAGGAGCAGATCAAAAAGTGATCTTCCTGTGTTTTCTCTGTACTAAGGTGCCATATTTAGGGGGTAACATGTCCTAAATTCATCAGGAAATTGACCTAACACTTTGAAAATATTGACACTAAAATATAAGGCCACAGAAAACTAAGAATCCTTGGTTCTCCAGAGACAGTTGAAAAAATATTTCGTTCTTCTCCACAACAAAAGCCCTTTCCAGAGGTCCATAATCTGTACCAAGTAGTAAACTAGGTAGATTCTCATCTACCCATTTCTAGAGAACTACCCATTCTCCCCTGCCATGACCCTGGCAGAAAACTGCAAGAGAAATTGAGTCCAAGTGGCTCTGGATTCAGAGACATTAAATACTATGCTAAAATCCAGAAGATTAAAGTTTGCATCAGCTAAAAGTTAGTTTCCCAGACTGTTTTCCCTTCTTTTTTTTTTTTCTAGCTTCATTAAGGTATAATTGACAAATAAAAATTATATATATTTAAGGTGTACAAAGTAATGTTTTGATATATGTATTCATTATAAAATGATTAGTACAATCAAGCTAATTAACATATCCATCACCTCACATTGTCACCTTTTTAGTGTATGTGGTGAAGATACTTAAGATCTACTCTCTCAGCAAATTTCAAGTATACAATATATTATTATTAATTATAGTCACCATGCTGTATATTAGGTCTCCAGAATTTATTCATTACATAACTGAAAGAGAATCATTAGAATTATCTGGGGAGATTTCGAACAACACTATGCTGGGATTTCATCAATTAGAATGTCTAAGTGTAGGACCTGGGCATCGATGTTTCAAATAAACAAACAAACAATCAAAACCCATCTGATGTTTACATGGTGCTGAGAAGTTTAACATCCGTTGAAATACATCCAATGAGAGAGGCAATGAAAAAAATGATGAAACGGAAATTATCACATTAAATATTATTAAGAAAATATCTCAGAATTGAAGCACATAAATTCTGGATTAAATGTGCCTCCAAAATTGTGGCTCAGTGATGTTGAATAGAAATACAACGCAGCAAGCCACAAATAGGAACCATGCATATAATTTAAATTTTTTTCCAGTTACCATATTATAAAAAGTTAGTGATAGATGAAGTTAATCTTAACAGTATATTTTATTTAATCTCATATATTCAAAAGAATACTTTTTACCATGTAATCAATATAAAATTGAAATATTTTACATTCTTTTTTTATATCAAGTGTTTGAAAGCCAGTATTTATTTTGTACTAACAGTCATCTTCATTCAGTCTAGCCAAATTTCAAGTGTTCAATAGTCATGTATAGTTATTAGCTACCATATTGGACAGCACAAATCTAGACTCTAGAGAATGTTAACTATAATGCAATTTTTAAAAATATCACACACCAGGGCATATCATCGGTGAAATTCCCTAGCTTTCAAAATAAAAAGACAACCTGGAAATCGTTCTTATGAAGGGAAAATAGAGTCCATATACAAAAGATTAATAATCAGAATGACCTCTGAACAACTGCAGCATAGAAGACTATGGAACAGGGCCTCCCAAAGAATTCAATCTGTAATTCTATACACGGGAGGCAATGTTTTTAGATATACAAGGTTTAACCTTTCTCAGGATGCTATTACAGCCCGTATTTTAACAAAATGAGAAAATAATTCAGGAAAAATGAAAGCATAGGATCCAGGAAATGTGGCTCTAGCATAGGAGATAGGGAAAGACAATTCCCAGCACTACAGTGAAAAAAAGTCCCAGATGACAGCTGTGTAAGAGGCTAGAGGAAACAAGGCCAGGTTGCAGCAGGAGAACATGGCTTCAGGGTATGCTTCCAAAGACATAACAGGAATTCATAGCTAATCTGTACCTCTTCTTATATTAAGAGGACATTTTTAAGCTTGGTAAGAGGTGGGTTTTTTTTTGTTTTTTTTGAGACAGAGTCTTACTCTGTTGTCCAGACTAGAGTGTTATGGCATTAGCCTAGCTCACAGCAACCTTAACTCCTGGGCTCAACTGATCCTCCTGCCTCAGCCTCCCAAGTAGCTGGGACTACAGGCATGTGCTAACATTCTCCGCTTATTTTTCTATTTTTAGTAGAAATGGGGGTCTCACTCTTGCTCAGGCTGGTCTTGAACTCCTGACCTCAAGCAATCCTCCCTCCTTGGCTTCCTAGAGCTCACGAGAGCCACCACAGGTGGCCAAGCTTAGTAAGAGTGTTGGAAGAGGTATTCCTGACATTTTTATAGAAAACTGGCAAATAGATTTAAAAATAACCCCAACCTAGACTCATAATAACAAAAAATAAACATATAAAAATAAATCACAAAGATAAAGTGGGAAATAGTCTTGTAAGCTTTAAATAGGAGAAAATAAAAATGCCTAACCAGAATAAAGCAAAAATCACAACAATGAAAATATATCATATGTGCTTTCAATAAAAAATGTTGCAAAACCTTTATATTTTAGCTACTGTACCGTGAAATTTATGAATGGAATGAAAATTAGCAAAAATATACACTTTATAACAAAGTACTTATTGGTACCAGTCAAGTAAAGGGCCAAGTATGTGGAAATTGACATTTAAAAAGACCAGGAACACTAAATTCAGTAAAACAAAGTTAAGTCTAAATTTCTCTCAATATAAAGAAATGTGTAGATGTTAAAAAGAATTTACAGAAAGTATATTGTTTAAATTAATTATTAAATAACCATTATCTGAACTGCAAAGTCTAGTTTGATTTTAGAGATAAGGCTTCTGCTGGATTCCAAAAGACTCTTCTAACCATTAGCTATACTGCTTTTTATTTTTTAAAAAAAGTCTTCAAAGCATTTGTCAGAGAAAAATTCAGCTTTATATGAATTTATCATTAAATAATTAAAAGCAAAATAAATAAATGGAGTACTTAAATCATAAGAGGCTAGAAAATAGACAACTAAAATCCCAACAAAAGCAGAAGAAAGACAAGAAAGTACAAAAAAACCCCAGAAATTTAAAGTAGGAAAAAAGGAAATGGCTGAATTGTAAACGTCCTTTAGTAAAAGTAACAATAATAAAATAAGATCTTTTAATGACTCAAATTAAGAAAAAGGAGTACATTTTTTTAAAATACCAAAGGATTTTATATGAGAAAGGGACTCAGTAAATACAGATTATAAAATTTATGTGGTAACATTATGTGAAAATTCATGTTAATAAATTTGAAAATCTTTGTATAGATAAATGCACAATATAAAATTGGCTTAAAAAGATTTAATAAAATGAGTAGCTCAATAACCATAAAAGAAATGATAAAGGTTATTAAATAATATTTTTCAGAAAAAACTAAATACTGTGTCATTTTTATATTTAAACTAATATAAAACAAATAACCTTATGATACATAGCCTTCTTTAGACTATAGCAAATGCTTTGAAACCACTTCCCCTTATTTTAAATGAAGTTAGCACAACTCTGATATTAAAAACTAGCAAAATGGTTAAATACTTTAACTATGGAACAGTCACTATTGAAGATACTTAAACACAATATAGCAAACAAATTATAGTAGTCCATTAAACTATTCTTCAACCATAACCAATAATAGCTTATGCTTGGAATAAGAATATTTTTACTAATCAGAAATTAATTAGTACATTAATCATAGCAATAAGTACAACTAGACTATTAATGACAATCTCTATAGATGATAAAAGTTTTCAATAGTATTTAGTGTCCATTCTTGAAAAATAATTTATTGGAAAACTAAAAATAGAAAGTCTTCTTGAGCATAAATCTATTATCATAGTTAATAATAAAAAATACAATTAAAACAAGAAAAACAGTTTCCAAGAATAAAGTCCTCACCAAATGCAAATAAAAATAAAACAAATAAGTAATTAATAGTAATGAATGTATGTATGGCTATGTGTAATTAATAAATAATTAATTATAGATCCCTTAAATATAGGAATATTTTCATAAAGTGACTCAATATAAGGAAAGCATTCAAAAGTGAAGTATTTTCCTATATTTATGGCATAAAAATATACAATCACAGCAATCTGTTCCCATAAGCTGTTCCCATATATTTGGTGTATATACTACTGAAATTGTGGTATATGGTCTCTTTTTAACTTTAGTTTATAATATCACTATTTTTTAAATTATTTTTCTGAATCTTCCTAAGAATTTTATTGAAACGTTAAGAGCAAGCAAATCTTTCACAGTATTAATGAGGATAGCTCCCATTATAGATATCTAGAGAGTACTTTAATTACAGATTTGCAGATAATTTCAAGTAAAATGAATTCTAAAACCAATACCAGAAATTATGAAAAGGAGTACTAGTCCTGAAAGAGTAAATTAAAGATGAAAAATAGAGTGCACATTAAAACAAAAAAACGGGCTCTTAATGAAGAGAAATTTTGTGTTTTGCCTCTTCGGCTCTGTTTTTCTTTTGATCTAACCACATGAACATCTCTTCTAAAGTAACTGTCCAGCAATGTCTTCGATTTGACAGCTGGCATAGAGACACCAAGCCATCTGCCAAGCAGGAAGCCAAGCCATGGTCAAACACCTCCAAGCAGAATGAAGGCTAATATTCTCATGTCCTAACTTTTAAAATATTTGCATTTGTTTTTTCAGAAAATGGGTGGTTTTTTTATGTTCATCCTTAATTGCTTCAAAAATATGTTATTTAAGAAAGTTTCAAGAAAAGATTTATTATGACAGTGAGAAATAATTATGATGGGTTTTATTCTTAATCAATTCTTAGTTAATGAGCCTGACTAAGATTGTGAGTCTCTTAATTGGAAAATGATTTTTAAAGGAATATCATTTTGCCAATATTAGAAAATAAAATATATTTGAGTGCTAATTTAGTTGATCATATCTTAGAAATTCTTTCAAAAGAAATGCAGAAGTAAAGATTGTTACATCACATATAAATGATTCCTTTATAAGGCATTTGTTTGCATTAATTGAAGATGGTGTTTTTAAGTGAGATTTAATGAGAATCTAGTATTATTAACATTTGTAAAGATCGATGACCATTTGGTTTTATAACTTCTTTTATTTATTTATTTATTTTTTTTGAGACAGAGTCTCACTCTGTTGCTCAGGCTAGAGTGCCGTGACATCAGCCTAGGTCACAGCAACCTCAAACTCCTGGGCTCAAGTGATCCTTCTGCCTCAACTTCCCGAGTAGCTAGGACTACAGGCAAGTGCCACCATGCCCGGCTAATTTTTTCTATATATTTTTAGTTGGCCAATTAATTTCTTTCTATTTCTAGTAGAGATGGGGGTCCTGCTCTTGCTCAGGCTGGTTTCGAACTCCTGACTTTGAGAGATCCTCCCACCTCGGCCTCCCAGAATGCTAGGATTACAGGCGTGAGCCACCATGCCCGGCCATAACTTCTTATGCTATCTAGGGCCAATAGACTATTCCGAGTTTGTAATTTCACTTCTTTCAGTAAATAGTACCACTGGTCTAAACCACATTTTTGCCATTCTAAAATGGTCCTCAGTTATTTTTGTCTAAGCTAAATTAAAGGAGTTTCATAAATGTGTGTAGCAAAACTTTGATCTCAAAAATGGAAAGTGATCATATATTTAAGGAAACTAGTTGACAATAAGCTTTATTAGTATTTTCATTGCATTTCCATGATGCATATCACCCTAAATACTACAGGAAAAATACATGAGAACTGAATTGAACATGGCAAAAATATTTCCAATTCACAGCCACAAGAAATGACCAAAAAAGAGCAATAGGTAAAAGATAAGCATAAATAACAGCTATTGTTATTACTCTATTGACAGGACAGTATTATTTCATTTCTTTTTTCAGCCTCTGCCATTCCAATAAATACTATAAAGCTAAGAACAGTCTCTTCATTATCTGAGTCCCAGTCTTTCAATTTCTTTCTACTCGCTGTGGCTTTTAAAGTCTGAATTCTGCCATCCTTAATTAGCGTTCCTGTCAGAAGCCCATGGTGCACTACAGGTTCTCACAATTGGAAGGGAAAATACCAGGAGGAACAAGTGAAGAAGCCTACAGCTACCATCAGTACGACTTAAGGTTTCCAAGAAAAGGCAATACCAAAGATGACTGGTTTGAGAGGATCAAAAACTACTGATGAAGCGAGTCTCCACATGGGCTCATATATTGTTCTCTTGCCTGGGAAAAAAACTCTATTTTGATATCTCAAGAAACTATTAAAAAGACACTTTCACATGAACTTTTAGGATGGTAAATGTATAACTATCATAACCTGGAGCTTATATTTTAAAGCAACAACAAAATAACACAGCATGCCCATAGAACAATATTTTACCTTAAGTTTTTAATAAACCATGTTTATTATTTACCTTTCATGTTTTTTAACAAAATTCAAGAACCTTCTGAGGCAACCTAGGAAATTCTTTTCTTTTCTTTTTAAAGCCTATTAAGCAAAAGCATTCTTTTTTATGAATGATTTTCAGACACACAAAAGTCCTTTAATAAACTATATCATATTCTTAGCTGTTGCAAACTGTTGTTACCTTATTTCAGAAGAATAACTTCAGAGAATTTCATACTGTACAAAAAAAAAATAAGTCTTTGTCGGCCATAATTATCATTCTAAGAAAAGTCACTCTATCTATAACTACAGAAAATCTGCTAGGATTTGGAAGATGGGAGGAACTATCTCCCGGTAAAGTAATATTTAATTTACCGAAATTACAGTGAATCTAACAGAAATATTTACTGTGTAATACACTTGAACTCAACTTTCAAGAAATAATGGGCTAGAGTTTTACTAGTTGTACTGTTCACCAACATTTCAGGACAAGAATTTACCGGTGTCAGAAAAATAAGGGTTTAAAGGAGGATTTGGCACAGAAATTAACATTCATACTTGTGTACAGAAAAAAAAAGTGATATTTTGATAAAAACTGGTATGCTATTAAACTCTTCTACTTGACTGAATTCTCAGTTTAGATGGTAGATCTTGGTTGTTATTATCTTTTTACTGATATTAGTACTTTGGCCATTAAATTTTTCATTAGCTTTATCCACAAGTGGAAGAGAATAAGAAAGAAAAAGAAAGTTAAAGCTCAAATCAATCAAATGTGCCATTTTTCTGTGGTTCCAGTAATAGGGTTGATGGGAAAAGAGACCGAACCTATTAGCTAATCTCCAAACAGCATTTCATCTCTGAATCTAATTTATTATCCTTGTACATGAATAATCAAGATTTTTTTCTTATATTCATTTCACAAATTGCATGACTTTTATATATTACTCTTACTACTGTGCAAATAGGTACTTTAAAATGATGCTCTGGGTTCTTGGCTAATTCCTAACTTTTCTGCATTTTATGTTATAAGTAGTGTGCTTTTTAAGGTAAATGGTGCTGGGCATGAAACTTTCTTGGTTTATCTCTAATAGCAGAGTCTTGTTCTAGTTTCTTATCAAATAAGAAAAAAGACAGTAGAAGAACAATGAATAATCAAGATTTGACTGCACAAAAGTTATTGCCAATATCTCCATTCATACATGACTAAATAGAGTACATTATTACCTTTCCTAACATTCCTCACACACTCTGTGGCAATGCTAACACCCTTGCCTCTAAGCTTTTAATGTTTAAGTCCTCATTTACATTTCTCAACAGTTTTGCCCCATCTAATGGGGCAAATGCTGCCATCAATGCTGCTTTGTCAATGCTGCCATTTCTTACCACTTTCCTATAGGTATACTGACTCTCAAAATAGACTCTATAAAGAATCTCCTATTCAGTAGCACCCATAAACAAACGATATCTTATTTGTTAAAAATGTTCTTGACTCACTTCTTTGTTGAATTTTCTTAGAATAACCCATCCTTTCTTTCCTTTAGGTGACTGAATTATGAACACAGGTTTTGAAGAAACTGAAATGTCTGACAAAACAAACCTCTGGACTGGATGAAAAGAAAAGTAGTGGAACCATAAACAGGGATTGAAAACATAGGAGAAATGGGTATTGTTAGGCCTAAATTGAAGAAGGAGGTTTGATGCATGTTGAGTTTGATACTGGCCATTCAGGTGTATATATGTCCAATAAGCAGTTGCAAATTTACATTTGAATCTCAGTTTAAGATCATAGCTAAAATTCAGATTGTGTAATTATATATGGTCCTATTGTGACAACATCTTTAAAAACAAGAATGCTAAAGCAAAAATATTGCATTTCCATATAATTTGCTAATAGTTAAGGTGAACAAAATTCAGATTTCTCTGTATATTATCTCTAATAAAATAGCCTATAGCAAAATGATAGTATTGACAATAATGTTGGGATTAAAAAAAATAACATAACAGCAAAATGAACATATTTATCTTCATTAGGGTAGCAATTTTAAAGTAAATTTAATGAAGGATGAAGGAAGCAAGTGTGTGTATATGTGTGTGTGTGCTAGAAAATGAGGTTCTAGTCACTTACAAGGATTTAAAAATTGAGACCCTAAGATTTTTTTAAATTATACCTCATTTCATATCAAAACTCACAGCTTTCTTTCTTTATTCTTTCCTTTTTTATCTACCACCACCAATAGTTTTATATTTGTCTAGCTAATCTGGAAGTCTATAAGAATATGAGAAATAAAATACATTTGAAATAAAATACATTAAGTTACCAGAGCAAGAATAAAGGGGAGAAATGTAGAGCTGGCACAATCTCTGAAAGAGAAGAAAAAATGTGGTGAGAAAATGTTTGGTTGTCTTTGAGCAAGCTAATTGCAGGAATGGGGTCAAAGGAGATTTTAAGTTTGAATCGATCACTCTCATCTCACATGTTAACATTTAAGTAGTACTAATAAGTGTATATCTACACTATCTTCCTTAAATTATTTTGATCTTATTATGTCCACAATACATGTTTAAAACAGCTTAGAAATGGTATAGTGGTGACTAAGAATGAAAATATTTTTTCTTCGTGAAGCTGCAGTGCCTGGGGTTCTGAGCCCAAATGCTATTCAACTCTCTAAGAACTACATGCTTGACAGTCCTTCTGTGATAATGGAAAGAGAAGAATCAGAGGGAAAACTTATTGCAGTGGCAGATTTGAAGCCCTAGAAAACTGCTTTTGCTGATATTATGGAAGAAGCTGCAGAACCATTTAAGGGATGATCCAGTCACTTCTCTCCTTTGTGCTGTGAGCTTTTCCATTGTCCTTGGAAGTTTGCTTTCAGATAAGCCTTCTGTATCTGTGGGCTGTGACAAAAAAAGCTTTAAAAGCTTAAGCAAGTAAGCTGGATACTGTAATTCACAACCTTCCACAGAGGGCTGGGAAAGTAAAAATAAGACTAAGTTGTAGGTGCAAGTACCTTTGTTAAATTCATTGAGCAACTGGGGAGAAAAAAAATCCTTGAGAGTAAATGCTTTTCTGAAAAAATAACCAAATACATAGTCATTTGCACGCTAAAGTGCTACTAGTCAACAAAAGAAAGAACATGTATAGTGGCATTTAAATGCTAGCAATCTTTTGATGGACAAAAATCAATTATTATACAAGAGCAGCACA
This sequence comes from Cheirogaleus medius, assembly GCA_008086735.1. Lineage (NCBI taxonomy): Eukaryota > Metazoa > Chordata > Mammalia > Primates > Cheirogaleidae > Cheirogaleus > Cheirogaleus medius. Next base: position 54,964,736 of record VBSM01000361.1, on the reverse strand, counting down.
GTGGGAAGCACTCAACATATTTAGACAGGAGTGAAAAAAATCTATTAAAAAGCAATAACTCAGAGGGAAAATAGGCATTCCTTATGTGAATTTAAATAAATATTCGATCACTGGATACTCCCCCTAGCTAATGGATCTGTAGCAGTAATGGCAACAAGACCAGATTAGAAACTGAAGCTATAGCACAGGTTATTCTTTAAAATCTCTCTAGCTTGCTCAGATTTTGCATTTCTGTTAGCATTTTTGGCAATTAGGAATTTATATTTTAACAATCTCTATGTGATAAATGAAATCACCATAAATGAAAACATTCTAAAGTTGATATTTTTATTTCCATTAATAATGATAAACATGAGAAGCAAGGGAATTTTAGCAACAATTGAACTTGAAATTGAAGAAAACAGAGAGGCAATATGGAAAATCACAAACAATATTAAAAAGGAGGCAAGAGTACTGAACTTTAGTTGTAGACCTGTAGATGAAGATCCACAAATCTACAAATTTATAATATCATAAATCTTAATTCAAAACTAAAAAAAGTTAAACATATAAAATAAATGTTTAGTGCTATCTAAAATGAATTTACTCTACGATATGATATAACTTTGTACTGTACTCACACAGTATATTAGGTCTAGGTCATGATGGTGAAGTGGAGTAGAAAACATTTGTAAACAATCCCAATTCTTAATAAGAGAAAACATGAGATACGTTTCAATACTATTTTGATTACCTGGGAGAATCTGAAATTATGGCTTAAAGAGGCTGAAAGAAAGCTGAAGGCTAAATTTGGAGATGACAGAAACTAAAGGCCCTACACGATCCAGCAAGAGTAGCCTAAACACTGGTCTCTAGAAGGGAAAGTTTAGATGTTGGGGGACAGATCCATAAGGGCATCATAGTATTCTAGCATATGTGGGACTTCTGGATGAGAAACACTATTTCAGGTAAATAATTCTCAACCAAGATGCTATTTGTGTCATAAACTATAGTTGTTAGGCTTTTCCATAGTATACCACTAGAACTTTCATTTGATAGTATCAGTTGCTCAAGTTGACTAAACAGATTGGTTGAAACCCTCCTACTCTACTTTCTAGCTTGTGTGACCATGATTGAGTTGCTTAGGCAATCTAGACATTAGCTTTCCAACTCGTAAAATAGCATGAATAGTGATATCTACTTGAAAAGATTATTATGACAATTAAATGAATAAATGGGTAGGGCTTTGAACTATGTCTGACACATAATAGGTTTGCAATAAATGTCTGCTATTATTTTTTATAATGGACCATATCCATGCATTCATATTGGATGAAGCTGAGACACTGATCAATGCATTGGCCCCAGTCATCATGGTCTTTTTTCAATTTTGCAAATTTTCCAAGAACTTTACTGCGTTAGGTCCTTGAGTATGTTGTTCTCTCTGCCTAGGATATTCCTTTCCCCTTTCTTTACTTTGCTAATTTTTCTCAAACTTGGGGTCTCAGCTGGCTATTCCTCTGCTGTGAGTCCTGACATGTCCTTCCATTTTGACCCCCAGTAAAACTCAGGAGCACCCTGTAAAATAAGGCATCACACCATTTATCACACCATTTACTTTTCTCTTATATCCTAATCACCAATCGTGTGTGTGTGTGTGTGTGTGTGCAGTTCTCTTTATGAATGCTTGCCATTTTCTAAGTTTTATAAATGTAGAGAAGATATGTATTTTGTTCATCAAATATAGCTTTTAGTAAAATGCCTGGTATGTCTTCCTCTTTTAATACATGTTTATCAAATAAAAGAATGAATGAATAAAATTGAATGAATGATTAAAATTCATGAGAAATAGAGCTGATTATTATTAGCTCTTGGATAAAACTGAATTCCAGAATGCTTCACCATTTTTTTTTTTAGGATATATAATAAAAATGTTGAACAAGAAGTATCAGTGAACTTCTCTTTGTGTCTCCTTTACATGATAGAGACTTTGGAAGAAATGTCATTATTCATAACTTAGCCAGAATTTCCTCTGAGATTTTCCAGGAGAGAAAAGGACGAAATAACCATAACATTAATCAAAAGAACATAACCTCTTCATGAAATATAAATGAAACACCAGTAAATTACAACAAGCATAAGACTTACATAAATAAAGTACATCATCTCTTCAAATCTGTTCTCTTATAGAAGATACTTTGTGATCAGAATATTCAGAAACAGATTTTTTTTCGACTAAGATATAAAAATGAAGTGGCTTATGTTATCCTTTTAGGAAACAATAGAATCTTTTAGAAACTGGTGGGTCACCATACTCTAAGATATAAATGATCTATTTATTAAAATGTAAGTTTAGTGTATGCACCGTAGTTGATCTTACATCATAGTTACATGAAGTAATGATCTGAAGAGTAGTTCTCAATCATGGTTATAGATCCAAATTACCTGCAGAACTTTAAAAAATGAAGATGTCCAAGGTCCAAAGCCCAGAAATACTGCTTTAAATGATATGAAGTATGTTTAGAGTAGCAGTATATTTATTAATGCTTTATGGCTGGCTCTGATATGAAGCTAAAATTAAATACCAGTTGTTTATAGATAGGGGCAAATTGTTTATGACAGAGAAAAATATCTGAATTCATCTTATAAAATAACAATGTGTAATTAAGCAAGATTGAGAAATTATATGGAGAATCTTAATCACCTGCTTTGTTTGCACTGGATGATTATAATAACTTGCACACTTGAAAAATATTTAAATATAGTCATTTGAAAGTTCCGTACTTCCTCTAATTTCCCATTTAATTAAATATCATTTATTTAATTTAATTTGACAAATATTTATTGAGTCCTTGCTATGCCCAAGGAACTTTTCCCTGACACTGAGAAATCAAAGAAGTATAAAATTTGATTATTGGCTTTGTGTAGCTTCATGTCAAATGGAGACACAGACATGCACAAACTTTTTAAAATTAAAAAAAAACAAAAACAATGCCTGGCAAGTGCCATGATGTAGTATTATGATAATAAGTGGGAACCCACTCCCTACCCTCTGCCAACACAACTAAATAAAGAGATCAGAGAATTTCATGGAGTGAGTAGCATTTGATATGGGTCTGGAAAGATGAATAGAATTTTCACAGGGGAATGTAAAGAATTGAGCAAAGATTTGGAGCCATAAGATAAGTGATGCATTTTGGAGTTTGACTGGATCAGGGAGAACACAGAAAGGAATGTAGGGGCCAGATTACTGAAGGTTACAGATGTTATTCGCATAGCACTCTTTACTCTGTGAGCATTGTAGAGGCACATATCATGTAAAAACAGAAGAAATGGTCAAATTGTATTCCTCCAAGGAATGTTTAGTGATGTTTAGAAAAATAATGCACATATGAAATAAAGAATAACATAATAGTCTAAATCATATGTAGAACTGACAGGTACTATAATATCTCAGAAATTGAGAGAAACATATTGCAGAGAAAGGGAATAGAGCTTATGCAATTACAGTAGTGGGCTAACTGGTTATTCTAATTCAATTAAAATACAGGATTTCTGAAAGGGAATAATGGGAAATGAAGACAGAAAGGTGGGAGACAATAAGACTGTGGAAGAACTCGAACATCAATATTAAAATCTGGGGCTGTTTAATGGTCAATATGGATTTTATAAAGATTTGTATAATAGGGAAGCAGAGAAATGACAGAATTAGATTTTTATTATTGTTGTTGTTGTCATCCTGGTTCAAGCAATTACCATCTGCCTGGACCAGAATTAGATTTTTATAGTAGGGACTGGGGGATTTTATAGTAGGGATTGCGAAGGGGAAAGGCTGGCTATAGGCAGAAGGGTTAGTTATGTGATTACTGCAATAGTCTTAGCAGAAGATAATGAGATTCAAGACATAGTGGCAGATGGACCAGGAAGAGAATGTCTTGGTGCCCTGTGAGAACATTTTGATTGAAGAATAGGGCTGGGTTGGTGGGTATGGGAGTTATCTTTGAAAAGAAAGGGAGATATAAAATTAAGTTTGAGGACTTGAAAGTTTGGATGTGATACAAAGGGAGCAAGTATTCACTGAGGTTCTTAGCAAGGAAGTAATTAAAAAGTCTGATGACTTCCTTCACTGACATTTCATGATTATCAGCTTTGTTTCCTCATCTAAAGCCTTTAACCCAAGCTATTTCATTTTGACATGGCTACAGATCTGACATTCCTTTTTGTTACTAAAAGGACAAAAATATAAATTTCTCTTGTCTTGATTTGCCACTGTTGATCAAATTTAGAAATTATATAAATGCTAAATGTTTGTGGTCATTTGATCTGGACATTAATCTCACATTCTTACTGACTACCTGGGGATTCATAAGAACAGGCATTGATAAAACTATTCCGTAGATAAAAAGTACCAACTAAATAATATAAGAGCTTTTTGTTTATCCTAAAATTAAAATTCCCTTTTGCAAATAGCATTGTAATCATAAGTGAACATTAATGTGTAATCTAATTAAAATATATAATTACAAGAGGGGTAAAAATATCTAGCTCCCAAGTATTAATTTAATTCTGTTGGTGGCGAAAATATTTCTGGTTTAAAAAAGCATTTGCCATTTGATTTTATTAGGGAGATTAATAAAGTAAGAGTGATTTTCCAAGACGAAAGCAATGAAATTGAAAGCAAGGTTAAAATATAATTATGATGGAAAAAATCCTGAAAAATAAATGTCATGCCCCCCCTTACCCCCGAACATATTAGCAGGAAATGAAAGCAAAAGCAAAGTTCATGTTTGGCTCCTTTCTTAACTATATTTATATAGCTGCATGTCCATGACATTGACAATTCTTCAATAGTAACTAATTTTGTAGGAATGAAAAGATTTCCAGTAATACACGAAGCTGTATTATTAATCAATATAAACAGCCCAAACATTAATATAATTTACATCATTAAAGACTAACAAAACTGTGACTGAATTAACATTGACTCATCTGTTATACAGTAATTGCTAAATAGCTGTAAAATACATTACATTCTGTTCATTACTGTTCCAATTATAATGTCCTTTTCTTTCCACTTCCATGTTTATCTACATTTATCTAAAATTAATAGAAAAACAAATACTTACCAAAATGGTGGTAACAATCAAAGAACGATTGGATAAGGAATCTGTGATGTTTGCTGGTTTTCCCTTTTGACTTTCTGTCATGTTCAGGCCACTGGCTGGATCCCAAGTTCCAATCTATAAAATAGCATATGTACTTTGTAAATTGTCCATCAGGTACCTGGGAGAGAGTACTGCAAGAGAAAGTTAAGACTGCTAACACTTATTATTCACCTCTGCTGCATTATCTGTTGTTAAAGTAAAGGCTGCTTGTTTTAAGCATGATTCAGTGCTCTGTGAACTGTGTCCAGTGAAGTGTAACATTAAAGAGCAAAATGATCCACTGCACGTCTATAGTCAGTGCGAGAGCTTAATTTTCCATTCAAGCTTTCATTCACTAAGATAAACCACATTTGATGATACCTTGATAGCTGGCTAGAAACTCATTAATAGGGCATATCTTTTTCAGTAATGGATCTATCTCATCCTCTCATTATAAAGATAACATGCCATTATTATATGAACAAAGCTAAAAGAAAGAGCAAAACCTGTGGATCCAGGATAAATTAACAGGTAAGAAAAGAAGGCTTAAGGGAGGCATTGACTAGTATTCTGCATAACCCCCATACCCAGGTTATCTTTGGGGCATTTAAAAACACACTTTTGCACTGTTTAAAATACTCCAAAGAAAGGAGATGACAACACAATCTCATCTAGATAATCCATTCAATATTTCCTTCTATATTCTGTTGAATATGGATTTCAATTTAACTAATACTTTCTGATAGGTTAGGTCATATACTCTCACTGTTTAGCAGTTTACGCCCACCGAAGACAGCCTGTAGGATGATGCAGACAAACCTCGGAAAGACATGTATAAGCACAGGATACCACAAAATGCATAGATTGGGTGGTTTATTGGCACCTACAGCATTGCACTAATATATAGCAATGGTCACCCTTAAAGGAGAACAGAGGCAAAAGAAGATGTGGAATCAGTTCTTTTTTCTCACCCTCACAAACCTGGGAGTCAACAATAATGAAATTTGTCTTCCATACTCCCCAATTATCCAATTTATTTTTCTCAAAGGAAAGGAAAACTATTAATTTACCTATAAAATAAACCTTTGTATATAAATTAAATTATTGTTTAAAATGACATTGATTTAGCAGGTACTATTTGCTCTGGTCTACCTAAACATGTAAACAAGAGTCTCATCAGCATAATCTTATTTATATAAACCTTAAGATCTTCTTATTTTCTGTATATCACATCATATCCACTCTTTTGATCCCTTTTTCATTTGCATGGCTTTCCCAGTAACCTCTCAAGACTTTATTTCCTTTCATTTGAAGAAGTATAATCATAGAAATATTAGTAATTTATGTTGTGCATAAGAAGAGTAGATATGTCATTGTACTAGTTATACCATATATAAGTGCAAACTCTAGTATATTTTTTTAAGAATGTGTTTAACTAGACAAGAAATTCAATAGTAATGTCTTTTTAAGTGATGCCTAAAAAAAAACAACTCTTGCCATATTTTCTGATATTGAGTTAATTTTCCTCCTACCATTATTACTGATGTTTGTGTCAATAAAGGAAAAATTCAAATAATTCAGTGGGAGAAAAAAGGTTTGACTCACTATTATTTCAAAACTAAATTATCTACTGGCCAATTAAATTGCTTTATATTTGAATATGATTACAAGGTGTCATAAAGACAGAGTCTAATTCTAATTCAGGGTCAATAACAAAAAGCTTCAGAGACGAGGCTGGTAATATCAATGTGGGAACTAATAGGGTATTAGCCAGTAGTAAGAATTGTCTTGCAAGGGTGTATGGTTTTTATGGCCCCAACACTCTTCCACTATGAGACTCTACTATCTAAGGGTATATGTTTTTTAAATATCACAAAATTTTCAAGGCAGAGTAGGGGCCACAATCCCAAACCTGCTCTTCAGACAGAGCTACGTGTCTTGGGGTTGCATGTTCCCAGAGCAGGTGTTTTTTATCCAGTTTCCAGCAAGGCATCATCAGGGCTAGTAGAGGCTCTGTTGGGAATCTGGATGGGGAGGAACAGAGGAGTGTCAAGACTAGAATGCCTGCTGACCTCCTTCAAGTGTTTCAAATTAAAAATTATTAAAAAACAAGACACACCTGCAGATTGTATTTTGCAGTGACTGCCACTTTTCTGACCCTGGTCTATAATTAATACTTATCATAATACTTATCACACATTTGTTTCCTCAGATTTTATTTCCTTTCTTTCCTCACCATTGGCTAAAGAGTTAGGTTTTACAGACATGTAAATTCTACCAATTAAAGCACTGGCAAACATCATTGCCCACTGTTGTCTATTTAATGATATCCTCAAGCTTGATCAATAAGTTTTCAACTTTTTAACCAAGTAACAAATATAAAATATTTTCCATTTTACTTAATGCCACCTTCCAAGACTACTTTTCTACAAAATAATTTAGTTAAGTGTTCATTAGTTTTATCATCTAAACATGCTTATCTCATTTCATTTATAGTAACTTTTCTAGTACTATTTGTAATTCTGACCCTAATACATATTATATGAATTTGTAATCTCCTATAATCACAAATATTAGTTATTCTCTTTTGTAAATCTCAGATTTCTTAGCATTATATTGTTTCAGAAATTTAATTGGCTTTAACATTTTAAGTCAAATAAAACTTTGTATATTCCTAGATCATAGGATTCCTAGATTGTAGACTGTTTGATTCAAACTTTCTTCCATTGAGGAAATTGTCACCAGGTTTTTGTTGTATTTTGTTTTGTTTTGTTTTAATGGCAAAAACCATGGACTAAGTGAAAACAATATCTTTTGCTCCAATTTTTGGAATGATTTAATTATATGATTTAATCAATATTTTAAATACTTTTTTTTTCAGTTCCTAAATGGATTTAAGATATTTAAGCACTGTTGACCTTACAAAATTGTTTTATGTACTGTGACTCTACATCTTTGTTTGCTTTGTCTTCATGGTGTAAATATTCATAATACTCTCTTGTAAAAAAAAAGTCAAAGTTTGGATAATAAATTGTAATATCGTTCTATTTATAAGACTAAATAAGATATGAAATATGAAAGTTCTTCAAAAGCCATAAATAACTATAGAAAATTATAGCTTTGTTCATTTGTGTTTTATTTTATGCTCTCATTGGCTCTTAAATTTGATCTTCTGGTCATACAAAGAATGCATGTTTATTGTCATTAAATTATAAAATACACAAAAGATATAAAAAAGATGATCAATTTAAACTTTGAACCTATGCATATACACAGAGTCAATCATAGTTAATACTTCAATGCACTTCCTTCCAATCTTCTGTCTTTCCATATATATTCCTTGTATAGTTTCCATAATAGGCCTATTATAGAATATCACAGCTTCTGAAAGGGGCATTAGACTGCCTGGATCCTATTACATGTTCACCACTTACCCTAAGGTGACGAGCACATTACCTCTCTGTGCCTCAGTTGCCTCATCTGTAAGTAGGAAATATTACCCACTTCATAGAGCTATTGTGAGGATTAAATGTAAAAGAATTCAACATAATGTGTTTATAAGTATGCTATAATCATTATGAGAGTTACTAAATATACACTATTGTGAGCATTTTCTCCTGGCATAAAAATTAGTCAAATCCATAATTTTAATGGTTATGTAAAATTAACATATCATGATTTAAGTATCATTTTTACAAGCCGTTAGTAAACACATTTATTTATAAATATTTGTCCATGCATTTCATTATTTCACAGACTCCTAGAATTAGAATTACTTTTTTATTTTGTCATTTTATTTTTTTTTTTAGCCAGAGTTAAACTGAGATAGACTTAGAATTACTGATTTCAAATAATATGAGTTGTTAAGATTATTACTACATGTTGCCACAAAGCTCTACAAAATTATTGTTCTATTTGTTTTCTTCTTCTTTATAGTTCATGGTAGCTGCCATAAGAAAACTGCCTAACAATTCATCTTTTATTTTTAATAATTTGAATTACATAATTGGATAATATAATAGAGGTTTATGACTATCATGTCTTTACTTCTAAATAGTAGTTTTATTGATATAAAATAACTGTTTTTATTCCAATTAATTATTTCCACCTGAACTTCCAGTACATATGATCAATCACACTTACTGTGATTCCATAATTTGTTTATTTGCATTTGCTGAAATCATATCTACATTTTCACTTTCAACATATTTCTTATTTTATGGGTTTCCTTATAAGCAACACATAAGTAGATTTTTTTTTAATGTCTTAACATTTTCCCATTGAATCTTATATTTAGCCTTGCTCTTTTCATATTATTTGGTCTTCACTATTTCTTTTCTACTCCTGGGATTTTGGTAGTTTTTTCTGTGGTAATTTGAGAGATAAGGTACATTTAAGTCTACTAATGGGTATTGTCAACTTCTGCTTAAACTTTTACTGTCACATTTCAAAACCAATATTGAGCCATAAAAATTGAAATGACATCTACTCCATGAAAATTATCTATGCTTTGAACAATGGATAATATCAATAATAATTCTGTTACCGCACACACAGATGAATAGTTGTAGTTCATTGAATATGGGGTTGTGAATGCTGCCTCTCTGTTTATTTTGCTTTGTATTAATATAATATGGATCATCTCTCTTCAAGGAAAAAAAATTATAACTTTTGATATAATTTTTAAAATGATTATTCAAAACTGTCTTTGTGTATGCTTAACTGAATTTGATGTTTACTAGAATATCTAGCCACAGTTTCCTCTTTATTATTTGCTTTTCAATTTTCATTGTTCTTATATAAGACTATTTATAAAGGATAACTAAGTGACATACTTTTATCCGTTTGCAGATTTGAAGATATTTTTGTTGTCTTTTTATATAAAGAAATCTTAGCTAAATAAAGACATATTCTGTCACAGCCTTCTTCCTTCAGAACTGTCTTATTTTTTTGTCCAATATTAGTGTTGCTGAAAAAGACTGAGAGCAGCCTCTATGTATTTCTTTGTGGGTAAACATTTTGTCTCAGAATGATCTATTTAGAAGTTTTGAATCTGAATCGGAATATATATTTATATCTTGATATGCATATGTTTATATGTACATGTGGACACATGTATGCATGTACTTGTATATACAGTATGCATATGTATATACACACATAACATACATGCATATGTCATGCATATGTGTGTATATGGAGAGAGAGAATGGTTTTTATTAAATATGTGAGAAATGTAATGCATTTCTTCATTTTCTGATTGTAGATGTTGTTGCATGTTATAGTTTTCCTGAATTATTTGTGTCATCATGTCTTCTATAGCTGTATTTCACACTTTTCATATGAAGAGTATATAAGAAATACATTTTCCCCTTTTGCTACCTTCTGTATGTATCTTGCTTCAAAACATGGGTAACAAAATTTCTCCTTTGTGCACCAATGGATGGCCTCTCACTATGCTTTCATATAGAAGATCTTAGGTGTGTTTGCACTACAGTAAGTGTCACATTACATTTTAATTATTTTCTCATCTTTCTCTAGTTAAAACTTAAATCTCTTATGAGTAGAGACTTTTGTTTACTCATCTTAAGGCCTCTGAATACAGGAAATCCTAAGGGCTTTATATGTGACATCTCTGAATGTATTGGTTATATGATGAAATAAATATGTTATTTTCCTCATCTCGGAAATGCCACTTATGTATTGTTTTGAGTTAAAATTATATTTGATTTTTACTTATCTTGCCCTCCTGTGTTAGACTCTAAGTGCCTTGAAGGAAGGAAACATGTCACTAATTTTGAATTATATAATAAATATTCAATGAATATTTATTGAATGAAAAAATAAAATAAGTGAGTGAATTAATACATAATGACAACTTAGATTATTTTAGGTTGATTTTCCAATGTCCTTCATTCATTCATTCATTTGACAAACACTGAACATACATGTGTATTTTTTTATATTCACATATTTTATTTTTTATGTTTTGCTCTTCAGGTGTTATTCTTAATGCTTTGATCAAGCTCTAGCTCAATATCACATTTAATCTTTGAGAGTAATATGCCATATAACTTTACTATGTTTTTTGAACTTTTCCTGGCTATATTTTATATGGTTTTTATATTTTATAAGTATTTTATATTTTATAAAATTTTATACTTTATAAAATACTTATAAAATATTTCTCAAGAATGTTTAAATTCTTAATATAATTTTGTTTGGTAACTATATTTTCTCTTTGGTTTCTTGTCATATTTTTTTCTGGATGGAAATAAAATGCTAGTTGATAACAATTTTAAAATTATTTACTTATTCATTACTTGATGCTTTATTTATTTACTTACTTTTGTTGACAGTTTTCTCAGTATAAACTTCTTTTGTTTTATAACTAATATTACTACTTTATGTTCAAAGAACGTTTCTGCTTCCTCCCTTGAGCTATATAATTGTTTATCTCTGTAATTAGCATCTTATCACTTCTTCTAAAGGTGTATGTTAGCTCAGTTTTATGTAAGTATAATCAGTGGGACACGTTTCTTATTTTCTGTGAAACTTGCAGTTATAATCTGTTTGACAAATATGCCAGAAACATTTTCAAGTTGGAACAAAATAAACATTCCCATCTAGGTTTAAAAATGTTGGTTTTAAATGAAGTCAAGCCTGTTTAAAGTTAAGAAATAATTTAAATTCACTAAAAAATAGTTATCACAATGCAATGGAATCTATCAAAATTCTCTTATTGACATTTATTAACAAAATATCCACAGAATGTTGGTGGATGGACAAAAAAGCAATACAGTCTTCCATCATAAAACAGTGTAAGGAAGAAAAAGAAAAAAAGTTCTTTGGTTATACATTGCTTTGAATTAATATCAGGAAAATATAATATATTGGTCTGAAATAAAGATCATAAGTGGTACTTCTCCAAAAAGGCCTGTGTGATGATAATGAGAAACTACATTGTGCATTATGTTTCAAACAGTCTTAGCACAATGTGGAGTCTCCATCACAGTATAAGTTTGCTTTAAAAAAAATTCTTCCTAGTAATGAGTTGCCCCCAACCAAATGACCCATAAAGTATAGTTTTCCTTGAAGTATATTGACTATAGTCCTCTTAGAAGAAATGTCATGCCTGATAATACTGTTTGAGGGAATTGAGAAAACATAAGGAAGAATTTACATTAAGTGCTGATATATATTTGAGAGATGAATATTTCCTTCAATAGACTGAACCAATGGACTATTTATTTCTCTATTAATTCACATACTCATTCTTATGGGATAATTTGCAAACCCAGGTTTCTGAAGCCAATATGGTGTATGAATAGGGACTGCAGAGATTCTTTTCAACAGAGTAGTTTTCTTGTTACTGTTAATGAGAAATTAGAGACTTCTGTTTTCCTCACTTACCGTACCCCTGTAAATGTTGAACATTTAAATAAAAAGCAGAGAAAGTTACTTGCATTACTGTCTAATAATCCTTGACATCAAAAATTTAATAATTGTTTACTTCCATTGGACTGCGTGTTAAAAAGAGAGAGAACTTAAGCATTTGCACCCGATCTCTCAAAAACAAACAAGAAATATTTTATAGCAATGCCTATGTGCTGCCTGTTAGTGAGTCCAGAGCAATTGTCTGAGAACTGCATGACCTTCGTATATAAGTTAATTGGTCTACAAGGACAGTACAAAGAACACCTCAGAGATCAGTTTCCTGAAACTGCCTGCCACTTCTACAGGATTTGGGATTTTACTATTTGAGAACTGTAGTGCTAATATGAGTACAACAAATCAATAAATACATAATCATCACATTGGAAAGGAATGAGCAAATACTGATTTTCACAGTTAGGACTTTTATTTTTGTCTAGGGCAAATTTAAGCCTAAACATAATAGAAGAATTAAGAGACAGGTGGTAATTTTGATTCTTTTAATAAAACTTGAATCAATGAATTAAATGTTCTCAAATGTAACAATGTGGTAACATTCAGTTAATAGTCATTTTCCTGCAGGTAAAAATATAATTCAGATTTAATTTGATTTGAAATCAAATCAATCTGTTACAATTGTTTTGTATACATATTTTAATTCAAATTTAGTAATTAAAGGAAAATGCCAATATGTGTTGTCTGATGAGCCAAATTAAGTGATATTTATATTAAATATCCTCAAATAAGACAATCTTATTGATTTCTAAACCTAAACATTGTCCATACATAGTTTCCTTAAATATTTTATCATCCTGAAAATTTAAAGTTATCAAGCAAAATAATAACTATAAACACAATGACACATAAAAATGTCAGCATAATTCTGAGACAGGACTATATAATGAATTCTATATAAGAGTTAAACAAATTAAATGGTTGACATTTCCAAAGACAGACAATAGGCTTGGATCTTGCCCAAGATGTATTTTGGCTTTTTGAGAAGCAAACAACACATTCTTGCTAACTTAAAAGTTACTAGTTAACACACCATTAGCATGGTTTTCCTGCAGGGATGCAAAAGAAATCTCAGTTTCTGGGAAAGTCAGGTGTCATTGCTGCCATAAGGATGGGGTATATATATATCTAATGCCTTAAGTGAGAATAAGATAAAAACTACTGTGCCTCAGGTATCTAGAAATCTATCAACAAAATAGCTCTCACCTATAAATATATATGGCAGAATTTCAGATTTAGATAAATTTTGAAGATTGTAAATTACATTCAGACACTTTTATCATAGGGAGTTAATAAATATAGGATTTTACAAGCAAGAGAAAGGTCAATAGCAAAGATTTCTATAGAATTACTACTTTTTTCTTTTTTTTTTCTTTTCTAAAATAAATTTTTACTGTGTCAATGTCTTGGAAAAGAAAGCATACTGTGTGGACAAAATATAGACAAAATATAGTCAGGCAGAAAATAATAAGAGATTTCTGGTTCCATACAAAGTGAAGAATTATTTTTTCTAGATCTGTAAAGAACGCTGATGGTATTTTGATGGGGATTGCATTGATTCTGTAGATCACTTTAGGTAATATTGACATTTTAACGAGATTGATTCTACCAATCCATGAACAAGGTAGATTTTTTCCATCTTTTAAATCATTTGCAATTTCTTTTTTTAGTGTTTCATAGTTCTTCTTGTACAAATCTTTTGTATCTTTCATTAAGTATACTCTTAGATATTTAATTTTCTTTGGGGCTATAGAAAAG
>VBSM01000361.1:54933999-54947875 GCA_008086735.1 Cheirogaleus medius | reverse complement strand
GCCACCGCGCCCGGCCCCAAACCTATTTTGTATGAAACCCTTCCAACTCTTTTTTGCTGAAAACTGAATCCTTTTGAAGTTATATTCTAAGAACCTTCTAAATATTTCTGTAACATCTTATGACATTGGTCATGTGTTTTTATCCATCTGAAGCTGGTATTTCCTAAGCACATAGCTAACTAAACTTCAGAGGGCTAAGTAAGTAAAGTTAAACCATTTCCAATGATAAATTACATCCTGGTTACATATTCTAAAAAATAAAAGAAAACAACCACCAAAAAAAACCCCACCTCTCATATTATTGCCAGTTATAAAGATATTTTGATATTTCCTTATAAGCCAATTTTTCTTAACTCAATTATTTTTGCAATTTCTTCTTCTCCCTCTACATGACTTCAGTAATTCCATCGACAAACTGAGGACACAATTGGACAATGGGCAGATCATGTATGACAACAGAATTTTGACTCAGAATCTCTGGAGCAAGCATTTCAGGAAGCCAAACCACAATCTCTGTAGCAATCTGACCCAATCAGGATTAATTCTAAAACTGCCAGCATTCATATTTTTAACCACTCTTCCAACTCAGGATCAACTGAAGAAAGTCAAACATGCCCTCCAAACCCATCACCCAAGGTGCCTGCTTCTAATTAGCCCACTTCCAGTTTCCTCATACCAACACTCTCCAATCAGAATACACCTGAGGACTTCTTTTTTTCCACTATAAAGCTTTTCCACCCCTTGCCTGCCTTTTAATTTCTGCTTAATGCAAGTGTTAGTGGTTGGCTCCTATAGTAAGCTTTGAATAATCACTTCGGTTTGTTCGCATTTGGGTGGGCTTTGTTTATTTTCATACTATACCCTTATTTGAAGAAAAGAAGAGGAAAATATATAACTAGAATAATGATTTTTACTCTTCGATGTAATATTGTAGTATTTTAAAGTGTGCCATCAAATGGGGCTAGATCTGCCATTGGTGTAACATGTGTTCTTGTAAGTTCAGACCAGTGTTATCTTCTCCTGCACTCTAAAATCCTTTTACCACCTTGAAACTCTGACCCCCACTATGCCAGCCCACTGACTCCTTGACTATTGGCTTTCTCTGTTTCCACTTTGGAGGTATGGAGCAAAGCTGGAAAAACTATCAAACTGTACTACCAGAAAATAACTCTGCATCAGACACTTGAGTAAGTATTCATTTGATTCTGATGATGATCTTTCATTCATTCAACAGTCAATATGAAACCACATTTTATAAATTAATAAAAGGTCACAAGGTTGGAACTGTGGTAGGGGAAATACATATATAACCAGCCACTGTTCCCTAGCTTGCTTTCCTATAATTGTTTACTACTCAGGAGTCATATAGCTGATGGTTATAAAGATTCTTAGCTTTCTTCATTGCTCCCATAGATAACATCACCAGTGTGGAAACTAAGGCTAGTTTTTGAGATGTCTTCCAGGTCCTGCATTCTGGTGGAACAGCTGACCCACCCAGACCAGTGAGTGGCCCATACCAAGAAACTGAGTCAACCAGGTATTGCAAACTCTACCCAAGAACCAACTTAGCAAAGAAGATAATTTATGCACACCTACCTATGGTTCTGCCCCAAACCCAGCCAATTAGCAGACCCAACTGCCTAGCCTTTTGCCCACCAAACTACCTTTAAAAATCCTTTCTCTCAAATTTTCAGGGAAATGGATTTGTGAACTTCCTTCCATCTCCTCACAAGCTTCCTGCAATATTAAATTCTTTCTCTGGTGTAACCCTTTCTGTCTCAGGGTACTGGCTTCCTCTTCAGCAGTAGGCAACGAATCTAGTTGGACTTTAACAAATATATATTTCTTGAGGATATACTTTGTGCCAAACACTTTGCAAGGTCTTAATATGTAATAATAAGAAAGGGGGCATATTTTTTCTATGTAATAGTGCTTGTATTATGGCTAGGGAAATAGTCCTTTTTTAAAAGTTCACATAAATATATAATTATGCATTTTGATAAGGGCCAGGAATAAAAAAAAAGTACAGGACACTATGAGAAACTTATATTTAATTAGAGACTTAAGGGAGACCCTTCTAAGGAAGTAATATTTAAGAAGAGATTCCCCAGGATGAGTAAAAGTTCACCAGGCAACAGGATTAGGAACAGATATTCCATGCTGGGAAAACTTTTTCTATTACTGTTTGTCAAACTAATAGAAAACTTTGTTTCTGTGAGGAAATGAGAAAAAAACTGTGTAGGTGGAACATAGAAAATACCTGAGAGAGTGATGAGAGGCAGCCAGTGCTTTGCAAGTCATGTTTGGATTTTACTCAAAATACAAAGGGAATCTATGGAAAGGTTTAAACAGAGAAATGACATGGATCAATTTTCTTTTAAAAACAAGTCTGTCTGCTGAGATTTAGGGAATGGGTTATAAGACAGGATAGAACAGAGAGGCTTGTGGGGACACTAACATAGTTGTACAGGTAAAAGGTACCCTGGTTATGATTTCAGCAATAAATGTGACAAAATATGGATGGATTCTAAACATATTTTGAAATTAGAATATAGAATATCTCTTTGAACTGACCAAAAGAATTCAAGCTAGTAAAACTACTTATTCTGGTTTTCTTTTTCCTGTTCTTGAGCACTCAATACCAGGCTCTTAAACATGAAAATTGACACCTACCGTCTTTTACCCTTATTCTGCTCCTCTGCTCCAGTGAAGGCACTACAATGGCCCTAGAAAGCTTGTTTGAACAGATCTGGCTGGCTGTGTGTGCAGTATTGGTGATCCTTTTTAGAGTACCGCTAATTGGGCTGGTTTCCAACAAGGGCTCTGTCAGGTTGGAGTGGAAAGCATTTATTTTGCTCTGTGAGAACTACCTATGTGGAAATGATGGCCATAGCACCATCACAACTCCAAGCTAGGACCCCTGAACATGGCCTCCTTTTCTCTGTTCATCAGATGCACATTTGTTTCTTCCTACTTTACCTGCTCCACAGTTGTGAACATCAGAAGCGTGGACTTTCTTCCTATTAGCTGTTTTAATCCTAAGGTTCATGTTTCAGAAAATGATTTAAAATCCATCATTTAATGACATAAAATAAGAAACTTTTCTTTTTATCACTTATTACTACCAAATCCTATATTCTAATTTTATGAACATATATATTTATTATTGGCAGATTTCCTCCACTAGAGTATAACTTTCATGAGGGCATAAAATAGATGTTTAGTCCATATTTGTTAAAGGAGTGAATAAATTAATTCAGTGTATTGGTCAAAGATCACCAAGACAGAATGAGAAAAAACCAATAGACATGAGAAGAAGGATAAAGTTAATATTTTACATGTTTTCTTTGTTCATTTTTCTCATCTATTCATGTGAAACAGAATTGTTAAATGTTAACAATGAAAATTTCTACCCTCTGTCCTTATCAAGATCTTATTTCCAGGTTCTTTTAGAGGCCACTGTATTATTACTTCAGACTGGACAAGAAGGAAGCCCTTTGTGCTCCATTTTTTTTAGAGATGAAGAATTTGGCACAGAGAAGTGGGGTACAAGGATAAAGTTCATCACTTAATTGTGACGGAAGTGGAATTGGAATTCAAGCCTCCTGGATCACTGTCTATTGGCCTTTCTAAACTGTGAAGGTTATCAAGGTAGGGACTTTGTCATTTTCATCTATGAGCTGGCAACTATACTTTTGAGGAAAAAAAAGGTAACGTTAGCAAATCTAGTCTTAATGAAACAGATACTGCTGTTGCCCCTATGATTCAGTTGAGGACATTGTGTTCTAGAGGGATTAAGAAATTTGTCCATAAATAGTAAATGATAGAGTGAGAATTTGAGCCCAATTCTGTCTGAATCTAGACCTTGAGCTCTTAATCATTCTACTGAATTAAAAAAATGAGAACCTTTTGCTACTTAGCATCATTTTAACACTATTAAGTCAAAATCAAATCTGCCAAAATGGCATTTCCAATTATTCTTAAAATCTGACTAAATTTATTTCTATCTTTTAGCTGGTGACTTCATGTACTAATCTTTAAGGACATTGAAAACATTTGATGTGAACTCTTTTTGTCCCCTGTCTCTGTAACTTACCTTCGCCCACTCTCAGTAACTTATCTGTCTTTTCAAAGGAAGATTTGTACCAATTTCTTTCTAATATTAATCCTTCCACTAGTTCATTTCTTTTACAATCTTTGGTTTGTACCTTTATCATTGGTATCTCTCCCTTTCGTTACCAGGCTCCTCCATTTCTCCTTATAAACATAGTCACAATGCTCTGCTAGTCCTTGAACTAACAACATTGCTGAAGGTTCAATTAATGCCTACTGTCACTGTTTAGTCATCTCCACTTTCACTTAGAATAGTTTCAAATTCATGGCTCCATGTTAAAATTATTCCAAACTATAATATCTTCACAAGCAACCTCCAGGCTATTCTCTCTTTGTAGTAATACATTGCAATATCCTGACAAGGCATTCATTTTATGACTCAAATGTAGCGTTTCACCTCTATCATCTCCCACTTCTTCTGTGTGTTTGTGTGTGTGTGTGTAATAATCAAATCAAACTCTATCTATGTCTTTCCCCATACTGTTACCTCTTTCTGAAATGACTCAATCTCTATCAATAAATAATTCCCCATTATTCAAAGGCTAATTCAAAGTACTCCATCTACTGTGACCCCTTACTAATTATATCTTTGTTTTTTTCCTTTTCTTTTTTAAAAATCTATTTTATTTCATAGTGTTAAAGAGGTACAAACATTTTGGTTACATAAATTGCTTTTTTACAGTTTGTGTCAAAGTTACAAGTGTGTCCATCACCCAGACAGTGTGCATTGTACACATTAGGTGTGAGTTTACCCATGCCCTTCTTCCCCCTCCCACCTGCCTGATTTCTGATGAATTTTATTTCCATATGTGTACATTAGTGTTATTCGATTAGTTCCAATTTAATAGTGAGTACATGTGGTGTTTGTTTTTCCATTCTTCTGATACTTTACTTAGAAGAATGGTCTCCAGTTCCATCCAGGTTAATTGCCCATCAATACATGTGTGGGTTAATAAAATGTGGTATATGTATACCGTGGCGTACTACTCAGTCATAATTATATCTTTTATCAGAAATATTTTCATTGCTCTTTTGAAGGCTTGAAACAGATAGCTTTTGATTTTGTTTATTCACAAATAAGTATTATCTGATTACTCTATATGAAAACCTCTTAAGGATAAGGACAGAGTATAATTAATTTAGCAAAACAAATTTTCAGATTTCAGAAGAGAATTCAAAATACTTATGGAATTTCAGGACAACATGCATAATTCATACTGTTTTATCTTGCTTAGCAGTATGATAGATTATCATATATACTTGATAACCCTTATATTTAGGTTTGGGTTTTTTTTTTTTGTTTTTTTTTTTCAGACAAGATCTTGCTCTGTTGCCCAGGCTAGAATGCAATGGTGTAATCATAGTTCACTGTAACCTTGAACTCCTGGCCATGACCATGCCCAGCTAATTTTTTTTCTTATTATTATTCTTTGTAGAGGTCGGGTATCACAGTGGTGCCCAGGCTGATCTCAACTCCTGGCCTCAAGTGAGCCTCCTGCCTTGGCTTCCCAAAGTACTAGGATTACAGGCATGAGACACTGTACCCAGCCAATTCAGGTCTTTCTATAAGACACATTAGAGCATAGAGAAAACTTCTGACATGTTTTCTTTATTTTGAATCCAAAAGAGGACTAGATCTATGGTTATATGAAGAGCATCACTACATTTATGCAGTTAAAATGTAAATATTGGTCAAAGTTCATCCTAATGACTTGGCTATTTCAAAAATATATGGAAATAACATCTCCAGTTAACAATGAGATAAAACCCTTAAGAGCTAACTAAACTCCACCGTTATCAACTCCAGTCTTGGATACAAACTAATGTTCTAATCTTGGGAGAAAGGTAGTTAGGAAGAAACTGCTTCATGAATATTTAGGTTCTAGTTTATCATAAAGTATTCCTGACTTTTGTGGTTTTGACAAAGGGTATAGTCTGAAACTCTCAGTGGGAGGACGTAACAGCCCTATCAGTTTGAGTCATCAGTTGGTCATGATGTAGTTAAACTGGGTGACATTATAACAAATGTGTTCTTACTCTCTCCAAGATAATTAGAATCAGCATTCATATTTGCTGTTATCTCTTAGGTTAAAAGTACCCTTAGGACTCAACTTCCCTCTTCAGATTCCATCTATGAATAGTGCTTCATGTTTAATTGCTAGATGAAATATAGGACACCTTACTATCGTTAATGTAATATTATCTCAGTCAAATAGAATTTTCTCAAGTTCTTATAAAAACATCTGTTTAAGTTGTAATTTTCAATGACTCTATCAGGTAAATATCTAAATGTATATATTACAAATATAAACAAATGTACACTAAAATATTCTTAAAGTAAGCAAATATCCAAATTGTATAAGCCTTGCTTGTGCTTTATGACAATATCCAAAAATAGAATCAAGTAAGATAGATCCAGTGTGGTATGTTGCATTTAGGGACATACCTAATTTATTCTGCATAGATTAATTCAAATATTTCACCTGAATATGACTCAACAATGAAAACATAATTCTATATTTAATACTTTTTTATGGCTTTCACTAAGTTGGAAAGTCTATGCAAGCACAAGTGGTTATAAGCTGCATATACAAAGACTCATATTAAACCACATATTTTCTAATTGCTACATTAAATATTATAAATAATTAAGTTTTATATGCATTTCAAAGAATCAGAAAAATCTGGTGAGAAAAAAAAATATTTAAGTTGTTTTAAGGTGCCTTTTATCCTTGAATCCTAATTGTCAAATATTATATTCAATACAATGAATTAAATATTTGTTTAGAGTCACTCAGTAAAGTCAAATGTCAATGAAATATAATTACAACAGATACAACAGAGAATATTTCTTCTTTCTCTAGGATATGTTTCATTTAATAATTAAAGCAAATAAGTTGAATGCTTCAAGTACCTTTTCCAGACCTTCTTCCTTGAGACTGATCACATCCAAATCAAAATCTGTTCGTAAGCCATTGGTTTTGTTGAAAGTTATTCTGCCTGTGAGTCCTTCCCAGTGTGCCTATGGAAACAGAAAAAATAAAAGATAATAAAGAAGTAAAGGAAGAGAAGATAAAACATTTTTTTCACAAAAAATAGGAAAATGATTTTAATTACTTTTCATTAATTTACATTGCTACAGATTTTTAAAATGGGATATTTTCCTAAATAAATTATCCTAGTTTCAGTATAAAACTTATTGTAAATTTTTCATTTTATGCAATGCATTTTTCTAATCATAACTATTTTCTATGAGAAATTTGACATTTTTAAAATTTCAGAATATTACAGGGGTACAAATGTCTTAGTTACATGGATTGCTTTTGTACTGTTTGAGACAGAGTTATATGTGTGCTCATCACCCCGATACAGTACATTGTACCTGTTAAGTGTGATTTCACCCATTCCTTCCTCCCCCCTCACACCTGCTTGATTTCCGTTGAGTTTTACTTTACCACAATTCACAATTGCAAAGATGTGGAATCAACCCTAGTGCCCATGATTTCATGAGGCAATTAATGTAATGTGGTATATGTATACCACGGAGTTCTACCTAGCCATAAAAAAAATGAGTTAATTCCTTTTGTAACAATCTGGTGGGAACTAGAGACCATTTCCCTTAGTTAAGTATAGTAAGAATGGAAAAACAAACACCACATGTATTCACAATTAAATTGGAACTAGCCGAACAGTGCTCATGATATTATGTTTAAATAGTGAACTGTTTTTAGCAAAGTGAGAAGAATTTAGTCACTTATTATGATAAATGGAATATGGAGTATCTCACTGGAGGTTATAGATAGAACTACTGTTATAAAATACCACTTCCAAATTCATAATAATATGAAACGAAACAGCAATGAAAGACACTGAATCCAGGAAACTTAGATTATGCCACTTTAGTTACACACATTTGCCCTAGAATAATTAACTTATTATTTTACTTCCCCAGTTAAACTGGGAAAAATGTATTATAATTACTTCATGCTAAGCTGTGCTTCCTGTAGAAGGAGGTCTCCATATACAAGGACGTGGGAATATAATAATATAGTTACATAACGTTGTTACCCCTTAAAGGTGAGCAAATATCGGGACTATTTTTAAATATAAGTTTTCTCATGCTGTTGGTTACATAGCTGAAAGTATAAGTTTTCCATTATTTGTCATTTGACAATAGCATGAAAAAATAGTTATATATGAAAATTTTAAATGATGGAATGTATACTCACAACATTAATGTTTAAAATAATATATACTGAGACCCCAAAGAAGTAAATCCCAGTAGATAAAGGGTAACATTTCAATAAGGATTATAAATTATTATCATTATGACTACATTTCTCAGACTCTGTGTTTTATTGGGTACTTATGTGTAGGGATTTCAAAATAGTTTTAGGCTAATAAATTACAAATAAAATTTAAAAATTATAAAATGTCTATATACATATTGCAGAATCCCTTCTCTAAAGTTAAACATATGTTAACTGGTCTCTAATAAGGAAGAAAAATCATTTTTAATTCAACTTCTAAAGAAAAAAATTTCAAATGGTTAGCAAAAATACATAATAGTACAAAAACAGACCAAGGGACCAAGAAGCACAAGAAGTATAGAATAATAAAATAAATCTGGGATAGAAGGAACATTAAAAAATGTACACAGGTGAAACTGTAAAACTAATAATTGTATCACAAATTCAGTTTCCTCACTTCCTAACAACCAAAGCAAAGAAGAAAATATGGTGAAACATAATATACAGGGTCCACAATTTAAGACATACCAGCTGCTCAGGAGAAACAGCTTTTCCTGGTACTGAGACCTGAGAAAAATTTCTCTTGTTGATCCTCATAAGGGGGACACTGTGTGATTTAGTGGACAAGGTTCTCAATTACACCGTACAATGAATACAATGGGGAATGTCATACAACTGCTTCTTTTAGAGCTGCTCGACATGTCATGGTCTCAATACTGAAGAGCTGAGTTAAAAAAAAATCAATTCTTCCACTTGCCAGGCCTGTAGACTACTCAGGCCTGTTCACAGCTCTTTAAAGCTCAGTTTTACACCAGAAGTCAATGTTAGGATGTGGGACAACTAATAAACTGCATATTCTTCAGAAAGTATTAATTTATCTATCTGAGGTTGGTAAGAAATTAGAGGAGGAAAGTGTATAGATATTCTTTGCCAAAGACCTAGAGATTCTTAGTAATGACTCTATCTGAGCTTTTATTTTTATCATGAATAATTTATTATAGGATGAATTGATGATTTATTTTAAGTCATTAATGAAAATCTTATATAGTAATAATATCTGTGATATTTCCTAGCAAAGATTACGGCTTAGTTAAATTTTCATCTATGAAAAGTATTCCAAGCTAACAAAGGACTTTCCTTCATGATAGGAAGAATAGAAAAAAAATTGATATGTATGTATATGTGTATATATGTATAATCATTAAAAATTTTCCCTTTTTTTCTCACTATGGGCATTCTTGGTCTACAATTATAATAGACATAATAAAAAATGATATATGGTCATAAGAATGGTTGTATTATACAATGAAATAAACTTTGTACTTTGATTAATCTATATATTCTGTTTTATGTCAACTTTTAATATAATTAAAATAACTATACATAATATTTAGGAACTATTCATCTAAATAATTACAATTTAAACTTTATGAATTAGGTGTAATTTTAGTGTAGTGCAAATGACATTCATGTTAAACAAGCATTTCATATTTTGTTGCCTAAAATATAAACACTGTTTAAATACCTAATCTCTCTACATAAATGAAAAGTGACACACAAAAAGATTCAGAAAGGCAAAATCTTACAATGTCATAAATCAAGCTTTTGTGGATCATAGCACCATGATAGAAATTTTGATGGATATTCCATTTATTTATAATTGAATTCCCCTCCCCTTTTATTTGATATTATTTAGTAAAAATGTCAATTTTGCTTATGTAGGGGCAGAGGGAAAGTTTAGTTTAAAGATAAAAGTTAATAGTCACTTGATAGAAAAACTTCAATAATCTTACTTCATTCAGCATGAGGACAAAAAGAACAAGGCATACGTGTTTCTCCTGGCATACCTCTTTAATTAGACTCATAAAGCGGGTCCCGAAGCGCCAGGGTTTATGCCGATTACACTGCAAGGAACTGACTGTCATCTGGGGAAACTGCTGGACGGCCACAGACACCACGTGCACAGCATCGTACATCAGAGCAGCATCGGTCTGAAAGGCAAGGGAAAAGGAAATACAGAGAGTCAATACAATGTGTGAAACCTGTGGTAAGTGGTTTGGAAGTGGAGGGAAGTGAGGGAAATACATATCCTGTTTTTCTTTACGGTAAGGGAGAAAACATTATCTCTAACATGTTCTGGTTCTCTTAAATAAGACCTTGTTATCAAATTACTTCATCAGCTCCATTAGAACATTTGATCCAGCTTCCCTTTCCTGAAGTGATAACCCAATTACGTATGGTCCTAGTATCTCTGTTGAAATGGGAAACCTGTGAAGACATTCTCTATTTCCTTTTTGTCACTCTCTCAGACTCTCTCAGTATCTTACTCTGTCTCACCACACACACATACACACACACACAATGAAATTGCTAACATTTTGAATGGTTATGTTAATCACATATTGTATATGAAAATAAATAAGTAAACAGTTTCCTTGTATAGGAAGAAAAAAAGAGATTTTAAAGGAGATTTGCTTAAAAAGCTTAAACCCTTTAATTGCTTTAAACTTTTAACTTTAAAAAGATATAAAGCCTAATCTTTTCTTGAACTCAAATTTTTAAACGTTCTATCTCAGAAATGATGCTACAGTTTTGAATCTCAATACATGTATTAGTCTCTTTTCAAGAAACTAAGCTTAATCTTTTGTGCTGTTTCCTTTGCCCAAAATTTCCATATGAATAAAAATTCATTTAGCTTCTCAAGTAAAACAAATATGAATTCTACTGTGTTTGCACCTGCTCAAATGATCAATCACTTTAGAGGTTGATGATAAAAAATAAAATGTTTATAAGTCATAATAAAACAGAGGCTCAGCAACCATCAAGTGCTGTGTTAAATGGACCCTCACATTTGGCAGATCGATGCCAGGCTCACTACCTACAGAAGAGGACGACACTGACAGTACTAGTAGCAATGAACTTTGGCCATCTGCTTGGCACGCTTTAGAATAAAAGCATATATTTCCCCTTCTCATTCATACAATTAGTGAGCTGTGAAATGAATTCCAAAATGAATAGGAACCCTGTAGATTGCAGTGTTTGCCACAATACAATAGAAAATGAATACACCCAGTAGCCTTCAAGCAAATGGATACTAAGGAGCCTTACCACATAAAATGCAAGATGGCTAAAAAGCACAATGCAATGACAGAACATAATAATAATACCATTTTATAGTTCATAAATCTCTTGGGAATATAACTCTGATTCATAACCTTCATTTTATAAATACCAGCTGACTACTTTCACATACTTTGATGGCTGCACAAGTGTAGTTAATATAGGCATACATCATGAGCCTGGGGATTAGATTGATATTTGTCTTTGGCCTGAGTTAACATTCAGAGGACATATTTCATATATCACACAGGTGGCCACAAAAGTAGTTACAAAAATACAAAAGATACATTTTAAATTTTTAAAATATATCATTGTCAACAAGGGTACATAGAAGTGAGCACTTTCAGAAATCACTAAAGGAAAGATAAAGGGTAATTTTGCAATATATAACACAAAGGAAACTTAAAAATATCCATATTCTTTTAAACCCAGTAATTCCTATTTCTGAGATTTGCCCTGTGAAAAATCAAAGAATAATGGCTAATACATTGTCTATTAGAGAGAAAGAAAGAAAGAAAGAAAGAAAGAAAGAAAGAAAGAAAGAAAGAAAGAAATCTCTAAAATATAGAAATGCTTAAACAAATTCACAATGGTATTTTATATGGCCATTAAAAATCACGCTTTGAAAAATACTCAATTAGATGGAAAATTGCATATAATATGATGTTAGATATAAAATTAGATTATACAGAACTGTCTTTCCAGCATCAACCATTATATGTGTCTTTATAAGTACTTAATATGTTCTATTTAATTTATTTTATTCTCTGAATAATAGTATAATAAAAAACACTCTGATTGTTCCCATTTTAAAAATGACAAAACCAAGGTTGGAAGAAGTCGTTAACTGAAGTCACACAACTTAGAAGTGGAGGGGCTTGGACACTCTGCTCAGGGATAGTTTTCTTAACCACCATGACATACTATATGATCGACAACAAGAAAACAATCAAAGGGAAGAAAATATACTAATTTTCTTCTAAATAATTATCACTAAAGTGATAACGATTATCCTTGGGAGTAGAATTTTTATGTCTTTTTTCTCTTTCTTTATTTTCCACAATGAACACGCAGTGTGTAAGGAAGGTTACAAACACAACTGCAATTTTTCCCAAGGTAGGAATTTTGATCTATTTCTGCAAAAATAACTAAAAGAACACAAACTACAATATTTTTAGTCTTTAGTTTCCATGAAGATATCTTTTCATGTTGTATTGGCATATAAGATTGTATGTGACTTATATGAAAATCCTTGAAGAGTAACCTTATCTAATATGATAATGCTAGGAAAGAATTTTGTCTAATTAAGAGTTTGAAAGATCTTTTTATGGTATATAATTTCAGCTTCACAATCAGAAGACACATTAGTTGATAACGAAACTATTTAAAATCTGTGATAGTAAATGCAATTATAAAAGGAAGATAATATTATAATAGTAAAGTGTAAGATAAATACAGCCAGGCACAGCAACATGCACCTGCAGTCCCAGCTACTCGAGAGGATGAGGCAGGAGGACCCCTTGAGTTCTGCTTGGGCAACATATTGCATGAGACCCTCATCTCTAACTACAATAACAATAACAAAATATAAATACTAGAGAAACATAAACTGTATAGTTAAAAGGATATTAATCAAATTACTTCTTGAATTTCCAGTTTAAAATATGTTAATTTATTATAAAGCAATAAATAGAGCTTCTGAAACTACTTTTTATGATATTTTCTTCAGTTTAAGGTGCTTTTTTTTTACTTTTAGACTACTTTTATGTGATAATATGTAGTTATTTTCCATTTACACTTGGTATCTTGTCACATATAACCTTTCTTGTCTTCTTTGCAAAACTGTACACCTGTAAATTCTTCTTGCTTTGAAGAATTGTGAGAAAACTCTAGTGTTTTGAAAATGTTTTTTCATTCTTAAATAAGTGCATATACTTGAAAATTTGTCTTCCGTTAGTAATATTATTAGCTAACATTATTTGAGTATCTACTCTGTGTGAAACACCCTCTTTAAATTATTTCCTTTAATTCTCACAACTATCATCCAGTTGGAAACCCATCAAGTTTGTATGAAATAGGAAATTAAGACAGAGAACGGTTAAGTTACTAGACCAAAATCATAGCATGTAGAGGAAGAGCATGATTGAATCTATTATAGATAATGAGTTCAGAGTTCATATCCTTCTATAAGTTTCTTGATCAATACTCTACATGTAATAAGCAAAATACTTAAAGTGAATTTGAAGTTATGCAATATAAGAAATATCAATAAGCTCTTGAATGCATTAATCTATATAACTTTTGAAAAGCAGTAAATATTCACATATTGAAAATGTACTGCAACAAGCACCACATGTACTCACCAGCAAATTGGTATTAACGGATCAACACCT
>VBSM01000361.1:54901614-54932282 GCA_008086735.1 Cheirogaleus medius | reverse complement strand
CAGTTTTTTTTTTCTTTTTGGTTTAAAAACTAGAAAGATTAGAGAAAATGGATAAATTCCTAGACACATACAACCTACCAAGATTGAATCAGAAAGAAATAGAAAACCTGAACAGACCAACAACAAGTAACAAAATTGAATCTAATAAAAGGTCTCCCAACAAAGAAAGGCCTAGGACAGTATGAATTCACTGCCATATTCTACCAAACCCACTCTCCTCAAAAAATAGAAGAGAAGGGAATTCTAACTCATTCCATAGAAGAGAAAATAATGCACTGAATTGCCAACATTTCCCTAATATTAAACCAGGTAAGGACACAACAACAACAAAAAACAGAAGAAAACTTAGGTAAATCACTTTAGATCTAGGCAAAGACTTTCTGGCTAAAACTCCCAAAATGCAGTCAACTAAAGGAAAAATAGACAAATGAAACTATATTAAAACTAAAAAGCTCCTAAACAGCAAAAGAAATAATCAACAGAGCAGTAAAAAGACAACCTACATAATGAGAGACAATATTTGCAAATTGTTTACCTATGTATCCAGATATATATAAATCTATTAATCCAGAACATACAAAGAGCTCATAACCCACTACCTCCCCTAGGAAATATTCCACTGAAGGGCAAAGCAAAGGAAACTAGTGGAAGAAGGTCTCATATTTGAGTGGGAGGGGAGCTCTGATGAATACAACAATTATGGCTCTAGGTCCCATAGAGAGTATGTCTCTGAACTGAGTCTTAAATAAAAGTTAGTTTGGTTTCCAAGTCAAGCCTTTCTTATACATCATAACTACCCCTAACGAAAGTTTAACAGTTAAACATAACTATAATTTAACCAATTAATTTAGAATTGAATATATGTATAATTTGGTTATTAAAATCCATATGGGGTAGTTAGATAAATCTGTAATTATTTGCACCCTAAACTACAAAGACAAAAGCTAAGCAGGGAGCCATGTTGGCAGGGAGTAGGGTGGCGGGGAATCATTAATGAAGACAAGACAATCTGTCCTATTTTATTTCTTTCAAGTATAATTACTCATATATACTTGAATAATATATATTACATATTATATATATTATATATGACTTGTAATATATATATATATTATTATTGGAAAGCTAGAGTATCTTTTCAGCCTGGGAGTGTAGACCAGAAGAAGGAAGCTCATACTAGGTAGGTACAGACAAAGTGAAACATGACAGGGCTAAAAATGGCCTTGCATGCTTCATTGCTGGTTCAAGCATCTATCAATTGGAATGGGAGCCATCCTTGAGAACCTACTTCAGACTAGATTGGAGTTGGAGCTTTATTTTTCTTTCCAAAATCAGTTAGTTAACCTAAAAGGAATGTCTGTCAGCCAAAACCTTGTTTTGCAATCCTTTAAAATTGTGCAATATGGTCCCACACATTTCAGTAAAACTATAGTGATCTTTCTAAATGAGTGGCGTGAAAAGAACACGAGAAGTGTTTGCAAATATATTTAAATATGCATTAACCTTCTTACTAACTTATCGCTGGGTTTATCTTATAACTAATCTAATTATTTTCAGAAATGGAGCGTAGAACAGGATGCAGGTGGAAAAGCAGCAAATGCTAATTTCCACGGCTGAGATATTGCCACAGAAATAGGTTTAGTCACTCAGTTCTATTTCATCTGACTCAAGTAACCTCATGACTGACGAGTCCTTAATGTATTGAAAGAACAGTGAATACATATATGCTTACATTTTCCTCATGCTCTGGAAAAATCTACTACACATTTTAAAATAATTGAAGAATCAGAGAATTAGATACTCTCAAAAGTTTCAAATAATAAAAATTCACATTATTTAATATTTTGATTATATATATAATTAAACATTCCCCAGTATATAAAAGCAGGAATAATAACAAATACTGTGAATGGTTAAAATATTTATATGTTCTTAGATTCCATTTACAGAAGAAACTGGTACTAAACAGTAATTACCAATCTATCAATGTCCATGCTGAATGCACATGTTATTTCCGTTTCTGATTGCTAGCATTATTAAACATTTTCTTTGTAAAGTTCCAGAATAGATGCTCTAGGAGTTACAAAAATATTAACACATAGCTTTTATTTGCATGAAGCATGGAAAATAGAAACAAACAACTCTGAACTACATACAAACACAGAAGAGAATATTGTTGTATGAAATTTCTCAGGTATACTAAAAATTTCTCTTAGTAAAAATTCATCAGAAATATTCTTTCTTTTGATGAGGAGACACTCTTTTGGAATGCTCTGTCCCCAAGATGGCATGGCTTTTGGATATTCCCACTGAATTTTGACTGGTAGAACTTAGAACATAGCCTTTTCCAATTTGTTTTGTCTGCTGTGCCAAACAGGGTTATATTTGTGATAATATGTTACAGCAAATAATTGCTGAAGACTTCTTACATAGTAGAGCACTTACTTGAGCTACAAATGCTCACAATGATATATGCAATAATTTACATTTAAATGTAATCACTCTTAAAGAGTGATTGTGATATATGTTCATATCTTGATAACAGTGAGTATATATACATGTTAAAACATATGAAATTGTATAATTGAAATATGAGAAGTTTGTAATTTATAAATTTTACTCTAGTACAGCTATTAGAAATAAAAGAGTAATTGTGCATTTTTTCTGGGAAGATGGTCCATAGATTTCATTTTATTCTAGAACCATCTAGAATCCTCCTAAATTAGGCATCACTGATCTGTATCTTCTTTCTTCCTTGGACATTCTAGTTTTAGTAAAACTGTTTATATTTTCACAACTTTTTGCCTTCGTTTTCAGACCACAAGCATCTTTTAGATAACAATGTGTATCTTTCTAATATCCTGCACAGTATTCCATACATTGCCTCGCCCATAGTAAGTGTATAAAAGCATTTTTCAATAACTAGTTGAATTCAACCAAAAAGTTCATTTAAACAATAAAAGAATAGGTATTTGGTAGCTCTGAATAACAATCACACTTTGCCATCTAGCTAGAATGTATTACCTCCCAGAGGTACAGTGAACCAAATCTGTCAGCAGCTCAGACCTGAGAGGAATGTGAGTACAGCCTCTGTCCTGTTTCTAAATGAATTTATAGTAACAGTTCCTTGAACACATTTATCTTTCCATTAAATAAGTGCAGGCAGGTCCCCTTTGAGATCCGAATGCTAGCTGGCAGGTGGCAGATCCATTCTGGAACTCCTACATCTCAGATTTTGCTCATTTCTGAATTCCCATCTGTGGCACAGTGCATAGCAAAAAGAGCTGTATGGTCTAATAAATGGAATATAAGTTTATGAATCCCGGCTCTTTCACTGACTTGATCTTTTAACTGAAGTAAATAATAATAATGATGATGAAAAAATTAAATCCCCTTTGTCTTGTTTTCTCATTTTATAATTGGAAATAAAAGGCAATGATCTGCCATGTCTTTTCCTTGTTGGAGAAATAACTTTTAAAAGCCAGATAGTTTCAGGGGAAAAAAATGACAAATGTTGATTCTTCAATTAGAAGATACAGATATTAATGATGATCAGCAAAGGGTTGGATCCCCTCTGGGGGACTCCCTTGCACGGTCATCAAAATCCTAAATCATCCACCTCCCTGAGCAAGGGTGAGAGGGTCACGCATAGCAGGCAGGCTGGTGTTCATTCATTCAGCTGGCACACTGCACCCAGCATTCTGCCCGGTATAGAGCAGGTGCACGGTGGCTACTAGCTGAACTGAGGGACTGATAAAGAAATGCCCTCAGACCCAGTCGGGAGCCAATTGTCAGAGACAATTCTCCCAGTTACGCCGCAGCTGCCATTATGCTTTCTCTGTTGCTGGCTCTTTGTACTAGTCTGAAACAGAGTTCTTTACCAGCAGCTGCGTGAACTGCACAGACTGCATGAGATAATACATTAAAGCAGTTTGCACGAATCCTGGCACATGGTGCATAGGCAGGTGTTGGATGATGATGGTGATGATCACCAAAAGAGTGGTAATCTCTTCAGATGGATACTATCCAAAACAAGGAACTAGTTTAGAAAGTATAATGCTTCAACCCCTCTGCACCCACTGTTAGCCTAAATGAAAGAACAGGCCTCGTGCTGCCAGAGAAAGCAGATCAGGTTCTAGAAGGAGAAGTAGAAGAAAGGAAATTACCATATAATTATTTGATCACGATAAAATGTGGAATGTTTGTGATGCCACAATTCAGTTGAAGAAGAGCTCAAAACAATAAAAAGAATCCTGAATATATACAAGTTACTGACAAATTTAGTATTGAAAAACAAAGATAAGTGGTAAAATATTATAATGTCTTGCATTTAATTTAAATGAAGGACTGCTATTGGGCAGGTAATTCCACACCAACAATATAAACCTGGACAAGTCTGACTCATTTTTTTTCCTGTCTTCAGTTTCTTTGACTGTAAAAGTAGAAGATTAAGCCAGGTGGATTTTAATGTGTCCTGTCGTTTACATTCGTATTACCAGAAAACTCGTATTTTATTCTGATTTATCCTGGCCTTTGAAATACAACTATAATAATCTTTTGTCTGTTTTCTCCCATAATTCTTTATGCTTTGTATGCTTATTTAATAAACATCTGTGTCAACATTTCATGCAAATTAATAGAAATCAAAGGTCATTTTTCTTCAGCCATTACCTGTGTTTATACTGTACCCAAGTCCTGCCTGAACCAATAAAACCTGCTGATATTTGTATTATAGTCTCTTTTTTGTTATTTTAACTTCATTACTGTTAAACTTCTCACCCACATTAAAACCTGCCCTGGCCTCCTCATACTGCAAAGAGGAAAACTAAAATCCTTTCTTTCCTACCCAAAGTCATTCACTAATATCCCAGTGTTTTATCTTCTTTTGCCACCACTAACACAGTGAAAACATGAATCTGCCTATAATTCATGCTTTTGAACTAACCAAAGAGATTCTTGTATTGCAGATTCATTGAATAAAAGAAGATTCCAGAATCATCACAATGAAAGACCTCTACAAAAAATATGGATTTTTGACTCTACCTGTATGGCACTGAGCACCCATGAGGGCTAAAAGGAAGAAGCAAATTGATGAGTTTGGAAGAAAATTCAAATTCAGCAATGCTCTGAAGATCAGGTGAAGGAGATAGTACTGGATGACAGCGGTTGCTGGGATTCAGATAAGAAATGTCCTGGGCCAGAATTAATGCCACGGATAATTAACAGATCCATTTGGTTAGTGTTCCTGTAAATTTGAGAATTTGAATAAATGTCTATGTTACTCCAAATCAATGCTCTTTGGCTTAAGCTGAAAGCTAACAAAAAAGAGTGTCTGTTTTTTAGCTGAAAGCTAACAAAAAAGAGTGTCTGTTTATTAGCTGATTTGAACAACCAGTAAAATACAGCCTAAAATGTGGCTGATGCTAATTTTTGACAGTAAGAGTTTTCATTGGCTCAATATGTTTATATTATACCATTTGGGGCTTTCAGTTTTACAAAAACTCTTGCTGGATGCCATTTTCTTTAACAACATTCAACAAGATACTTCACAAACAGCATTATTTCTCTGTAAGTTTTTAGAGCTTCATAAGGAATGAAATTCAATCCATGGAGTTTTAAAGTTACAATTGTTAAAGTTTTAGGAGATGATTATTTTGCATTTTGTCCAAGAATAATATGTATTTACCACAAATATTTTTTATATAATTTTTCTTTCTAATATATATCTTTAGAATGCACCATTTCCCAAGCAAAAAATCTTATTTGTTTTTACTACTACACTTTTCAAACTCTTTTAAACATTTATACACAAATTCCAAGACATGTAGATGTTGTTCAAACATCATGTAGTGAAACTCTTCACTTTTTAAATATAAATGATTAAAGGGACAACTGTGAAGCAGGTTAGAAAATGCCAACAGGTTTTCAATTTAAAGTTCCATTTAACTAATGTAATTATTCTTACCTAATTAAATTTTTTCCACTAAGATCAGTCCATTGAGATATCTCATTCTGTTTTAAAATGTTCCACAAAGCTCTTACTAATATCCATGAACCACGTTGTATTGATGAGATTGTTAATGAACTCTCTAGCAACAATGCACTAGCCTTAATAATTTAGACCCTGTTAAATCTTGTCTGCTTTTTACTACATTTGGAACTGCTATTGATCTAGAGAAGAGTCAATATTAAGGGGAAGTATTCTTTGCACTTCCAGCTGGTCTACAATACATCCAATTATCTTGATATTTGCAGCTCAAATTAGCTTCTTGCATTTAAAAATTTATATTCATCAATATTGTTTACATTTAATTTTTCAATATGATGAATTAAAATTGATTTTTATGGTTTTAACAGACTGTAATTCTTTATAAATTTGAGATCTGGAAGTATACAAACCAAAAAACACCAGAAATTTGGGTTCATGAGTTCAAATGTTCATGTAAATACTAATTCCAAATGCTTGTAAAAATTGATAATCCAAAAATCAAATTATATTATAGTGAAAATCTATTTTAAGCATAGTTTGAAGAATAATGTAAAAATTTAGACATTTTTGAAAAAATAAAACTACAAATACAAACAAATCATATGAATATGTCTTATGATTTTTTATGTTCTTATTGTGTATCTAGCTTTTTATTGTGCTTATTACTTTATAAAAAATCATAATAGAAACTTCTCACAAAACTGCAAAAAAGTAAAATTTTCATAGAAAGCTTATGGAACTTAGAGTTTTCACTTTGTCACTTTTTAGTGGCTATAAGAATTCATGTTTTCTTTCTTAGCTTCATTTTCTTCATC
Organism: Cheirogaleus medius; assembly: GCA_008086735.1. Taxonomy (NCBI): domain Eukaryota; kingdom Metazoa; phylum Chordata; class Mammalia; order Primates; family Cheirogaleidae; genus Cheirogaleus; species Cheirogaleus medius. The sequence continues at coordinate 54,925,478 of VBSM01000361.1, read as the reverse complement.
TTTAAAATAAGTAGAATAGTAATTTACCTTACAGAGTTGTCATAAGGATAATGTTAGATACATTTATAAAAGTGTGAACTATAGAGCTCTATAACTATGTCATAATTACAGAAAAGATTAACTGAGAATCTCAAGTATGTTAACAACTGATAATATCAATTCTGTTGGGGCCTTTAAGTAAAAAATAATTAATTTTTACTCTCATATTCTCTAGTGTACCTTAGATCCCTAATTTAAAGACCTCCTATCTCTTCACTATTTTAATTAACATGATTTTCCTACTTTGAAAATACATTGATTTAAGTATTGTTTTATTGTCATGAGACAATGCCTTTGCTTGCTCATTCTTAGGTATCTTGAATATCCCTTTCCCCATATGAACATATACTTTCTCAATTGTCTTCTTTTCATTGTGTCTAAGTGCTTCACAGTTTGATTCATTCATTCAACATTTATGTTATTATTGATGTGTTATTGACTACAAATATAATTACGTGCTTGGACAATAAAAGAGAAAATCATAGATAATTTAGATCTTTGGGGTCCTCAGAGTAGGTAAGTGAGACAAACAAGTAAACCAACATTCTTAATATAATGCCGCATGCAGGGTAATAGAGGGATATGAATTTCATCTGGAGTAGTTCCTACCTACTGATGTTAGAGAGTAGTCATTGTTTGAAAGATTTTTCTATTAACATCAATAGCTTCAAAAATAAAAGAAGTAGGACAAAAGCTAAAAAAATATTTGGAGGAAATGATGGCATTAGGAATATTCAAAGCAGAATTTCCACTGTTTCGTTTTTTTTTAAGATTATACTTTATTCATTTTCTAAGATTCCTAACATCTGTTCTCAGGCCATTAGAATATGCCTCACCCCTTTTGGGGATAAACATTAAAAGATTTCCTTAAGTTGACTATTCTTATATCACGTGATCTCAGAACTGATCCAAGTAGAAGACTAAAAGAGTAGAACATGGAACTCAGAAGACCAGGAGTATGATTCTGACAAATCATGTAAGATCTTTGGTGGGATCTGTTGTTTGGCCTTCACCTCCTGAGCATCTCTACTTATTGCTGCAGAAACCTCTGCCCCTCTAGTCTAATCTTTGCCAATCTAATCTAGCTCCAGGTATAAGTGTATATTTCAGGTGTGGTCACAGCCATTGCCTCATGCATGGCCAAGTCATACAATCGTGACTCATCAGATAAACCCACGCCTTTTGAGGGAGACATTGGAAAAGAGGCACTTTCTTTGTCCTGGGGTTCTGTACTGGTGGACTGTAAACCCTGATGTCACCTTTATCCGTCAATTTGAGAATGAAGCCAGTAGAGACGAAAGAGGAAGTAAGAGGAGAGAAACCTGTTGAAGGAAGACTCTCTTTCTGCACCTGAATTCAACTGTATTTGAAGACAAATTATCCTGTGCTTTATAAGCAAGGGGATCAATATGCTTCTTTTTGCTATTAACTAAGTTTAACAATTTTAGACAACTAAAAGTGAAAAAATCTCAAATATATAGTCTTAGACTTCCTCAAGGCAAAAGGAGATTATTCTTAATACTTTTATCTCCTTTTAGAGTTGGAATATAAATTTAAGGAAGATAAGATTATATGTATAAAAACAGATTGTAAATAATTATACATATGAAAGTACTAGAAAATATAAGTCACATTAAATAAATTCACTGCATATATAATTATTGTCTTCTAATTATTAAGACCTTTAATTCTTTGTAGAAAAACATTCAATGCAGTAGGAAAATTTCAGATAATTACTAAGATATCGCTATAATTTTATAAAAGTACAAAAAAGGACAAATGCGAGATGGCACAGGACAACACACGATACCTGCCAAAATATATAGATCGCAATTTTGTTTGAATCAACATTACTCTTACTCTTGTGATTATGTAGGTTCAGGGATAATAAGAATGTGAACTCAAGCAAAAAACTTTAATGGCACACTACTGCGAACGTTATTAAGAACGAAATCATAGAGGACTCCCAAACCAAATGCAAACTAATACTCTACGGTGCCCTTTTAGCCAGTAGGTTAATAGACTGACATCAAAATTGGAAATGACCCATTAAGCTGTATCAGTTAGCTCTTGACATTTATACTTTTGAGTTTTATACTTGATGAAACAAATTATAAATCACAAATCAGGACATAAAAGACTTTTATTACAAGATTTTTGTGTGTGTGTGTGTGTGTGTGTGTGTGTGCTGAATCCTATGCTATTCAGGAAATTAATTCAAAGTAGACACAGAGCAGGAGGTAAGGGTGATGCCACTTTACTCAGAGGGAAAAAATAGTCTGATAAACTTCACAGGCTTGATTTCGCAACTGAACAGCTGCAGCCAAAGTAAGAAGGGAGCGCGACGTGCGGGCAAAGACTCAGAGGAAAGGCAGAAGGAACAGCAACTCAATGGAGAAATTGGTAACAAGAGGACGTTAGAAATATTTTATAAAACACAATGAGAATGATGACTAGAAGAAATCAAAAGGAGTTTAAGACATGACAAGGCAGTAAATTCAAAATCAAAAGAGAGTCACTAAGGTTAAAAAAAATAATCAAATCAAAAACCCTGACAAACAGAACTGAGGAAAGCCATAAAGAGAGGGTTCCCACGCTTGTGTGCCTGATAACAAAAACCAGAACCTTTCACAAAGGCCACTGCAATCGTACACAAAAAATACTTTTACAAGGACAGCTGCCCAGCGACTGCCTGTCCAACCTCAAACTGGCATCACCATTGTTACTGATCTTTGTTCTGATTATTTTGGAACAATTATATAACATACTCATTTTTCCCTTCAAAAGCTTCTGTCTTCCTTTACCTACCTAAATACAAATATAATTTATTATGATGTATGTATTCTCATCACAATGCTTTATTCCCAAATAAATATATTTTCTTTTAGAGGGCTTGTTTGTTATTTAGGTTGACAGACGATAGTGTAAAATATTCTCTCCTTGTTAGTTGAAACAAATACATTTGATAAATTTATTTTAAAAAGAAATTCAAATTAAAACTATTCAGAATTTGTTTAACTCTATCCTTGAGCTTATCTTGTGAGCTAGATTTGGAAATCTCATGGAAAGTATTCCTATAAAGCACGTACTTACTCAAATAGCAGGTATAGCACCTAAGTACTTACAGTGAACCTTAGTGCAAGGCTTTAGATATTGAGTAGACTCCTGTGTTTTCAGAGTTCATGCATTAGATAATATTTCTTATCCTTCCTTGCATTCTGATTCTGAACCCCTCCATTCCTCTCCTCCATAGCTGTGTATTCTTTAATGTCTTCTTTCTTTTTCACCTCCTAAATATAGGCTACCTGATATATTAATATATCCATATTCTATTGTATTTTGAAAGAAAATTACTGCAAACATACTATCATTCATGTTTTATAATTGAACAAATTCGACACATTTTATACTAAAGCATTTCACCTATTTTTTCCCCCAGGGGAACCAGTTCAAAGGTGTTACCCATATCCATCATGCAAAGTAAAAGAATAAAGTTTGCTTTCATTTCTTTATACTTTTGCAATTAGCTGAGCCACAAGGACTTTCCTTGACCAAAAGTTAAAAGCATGAAGTTTATGACAGACATTGAAAAATTAGAGTAATAAGCATATCAGCTATAACTTTAGCCTATTCAGTTAGTTTTTAACTACATATCCTAGATGATAATCTGTCTTTTTTTAATTAAAAAGAAAGCAAATAGTTTACAAAGAAGTTAGTTGGCCTAAAGATTACTTTCCATAATATCTACCACATGGCACTGAGGTAGACACTTTAATGATATTATTTAACTTAATTTTCTTTAATAATCTAATGATGTAAACAATATATCCCAAGAATCTGAGGCTCAAATCACCCAGGAAGGGCACACCTAAGATGAACCCAGGCTATTAAATTCCAAAGATTCTGTTTTTTTCTGCTAAACCATGACGTTTAGATAATATGGATTGCTGCTATATATAGCAGTGTGCCTAAACAATATGAATTGAGCATCTATTAATATTTTAGAGACTAGTTCTATTAATGTTAAGATGATACAAAAAGAAAAAAAGATTACTGAAGAAAGATTTCATCCTATGCAATCTCTTGATGACATAAATTCACTTTCCTGGTCCAGAGGTGAGAGAATTAGTAACATTTTCAGGTGAGAGAATCCACAATTTGCTCACCAGGCACAGATGAATAACAATGTACTAACACCTATGGTTAAGTGGCAGAAAAAATTGGTAATACTATATGGGAGAACAGTCTGGAAATATGTGTCAAGCACAACTGGGACATTGTAATTTGACTTGGGGAACTTACTCCATAGAAACAAAGGAACAAATGCACATATATGAATATATATATGTATCTACACAAATATGTGTGTGAAAACATGGTTTATATTTTTAAAGATATAGTAGCCTAAATGTTCCTTAATAAGGTTAAGCAATTTATGTTACATTTATCTAAATGAATATTATAAAACTGTTAAAAATTATTGTCTAGAGCTATATTTTTGGCATATAAGGATAGATGTTAAAATTTATATATTCATATTATAAAATAATATATTCTTATTATAATAGTATAGAATTATATCTAGTAAAGTATTTTAGATCCCACCGTCCATGCTCCTAACTTCCTCACAGATAATTATTCTCAACAACATGGATCTGTATAGGTAGACACATACACACAGAGATTGTGTTTATTTTTATTATTTTTATCAAATGTGGGATAGACTACAGTTTGTTTTAAAAAACCTTCATAGTATACCCTTCCAAATCAGCATTAATAGATATGCCTCATTATTTTTAACAACTACATAGATTTTACTTATAAATATTCTTTTTTTATTTCCGCCTATTACAGGAGTACAGATGATTAGGTTACATACATTGCTTTTGCCCCACCCAAGTCAGAGCTTCAAGATATTCTTAAGATGCATATTATTTAGGTGTGAAACAAAATGTAGCTTAAACTTCCATATTAATTTAAACATATCTATATCTATCTATTGTCACAAATACATGAAGAGAGAGATTATAATAAATCCAAAATGTTTACAATGGTAATAGGATTATGAAAAAGTTTATTTTTTTCTTTATATTTCTATATTGTGTGAAAAAAATACTCTCTTAAAGAGAAAAAAAGCTCAAGTAATTACTGTTTGGCAAAAAATAAAATAAAAAAGCATGATTTTACTCATGCTTGATATTTAAGACTTATAAACGTGTTATGCCTGTAAACTGCCGAATTAATGGATCAAAAACAAATTAAACTTCTAATTAAAAGTAGCAGTTTTCCTTCTGAATTCCAGATAGTATTCACTGTTTACTTGAGTCACTTCTAATTTCCCAGAAGTTAAACTACACATTTTCCATCTTCTCATATGTAGAATCAATCAGAATAAGGAGTTAGGCACCAAGATTACCAGGTTAGATAAAAAGAGCTGCCTAGATGTCACATCAGTTTAAAGACAGCCCCTAGTGGACAGCTACAAACAACCATCCATGCTATATACTATGTCAAGAAACCTAAAGAATTATTTTCTAAATATGAGCATCAAAAAGAATAAATGTTTAATCAAGTAGTATCTTAAAGCTTTCCACAAGCATTGTTCTATTAATGAACATGGTGTCTGTTTCCTGCAAGTAAAAACCTAAGCTATTAAATAAAAATACGGTGTCGCTTACTAACAATGGTGCTCATTTGAAAAAGCACTGATAGGATTTCTTTCTGTCTTGAGTAGAATCTTAGTAGGCAGCTCAGCTCTAGAGAATAGCACTCCCAGACGGCATGTAGTCATAAAGATATGCTGTAGTTACCTAACACACAGTATGACAACTACACGTCAGGACTAGATATTTTAAACAAACATAGTTGTTTTATGTTTTATACACAACTTTATTATAAAAAAGAATTTGAAATAAGTGTGCACATGTTATGCTCCCAATTGAATGCCATAGAATTTCAACATATGTTCATTTATATCAAACATGACTTGAGGCTTAAAATATTTCAGAAATATTTACTGTTTACTATACCATTTGATATAACTAATTATTAAATATTCAAACACAAGATTTTAAAAAATATTCAAAGTAACTATTAGAAACATACACTTAAGAATATGATTACTTCACTTTTAAAAAAATATCTAGTAAGTATTAAGATTGAATTTTTTGCAGGTTCCTCTAAAAACAAATGTCCAAACACACTGAGCAATTATTATAAGCATAAGTGGAATAAGTGTATAAAGTAAACCAGGCAAAAATTTTCCAATGATGCCAGTCTTTGTTCATCATTTCCTTAAAATAAAATATCTCTTCATATAAAAAATGTTTTAACTTAATGTTTGGCTCCTTATTCTAATCAATGCATCTTGCAAAATAAAGGTAGCTTAAAATGTTTCAATTAAGACCTGATTAAATTTCAATGAGATTAAATTCACATAAATATTTTTAAAATGTAGGCTTTATTTGCGATGCAAAAAATAAAGGATTCCGGAAAAATGACTCATAACATTTTTTGAGAAACTAAGTTTCAGTAGATGTATAAGAAAATCCAAATTTGCTATTTGTCATGCTTCTGATTTCTAAATAGTCATTTTAATCATATGCACCCAGATTAACCTTACTTTAAAATAGTGCTTTCCATTTCTACAGACTTTCAAGGGTACAGGTTAAAAGATTCATTTCTGCTTCACAGAGAGGGAGAGTAGGATTGATTTCATAAGAAACCACTTAAAGGAAAAAATATCTTGCTTCTGTTTTCATGTGACTTCTCCAGGGAGCATATCAGGAAACTGCCTCTGGCTTAGGCAAATTAACTTCAAGACTAACACAGGTAACTTTTGCAAAAGAGGAAATAAACGCAATCTCTAAAACTGAAATGCAATCTGAAATAATTGAATCATTCCACTACACTTCCCAGAAAAAAAGCCAACCCGATATGAATGCTATTGCCATCAGCATTTGTATTTAGATAGTAGTACATTAACATATAGATAAAATATCATTTAGATTCAGAAGGAATTCAGGGTGAAACAACAGAAATATCACACATGCCTTCAGTACTCAGCTGCCCTCTGCTAGGCACTGAGCTAATGCTAGAGACATAAACATAAGCAACATAGATCTAGTGCTTGCCTTTATGGAGATCATGCCCAGTGAAATGTAGGCAATTGAAGATGCAGTCAAAAAATAAAGTGTATCAAGTGTTAAAATTGAAATGGGAACAGAGTGCTATACCAGGCATATACTAGAAACCCCAACTTAATTTGGGGGACTTAGAGACAGTTTTAAGATGAAAGTCATGTCCATACTAAGGAAGTATAAGAGTTAGGTGGACAAGCAGAAGGATGTGTGACAGCTCAGAAATGAGAGAGCAAGATGACACTGAAGAGCTGAAGAATGTTCCCCATAGAGGAAGCACCAGAGAAGGTATGGGTTTGCAGTGATAAGGGGTGAGGCTGGAGAAGGTAGCAAAAATCAGAAAAATGAAGGTTTCTTCAGCCCTTGCCCAGGGATGTAGATTGTAAGGGGAAGCCATTAAAGTGTTTTCAGGGGAGAGACAGGATCAAATCTACTTTCAGGAAAGACCACTTCCTGAGTGGGGACAATGACACGCACATTGGTGCAAAACAGGGGAACGAGATCCTTGAGGAGACTCGTTAAAAATAATCCCAGTAAGTAATGACAGTAATATAGATGAGCATATTAAGAACAGAGAGAAAAATGTATGAATTCAAAAAATATTTAGAAGTAGGCTTTAACATTCATTGATTATTGGGAAGCTGAAAGGAGTGATGGAGGACACAGAGGAGGATACAATGATTCCCACATTTATTATTGTTTGGGTAATGGGAAGATGGTCATGACGGTCACTGAGATAAAATAATGTAAATAAATCCTATCAAAAATATGCCATCACATACTTCTCTATTGTCTCACCTTGCTTTTCTTCAGAGCACTTATCACTTTCTGACTACACACACATACACAGAGAGTGTTGATTATCTTTCCCCTTCTCTAAAACATAATTTCCAGGTGAACAGAGACATTACATGACTGCTGTATCCCTATCAGTGCACAAGAAGTTTCAGATGGGGAGATAAGTGAGTTGTCTCCAAAGCTTGCAAGCAGAGGTGTCTGCTAGATGTGTTAGATGCATGAGTTCAAAGCTCAGAAGACAAGTATGGGCCTGTTTTATTAATTTGGAAATCATAAGCTTATGGAGAAGGAATGAAACCATGGGAGCAAATGATACTCAGGTATAAAGGTAGAGTGAGAGAAGAGAGACCTGAGATTCACAGAGGGACAAGAACTGATGCAGGAAGAGAAACATGAGAGCGAGCGCTGCTGAATACAGAGAAACAGGAGATAATGGTGTCTGGGAAGTCAAGATACATGAATTAAATCTTGTTTAAGTTTCTGATCTTGGATTCACCTTTCTTAAAAGCAAATGTTTACCTTTCTTTCTATCCCATCAGAAAACAAATTCATAAGTTGATTTTGTTCTTAAACTTAGTTAATTGTACAAATGCTAATTCTATTTAAATACTGGCAGCAAACAGGGCTGACTATATAATTTGCAGGGCCCCATGGGAAAAAAAATTTATGGCCCCTCATTCAAATATTATTAAGAATTAAATAAGGTCCCATGCTACCTACCATACAGGTCACACACCCATGAAACTAGTCCTGAAAACAACTTTTAAGTTTCAGTTAGGTTTAGATAAATTAACAGGAATATGTTATTTTTCATTAAAGATTTATACTATTTCATCTGGCCAAATTTCTTAAATCTTAACTGAACAAAGGAAAATAATTCTCCCAGGTTAGTAGAGTTAATGGCAGCAGGTGTATACGGTTCTCTCAAAAGAGGATTGATTTGAATAGAAAATACAGATGATTTTGATCAGTTAATAAATTGAATATGATGATAAAATGCTACCTCCATATATTAAGAAAAATTAGAGAAGAAATGTGTATCTTCTGGGATACACAAACATTCATAACATGTTCAAATAGCCAGTTAATTTGTGTTGTTTAGTCACATACCAACAAATAAAAAAGAGTGGCTCAATAAGACCTATATTCCATTTCTAGAAACCTGAGATTCAGAGCCATTTTCAGGATTGAGTGAATTAGGACAATTACACCAGCCCAGAGCTTTGGTGCCCAGGGAATTCCTCAGTTGTTTAAAACAAATCCTGCAACTCCAATGTTCTTACTATATTGTCACTGAATCAAAGCAGTAGGGACAGCCACTTTGATTTTCTGCCAAGACCCTCGATCTGTACATTGTCTTTTTGTCATTTCTTGTTCCTCTGGAGAATGGCCTTGATGTTCTTTGAAACATTTTTTCATTTGTACATCAGTGTCTCCAAGGAACACCCAGCATGATTTGTCCTGGCACTGCAGCATCTTGTAGACAGGCCTGGGATCTGTACCTGCTGCTAAGACTACTGCCCAGTCTGACTCTAGGAGATGTACAGTCAAAAGCCAGCTCTTTAAGTCTGATGATTCAGTTGTAAAGAAGTTTCTCATCCAAACAATTATATGAACAAAAAAAAGCAAAATGTATTAAAACAATTGCACTTTGATGGTCACTTTAGTGTGCTTCTAGATTAACCTCATGGGTGTCTGAAACTGACCTATTTGACATAGGTAATTTTTAGCTGAATATTAACTGGACAAGAAAGCTGTAATTAGCATCTTTAATTGGAACGAACTTCAAAACTTGTCAAGGCATCTACCTAATGACACTGTTTTAGATTAAGTCATTTATCAAACTAGACCAGGGAAATGCTGGTCTTGTCACCCTGAATACCTAGATTCAGAGGAAAACAAGCGCATAAGTCATCCCCTCTCATTAAAAGGTAGTTAGGAAGTACCTAATACTACTAATAATAATGGAAACATTATTGTAAGATATGATTAGGTAAAACCTTTGCATCTGGTTTTGTTAAAAATATAAACTTGAAATATCATGCCAGAAAAGTTTTTACTATGAATTTAAAGAAAGGCAAAAACTCTTAAAGTCCTATTATAATGAATGATTTTGTAAGATATAAATTTGCTGTTACACTATGCAGTTTTGCTGATTTTATAGTTGGGAAAGGAAAATTTCAGAGTTATGTGGGAAAAAGAAAAACATAGCCAACAAAGAAAGAGCACGTATGCTTTCCTCAACTCTCTGGAGAAATGAAGGGGCTACAATTACCCAATTTTGTTTCCCCAGCCCATCTCTTAATTTGTCACTTATATTGGCCTTTGGGAAAACCTGTTTTAACCTAAATAACTTCTTAGAAAAAAAATTCAGATGAAATCATTAGAGTCACACAGACATAAGGGCTCCTGCTTCCTTTCATTTTCCTTTATCAGTGCTCAGAACCAGACATATAAAAAAGGCCACCCAACAATTTACACTCTCTCTGTCTGTAGCCATGGGATTCAGTGATGGCCCTGGAGACTACTTCTGTGTGCAGGTGTGCTTGAAAAGACTAATGTGTGACAAGCAGTCCTTGTCTCCCTGAATGCTATGTTCCTTCTAAATGGAGTCAAAAGAGGACACTCTAGATGCGCGTTCTGAGGGCATTTAACTGTGTTTGGAGAATTCTGTTCAGATTCACTATGAAAGTATCACTGAGACTTCATGTTATTCATCAATTAACAGCTGGCATTTTTAGGTTTTTTTTCTATTTAATATGTATTAAGTATCTCATGTAAGACAGATAGTATATAGATGATATGAAACACACAGCTATCAATGCCAAGAGATGAAAAATCAATTTTATATGACAGTGTTAAGTTTTCATAGATTGCACTCAGCAAAAAATCTCAAGATAAAATAGTACACAGGACAATTGGTATAGTTTTTGTTCACCTGGTTATATATATATATATTGTTAATTCTTTAATCTCATACTCACTTAATTAAATATCACTGAATTCATTTTTACATAGCTTATAAAAACTTTCAAAGGTATATTATCACTCAATAATATTAAACATTTTTACATATGCATATTTTTTGTTTTAAAAAAGTGCTGCAGTTATGCAGCTAGTGATTATTAAAACACAGATCTTGCTTTATTTTATTTTAATTTTTAAAACCTTATTTTAATGCCATGAATAGTTATTGAAATTGTTCATGGATTTTGAATAATCGCAAATACAATTATAATCTTGAATAAAAGTTTTTAAATCTCAGAATCTAAAGATATTAAATATTGGTTGTTTAATACATAGCAAAGGGTCTTAATGGTGTTTTTATGACTTGAACTCTAATGACCAGTGCTGAATTTGCTCTGCATTTAACAGCCATATGTACTCTGGTAAATAGTAACCTTCTCAAAATGCCACTTTTCTCAGCTGTAAAATAGGGGCAATAATATCTGCCCTACTTACTGCACCAGGGTGTAATGAGGGGCAAATAATACAATGTATGTAAAAAATATTGACATTTCTACATACTCAATAGTTGCTTCTGTTTTTGTTACATAAATCAAGAGACTTCTAGCTTTGGGGAAAGCTACTTCTTTTAATCATAAAATTGTTTTTGGAACCCTACAAAAAAGAAAGAAATAGCTATTTTAGGTCTTACATTTGAGGAAATCTTACAGATGTAACTTAGTATACTCTTTAATAGCATGTTCAAACTGCTTAATATTCTTTGAATGATATGAATGTTAGGAAAAACAAAATAAATTTTAAAAATAAAATATCATCCATTTCAGGTAAAGCTTAAATGGAATTGGTCATTATAGATGCAGAGAATATACCTGAGAATTTTTAAATATGCTACTTGATATGCAAAAATGAAACTCTCTGAAGCTGTATCGTTGTCAGTCATCATTTAGTTTGGGAGCATTTTGAATGGATATTATAAAAAGAATTAGTAAATTCTCCCTGAATACAAAATACTTTAATTTACAGTTTAAAATACTTCAGCCATAATCTCAATAAGATTTTAGTAGGATAGTTTTACTCTTTTGAAATTAAACAAATAAAGTTAAATAAATGCTTTTAGTAGTTTCAAATTTATTTATTTTATCTCCAAAAGCTTTCCTATGTAAGACAATTATTTCCAAAGAATGAATTAAGAAGAAATAGCTTAAAAAAAAAAAGAATTATTTCCCCACTTAATCAGGTAATAAAATCTATTACCCCTGAAATCATTGCACTTAATTCTCACTTGCTCTCATATCCCACACTCCATTTTGCTGAGTGAAATTTAATAAATCTCTCAGTTCAGGATTAAATTTTACTGTTTTATGAACTGTTAAATTGCATTGTATTCTTATTAAAGCTGGTGTTCTCTCACTCCTAGATACATTCTCAACTCTACCCTGGGGCACAATTAAACAAACAGCAGAGATTTTGTTTTCTCCACTGGAGTATCTTCCAACAGGGAGCAATAGATGAACATCAGCAAGTCATTTAACTATAAACAATGTGCACTTAATAACCCTCATAAGCCTTGAATTACATAAACTATATTTTAAAGAGGATAATACATCAAATGAATAATAATCCCCACATCATGAGTTCTGATTTAGTTAAAAGAGGATCATGAAATACACTGTAATATATTAAAATGCTTTAACTACATCAATTATACAGTATACTTTCTATGTCGCTTACTGAAGTTTAGTTATTTTTCATACTTACACAATGTGTTTGCTTGTTAATGCCAAGATGGAAGCTAGCATTTATAATTAAGATGTCAATTATAAACAGAAAAATCTACTGAAGTGTATAGAGTGAAGTAAATGACAAAACATTAGAAGAGATGCATTTGAAAAAGAAATTATAAAATATTCTTTTCCATTTGCAGACCACTAGAGTGGACTTTCAAACTGTATCTGGGAGAATTTCAATTCTATTAACACAGGGTTTTCAGAACTCAAGCCTGGATTTATAAAACAGAGTCCATATAGGAACTCCAATTTTGAAGTTATACAGGCTTTATTGTTTGAATCTGGGGTACGTACCCTTAGGCCAGTTGCCCATCCCCTCTCAACCTTAGTGTACTAATCTATGAAATAGAATGATAATTGTGTTTATGTCAACTGAGTGTTGAAAAAATAAGTTAAATTTAGTCCCACTTTAAAATTTTAAATGAAATAATGTATGTAGAATGCTTTACTGGACTACACACTCAAGAAAACTTAGCTATGATTATTACCACTATGTATACTTGTCCAATTTTTATTTAATGTTTACATTTTAATAATTTAATATATTCATGACTTTTCTTTCTTCTGGTACTATACATTCCAAGAAGGACTGAATTTTATTGAACTTGGTAAATTCTTCCACAACATATTTTAGATACTGTGTAAATATTTATTGATTTAATTGAAAAATGGTTGCCTAGACCTCAGTTCCCATGTTTAAAAATATATTTATTTTGATAGATAATGTAACAAATGGCTTTAACATTTATTGATTCAAAGGACATAAAAGCATAATAACCCAACAACATAATATCAATGACAGGGGCAATGTTTTCTTTTCTCCTTCCACGCCAGCCCTATATGTCTTAATCAGCAATCGAAAGCAACAGTTCTCTGGAACTTGAACCTCAGCCACCAGAGTTTTGAGCCAGTAATAATTTATAAGTCTTCAGGAAGTCACTTTTCAAAATTAGATGCATATATGCTAAAGATATTTTTGCCTTTAAGAACATCCATTTGATTTAAGGATTATGAAAAATAAATTCTTAGTAAGTGCAATATCAAAATGCCAATTTTTTGATCCAACTTCATGAAAACTGGCAGATAAGGCAACTCTGTATTTTAAACTAATATACTGATTAAGTCTACTTATCTAACAAGCTATCCTACTCTTGTATTTGCAGTTAAGTGAAAAAAGTGCCAAATTTTAAATTTAAATGTTGGCCATTTGAAGAAATTGTTTTCAGAGAGGACTGAATGTTTATTTTCATACCAAGCCCTCATAAATCTTTCCTTTGTAAAGAGTCTGTAGCAACCTTCAAAATGATGTTTAGTAGACCAGCCTCTGAGATTCATGCTTGGCAAGAAGTCTTTGCTTAGGAGAAAATGTATCTTTTAACCAGTATTGGATTAAAATGCTTAAATTTTATAAATGTAACCATTTATAAATGTAGATTATTGCCAGAATAGGAAACTATTTTTCTAAGAAATATTATCCAAGTTTTTTTTAGAACAGCGGAGGGAAGGCCATGCAATAAACTTTGTTCTCCCTTGGTTCTTAATGCTCTTTTTTGTTCTTGTTCGTGTTTGGTCTTGACTCTAATTTGTTTTCTAAATATCCCAGTGCCTCCCTCAATTTAATTAATTTTCTAACTACTCCCTTAGGGAAACTTACCTCTTTCGCTAGCTTGTCTGAAACTGTGCAGCAGCAGCACTAACAAGGAATGGCATCGCATTGGCCTTAGACGTTATTCAAGAACAAAAAACCTGGGGGGAGGGACTTTTACATCTCCTATAAAAGTCCTCTAGTATAAAACCTTTCAAATGAAGCGCCTACTTGCCCACTCTTAACAGAAAGTATTCCTTATAAACATTTTCTCCTAGGAGTTAGGGTCTAGGTGCCCAACATCTAATTGAAAAAACGTAATTGCCATTATAATACTGTTTCATAAATTGCTTTCCTTGAAGGAAATGCCTTATATAAATTAGTTTTGTCAATAGGGTAGACACATCTATAAGACAATATATTTCACAATATTTGTTACCATTTTGTCACATTTTATTGTTATTATAGTATTGCATTTGATACTGCTCTGCTCCAAATAACAAAAACCTAACATGCCCACTTAGTAGATAGACTTTTAAATTAGGTTTTTTATTAGTATGTAGTCTGATTTCTGATATATGTGAAAAGCTCTGGTTTGGGGTCTTTTTTGGTTTTGAGACAGTCTCACTCTGTCCCCAAAGCTAGAGTGCCATTGGCATCAGCCTCGCTCACAGCAACCTCAAACTCCTGGGCTCAAGAGATCCTCCTGCTTCAGCCTCCCAAGTAGCTGGAACTACAGGCATGTGCCACCATGCCCGGCTAATTTTTTTCTATTTTCAATAGAGACAGGGTCACATTCTTACTCAGGCTGGTCTTGAACTCCTGACCTCAAGTGATCCTCTAGACTTGGCCTCCTGGAGTGCTAGGATTACAGGCCTAAGCCACTGTGCCCAGCCAAAAAAAACATTACTTTATCAGGAAGATAGAACTTGTTTTCTCCCAGTATATCTCCATGAGGAAAAACCTTCTTGAAAACCCTCTAGAGTCTAGACTACGTAGAAGAGATTTTGAAATCATATAGTGCTAAGTGTGATTTTAGAGATGATCTTTGCTAACCCTGTTACAGGGAACAGTAAGTTTAAATGGCTTTTTTTTCTGTCTTTCCTGCCTTGTCTCTTGCTTCTGGTAGCAACCCAATGGTGTCAACCATTCTCCACACTTCAGCCGCAGTTAATTTTAAAACCTTTCAAGAGTGTCTCATTGCTGACAAGATCAAGTCCCTATTCCTTCATGTGGCTCACCAAGGCCCTTCGTCTATCCATTTTTATATCCCACTGTCCCTGACCCCTTTGAATTCCACAATGTAGCCATACCAAATAACATTTCATTTCCACACAGGAGGCACATTTTCTTACCTCTGAGCCTTTGGACATATCGTTCTGGTTATGTGGATCATTCGCCCCCCGCAGTCCAATTCCTAGTTAGCTTAGGCTTCACCTCCCTGACCACCCAGAATGTGGACTAGGAGACTTTGCTAGGTGCTCACCTAGCACCCTGTCCTCCTGTTATACAGCACTCGTCATACTTCATGGATACTAATTGTATATTTGTTGCTTTCCTTCATGAGACCATAAGTTCTGTGAGGAAAAAAAGTATGCCTACTTAAGTTACCTCTACATCATAGTTGGGTATTACAGGTCTGGTGTCTGGTAAATGCTCACTAAATGTTAAGTAGCTAATTGAAAGGTCCCAGGTCAGAAAGCTAAGTGCAACAGAGACTCTGAATTAGAACCCAGATCCTGTATTATAATCCATTGCACTGTCTCCTACAGCACAATAGCTTTGTTTCCTTAAGCAAATTTGAAACGGGATGATCTAATTATATATAAAACATAACTTAGGCACCTATTTGTCTTTCAAAAGAGATTTACTTTAATATAAATTAAGGTAGCTTCTGGGATGAGACTGTGGTGAATAGCTGTATGTTAAGGTACAACTTTGGGGTCAGATTGTGTTTAACGTTTGTACAGGCTTAATACATTATATGAATACTTTTACAACTAAGTTCCAAATTCTGAAAACACAAAAAGAAGGAAGATAAATTGATCACTTTACCAACATAAATTTTATATCATTAATGCTATATGCTTATAGGAGAAGGAGTCCTCTATATAAATAGGATATGTTTCTTCTCTAGCAACTATTTATTTTTCTTTTTTTAGAGACAGGGTCTCTCTGTATCACCTAGGCTGGTCATTTACTCCCACCTCAGCCTTCCAAGTAGCTGGGACTACAGGCATGAGCCACTGAATACAATTTCCAGCAACTATTTTTTTAATTTTTAAATTTTTGTGTATTGTGAGTACATAATAGTTGTATATATTTATAGGGTACATGTGATGTTTTGATACAGGCATACAATGTGTGTTAATCAAATAAGAGTAATTGGGGTATCCATCACCTCAAACATTTATCATTTGTTTATGTTAGGAACATTCCAATTTCACCCTTTTAGTTATTTTAAAGCCTACCATAATGTATTGTTGACTATAGTCACTGTGTTGTGCTATCAAACATTGTTCATTCTAAGTATCTAACTATATTTTTCGCACCCATTAACCATCCCTACCTTATTCCTCTCTCTCTGCTACCCTTTCTAGCCTCTGGTAACCATCATTCTACTCTCTGTCCCCATAAGAGCAATTATTTTATTTGGCTCCACATAGTGAGAACATGAGAGATTTGTCCTTCTGTGCTTGGCTTATTTCACTTAACATAATGTTCTCCAATTTCACCCGTGTTGTTGCAAATACCAGGATTTCATTCTTTTTTATGGCTGAATATTATTACACTGTGTGTATGTACATTTTTTTTTTGTCCATTCACGTGTTGGATAAATGTGCTCTCCCTTTCTTTTCTCCAAGTTGAAGAAGTCTCTCCCTGAGCTGCACTGCCTGGATTGGAGCAGGGGTGACAGAGACACTTGCTTAGTCACCACCACTGGTGTCTTACTGGGCTTCATGCACCCCAAGTCCACTGTATCCGAGCCAGCACAGCCACAGGATTTGCCAAGGACTATAGGATGCCTTGGCCTGACTGCCTTGCAAACATATTCCAGATTCTAGTCTGCTTTTGTCAGACAGTGGTGGGCTTGTGGGAACTTAGATTTCCTCCTATGGGGCAGGGCATTTCCCTCTGTCTGAGCTGATCTAAATGCTCCCTCCATGAGTGAGGGCTGTGCTGTGCTCTCCTGTGACATGGTGGCCCTGAGTTCCAATGCAAAGTCCCACACTCACGTCACTCTCCCTCCTCCTGGCCCACAGATTCTCTCTCCACTCAGGGCTGGTGCTGTCTCATGCTGCTCAGGGATGGGGAAGGGGTGGCATAGGCAATGCCAGATTGTCTTTCCTGCCCTCTTCACTGTCTCCATCCTTCATGTAATGCTAAATCCAGGTGTTGTGATTGCTCATCTGATTTTTGGTTTTTCTTAAGTTGCTTTCTTGCATGGATAGTTGTTGAATTTACTGTTCTTTGGAAGGATGATCTTTGGAGAGGAGGATTCTATTTTGCCATCTTGCTCCACCCCCTTCTCCTAGTAACTCTTAATTGGATGTTTTCTTCTATATTTATTTGGCAAAAATAATGTATCATTATCTTTCATTCTATAGCTAAATTTATGTAAATTCTAGTAATATTATGTAGCTTCAGTTTATGAATCCAAAAACATTAATTAAAAGTTTAAAAGATAATATATAAAACATTCTTAAAAATGGATAAAATTTTAATTAACAGAATTACTGCATCTAGTAGCATAGGACTAATTTTCAATTGATTTTATTTCTACTATTATTTTAATTTATTCTATACTATAAATATTCCATGGTACTTTACACAGTAGAAAAACCCCCAAACACCTTACTAATATGTCCAGAAACTGTCAACTATCATGCAGTAGAAATGTAAGCCACACATTTTCACTAACATTTGGTCTTTCTGTTTCTTTATGTCTGGCATATTAATATAAAACCTAATTAATTAGTAATTATTAATGTCCAAAGAGTACTTTAAAAGTAAAGACAGAGAAATAAAATGTGTATCCTGATGTATCATATCTGGAATCAAATATTTATCTTCCATGGATTATATTCATAATTATATATCAAGTTCATTTTCCCCACAAAGACGTTAGACCATCAGTAACATTTTTAAAGAACACATCAGATTGTATTATGAGTTTAAATTCTAGATCTTAGGAAAAAACAGAAAGATTCCTTCCCTTAAAATTGCCTTGTATCTTAGGAAATTTTATGTTCATAGGAATAATATAACAAGTATTTGGAAACCAGATGATAGTGGTAGTCTTATTATTTTATATCTTGATTTAAAATGCTCAGTTTTACAATGTTGCAGACCAAACAATTCAACATTTACCAGCTAATATAAGTTCTTGTGTCAGTTTGTATCATATATCCAATAATATTTTTCCCTTTGGAGATTTAGGGATATACTTCCAAAGCATGTTCATGATAATACCTAAAAACAGTTTAATTGTGTACAGAACTTTGGATTTACAGTGTAATTTTACATATACAATATTATTCCTCATATTTATTACCATTACAACATAGGTTAGTGCTAGTATTGGTATTCTGAGACTTTCATGTATGAACTTGGGGTAAAGCAAATGACTTATGTGATATTCTAATTCTATAATTTCTGTTGTTGAAAACCTAGATTCTGACTGTCAGGGAAAGGAGATATAGACATAAAATAAAAGATAAATAAAAATTTAATAGTTCTAAATTTGAATTAAAATTATCAAAATAAACACCTGATGTGTTTTATTTTACAATCAAAAATGAAATGAAATAAAACAAATCTTTTTCAGCTTTGTCCACTGAAAAGGTCTAGAAATAGTGACCAACCCAATAGCAATGCGTACCCTAGTGCCTATATTATTGTCTTAATATACCATTTCCCACTCAAAGAAACCAGGCTCCTTCAATAAACTGCTTATCTTAGGGCTGGGACAAAATAATATACATGATAAATCTGGAAAAATTTGTTAATGCTTAATAAAGGGCACTATCAATGAGAAATAGGTCCTGTGTCAAAATTATTTAGAGGTTCTCTTGAAGAGATTAACAATGACCAAAATAAAATAATTAAAAATCAAGAATAATAATCAGTGAAATGAATTGACACAAAATAAACATATTTATAGTTTGTAATTACACAAAAATCTACCTTACTGAAGGGTAATGAAAGATGATAATGAACCAATTTATCATTTTGAAAATTGGTAAATAAAGGGAAATAATTAAGCATTTATTGTCCCTTTCCTATATGAAATTGCATCAATGGGAAACCAAATAGTAGCTGGGGAAGGTTTTTCTTTTAGAAGTATCCTAGTTCCTTTAGGCTGGCCTGTAGAGTAAAAAAAAAGTATCCTAGTTAATAAAAGTAAGGAAAAAATGAGAGAAATAGAATCTCTTCATTAGGCTCCTAATGAATCAATGGATCTGGGCACTGGTCATCACTGGTTCCTAATGTCACAAGAAGCAACCAAACATTAAGTGCCATCTGATGGAAGAACACAATATCATCTATGAAGTAATTTTTCCCAAAAACAAACAAATAAAAAATCCATTGTAATAGTGATTAAGTCTTTGAAACCAACCACCAATTTATAGAAAACATAGAGGACAGATAAACATGTTAAAGATTGTCATGGGGATGCAATCAGCAAAATTCAAAGGATGAAATGTCAACCTGCTATAATGGATGAGCCATATTTAGATCCCAATTCTAAAAACCCAATGAGAAAGAAAAAAACAAAGACAACTAGAAATTAGAACATTATATATTATATGTGGACTTACAAATTTATAGTTTAGTACATGGTAGAAAAGAATCTCAATGTTTCACTTCCAAATCCAGTGCTTTTTTCACTGTACCACAATATCCCACAATGCTAAGAGAACTTGAAATTAACTTGAAATTAAATGGTAGTACCCTTTCAGAGAAATAGTTTTGAACCATTTATCCTGCTGAGTCTAGAAAAGGCATGAAAAACGAATAAAAAGTTAGTAAATGAAATAGCCAGTGGGCCTGAATGAAAAAGAGTGTGCAAATTCTACCATTCTTCTACCAAGCTTCTGTCCAACACCACCTAATCCACACGGCTTGACTAAACTATATGCACTTACAATGCTTTTCCCTCTCTGACCATTCAGCTACTAATTTTCTGAAAACAAGAAGCTAGGAACTGTAAAAAATAATTGCATCATCCTCCCTGAATGCTATTTCTTGC
Organism: Cheirogaleus medius; assembly: GCA_008086735.1. NCBI lineage: Eukaryota > Metazoa > Chordata > Mammalia > Primates > Cheirogaleidae > Cheirogaleus > Cheirogaleus medius. The sequence continues at coordinate 54,904,910 of VBSM01000361.1, read as the reverse complement.
CATAGCATTGAGACATTGATGAATCTTGTTACTGTAGCTTGTTCTATAGATACGTGCAACAGGCATGCAACTGTGTGCCATTAATCAGATGCCCATAGAAGAAATACTGGCTATGCCACTGAGAGGAGAAAGGATTCATACCATACAATGTCCAGTGGATATCTCTGAATTGTTTTTAAACACATTTATCTGGGCTTCTATGAGCAGGGTTAAAAAAGGAAGCATCATGGACACATCACAAAATCTGGCTTTTATGAGAAGGGAAGCCATGCTTATCATGATCATGGAGTATGGGCTTTGGATTCTGAGAAATTCCTGTTGAAATCCTAACTCTGCCATTTATCAATGTGTGATCCTGGCAAAATTGGTCTCTCTAAGCTTCAGTATACACAAGGAAAAACTATTAAAAATAATACCTCAATGAGATAATTATGAGAGTTATATGAGGCAATTTTAGGTAAAACATTTATCATAGAGGCTGGCACACACAAGTATTCAATAAACAATAGGTGTCTTGTGTTGCTATTTTTGTTGCTGTTTAAAGAATCTGAGAAGTTAAGAAACATAACATTAAATAGTTGCTTTTATTTAGGAGACTTGCTTATTCACTGTGAGGGGAAAACCACTTCATAGAGATCATATAGAAATAAAATGCATAAATATAAGAAACAAGTCCAATTTTCAACCTTAATCTGGAATTAGGAACTGGGTAATGGCTTGGACAATTCATCTAACCTCAGAGTCTTAGCTTTAAAAGCTGTGTAGCACAAATAATACCTCTTTTTTAATATGTAAATTTAATAATATATATAAGCATATCTTTCTTATTCTAGGCACTTAATAATGATTGGTTCCTTTTCTTTGCCCTAATTCAGTTTATTGAAAATAAAAAAATGTGAAGAAGATTCAAATTAGGACACCTGTTCTTTGTAAGCATTTATTGCAAATTTAATATTTATTTTCAAACTAAAATGTTGAAGTTTTTCTAAGCCAATGTTGTCTTCCTAGACAAAATGACACCATCTTTTAAAATGTTTATATATATATATGTTTTGTGATATATATAACATGAATTAAAACATAATTTGTAAGTAAATGTACATATATTTTGAGTCATAGTTAAGCAAAATTTTGAAGATCACTGTCCTAAAAAATAGTCTCAGTTTCTTATCCAACTAATACTTTTAATTCAACAGTTTTTAAAAACCTATTGGGTATCAAGTGCTGTATTATACCCTAGGAATACATGCTTCAATAATCCTGTACTTGTGGAACTCACAGTTCGGTAGAAAGAGAGAAATTTATGTAAATATTCAAGATGTAAATAATATATTAAATACTATTAAAATTGAACCATATGAAATTATAAATATCAACCAATTTTTAATTACAAAAATGGCAATTTCATATGGTTCAATTAATATATTTAATGTCCTCCTTAATGTCTTTTAGCTGTCCCAGAATTTCCTAACATTAATTTGTCCTTTAATTGAACAAGGATGGTTAACTCCATACAAATTTTATGACTACTAAATAATTTTTATTTAATTATCTGTTTTGTACTAAATTGATCAAAGGAATTATAGAACTAAATTATGACTGTATTTTATGACTTTCCCTATCAGATAATACATCTTAGTCTATTTCACTTCTAATAACTTTGGGAATAAGAAGTATCTAACTCCTAAGTTTTTATTTATTTTGACTGCATGAATATTTTTCAGATATGCACTTTCAATTTTCACATCATCCTACAACTTAAATTAACCCAACTAGGATTTTCCCCCTGTATTATATACTCAGTACCAGTAGCACCATTTTGCTTATTTTTGCCCAAAAATATGAACATTTTCAGGAGAAATTCTAGCAACTGCAATGCCAAATCCCTTTGGCTGCTATCTCTTTCTGACTTGGCACTATTTGAAATTCTCCTGCAGAAACTCTGGCTGCTGGCCTCTATAGCACATAGAATGCCAGCCACAGAACAAAGTAAGATATAATTGTTGTTAAATATTATCTGAAGATAAATTCTGTATTGCAATTTGCTTTCTTTCATGAGCTATGGCCACAAAAATGGCACAGTGCAGAGATAGCTTATTTTCATCTAAATTTAATTAGTAATCCAGATATAATTTAAACCACTCAAATAATAGTGAATGATATGTCTACTAATATTAATGTGTATATTTTTATTATAAAATAATGTTATTAATCTTCAAATTATTTTGAAATATAATATTGACTCAATAAACGAAGACAGTATATAGGTCTTAATTTCATTCATCACAGATATGAAGCACAGAAATTCCAAAAGATATAGAAAACGTGATATTAATGACTTAGGGGGAAATAACAGTATATTTTCAAAAAAAAGAATGAGGGGAATCTAACATCTAATTGAATAAAGCTTGTCATTCATCAGAGAGGAAGAGCAAATTTTATGTAGACTTCACATGGACAAACAAAATGTGCATTGTCTTTCTGGAGCATGTATCCAGGACATGAGGGGAAAACTGCCAACACTTATCACACCTGCTGACAACTACCCATGCCTGTTGATTCATGTGGGTATGAATGATGCTATCATAATAGGCATGCAAATCGCTTTTAGAATCCATGACATCCTGGGCAGAAAGCTAAAGGGCTCCTGGGACCCAGTTATTGTTTAAAACTCTTTCTCCAATTTGATGTGTGATTTAGGAAAAGAAAAAATGCTGATCAGCTGGTGGTGGCCAAATCATGATTTAAGTTACCAAAATTGGTGGACATTTGTGACTTGGCGAAGTATTTCATAGGGATAGGAAAGAATATTATTTCTTTGGTGCCCTGCTGATATAATTCAGAAGATTTTAAAGTAAAATTTATGGGTAGGAAAAATAATATAAAAATATTAATGAAGATTATAAAATGAAATTAGATATGACACAGAAAGAAAAACATCAGGGAATTCCCCAAGGCATTCATGGGAGAACATAACTGTGTGATAGAAAACACCTGTGTCCTCAGATAATTATGTATCAATGGTCAGAGTATTACAATAAAAAGAATATGTGTGTGGGTGTCTAGGTGTGTGCATGTACATACACATGTAAACATGTGTATTTGCCAAGGGAAATTGAGGGATCAATATTAGAGAGCAAGTATGTACCTTACTAGAAGAAACAAGTCCATTAAAAGGAAGAATAGGATAATGAAGTCTATTTTATCCATTGAGATAGAAATTTAAAGGTAGCAGGGGCCAAGCGCAGTGGCTCATGCCTGTAATCCTAACACTCTGGGAGGCCGAGGCGGGTGGA
>VBSM01000361.1:54855594-54901514 GCA_008086735.1 Cheirogaleus medius | reverse complement strand
CTTCACCCGCTTGCTTGTCTGGCAATTTAATGCCTCAGACACCAGAGGAAGAAACTGATGATGAAGTTGGAATAATGAGACTCCATGAATATAATTTGCCATCCTGATGTTCAGAATAATCTTGGGGAAGGGTGATAGACATGAGGATTATGGAATAGAATTATAAATTTATAATAGTTCATGCTTTAAGAATTAGATTTCAAAACTTTCAGAAAATAGACCCTGGAACCTAAGCATAAAAATAAAATACAAAAAAAGTAAATTAAAATTGAAAGAAAATAAAAAAGTAAAACAATAAACAATAAAGAAAATAAACAAAACAACAAGAAAAAAAGAAAATAGAAAGACTTATGAATCTTACATGGTGAGATAGCTCAATTAGAAAGGATTAAAATGGTGTTCTTTGAAAATTGAAATTGAAATATTACAATCATAAATTATCCTGATAAGGAGAGAAATTGGGAAACATTTTAAAATATAGCTTTATGGAGAGCACCTGGAAAAACTAAGGTTTTAAAAGGAAATTTACAAAAGATAGAAAAGAAAACATAGGGCTTATCAATTTTTCTTTTCTTAGTTTATTTTTTATAATTGGCATGAAACTTTGGGACTAGTTCACAGAAAACTGAATTTTACCACGTAACCTGATACTGTCCATCTATTCTGAAGTAAAATGTCCCTCCATAAATCTAGACAAGAATACAAATCAGCCTATTTAATGTGTGTAACTTTGCCTGGTACTTTTTAAGCACTGACTTTATGGGTAATCAGCAATAGATTGCCATGTCCATCATGCTCAGCTGTTTGTATGAGGGTGCTGTCCAAAGTCCAGCTTATGTAACTCATTCTTGAGAGGGCATTCAATGTGATATAATGGCTATTTACTCAGATATATTCCCTAAGTAGTATAAATCTAAAATTTAGATCTCCAAAATCTAGATCTGGTTTATAACACTTTTTTCTACCAATAGATATCTTTTAATTGAATAACAAGATGATATTATACCCTCAGCTTTTATCAAAAGTTGGAAAAACTAAATAACTCCATGAAGAATGGAGTTCTTATCAAGATCATGTTATTTCATGTTCCTTATGTAAGCATCCATTTAATAAATGTTTCTTACAACATGCAAAAATTATCTCTTCAAATGAACTAATATAATATTTCTCCTTTAGTTATCATGGGAATTGAATAAAAATTTTGCTTGCTTTTTGGCTTACCTACTAGGAAGCTCAGAATTAAATTAGTGCTTAGATTAAGTAACTATAATGACTTCCTAACACTATCCTTAAGTAGCTCTTATTTTTCAATTATTTTTAGAGTAAAAAAAAATATGAAAGTGATAAGACCTAGCACATAAGACACTTGGTATCATGAATTAAATTCAGAGTGGGTATTATTGTTAGGGATCAGAAGGAGAATAGGAAATCATGGAACTCCATTTTGATTCCTTTTTCTGTGGCAAGGATGTAACCAACCCTATGAACAAATTTCCATGACCCATATATCTTTTTGTCTTTTAAATAATCCTCTCCCTTAACCAACTACTTAACCTTTTCCCAGAAAAGGCAAATTTTCTTTAAAACAAAGGAGCTGAGATTTTGAAGGCCCCTGGGCAGACTTCTTGAGGCCAAGATTCACCATCCTCTACCACGTACCCCAAGGCATGTGTTGCCTACTTTAAAAGCCCATGATCTCTGTTAGTCAGGGAGATGGATTTGAGACAGCTTCACCCATTCTGCCAACAAGACATCTGTTATATTGCAAATCCCTTTCTTACTTGGCAATCGTCAGTCTCAGTAATTGGATCTTTGTGTGTTGAGTAACTGGACCCAGGCTGAAACACCCTTGTGGATTTGATCACAGTTGTCCAGGATGCTGTTGCTTTTGTTTCAGTGGCTTTAGAGCAGGGAGAGACCAAAAGCTTCCCTTAGTAGCTGCCTGGCTATATTTGCCAGAGGGCAGCTTTGGACTCTTCCACTAGCTCCACCAATACCAGCCTCCTTGCTTTGGTGATTTCCTCCTGACTGCTTCTGAAAAAAGGAACTCTAGATTTGGAATTTGACCTTTTTGTCTGGATGAGTGAGTGGTATTTGAAGGTATCACACAGTGGAGGATGCCCTTCTCAATATGGGGAATTCTGAAGGCATTCTGTCTTTTTTTGATGGGGGGTTGGATAAGCCCTCAACCACTTGTTAGAGTGGGAATTAACCTAACTGTTTTGATTTGGTACTCACAGGGCTTATTAGGTGAAACTGCAGTTCATTTATTTGGAACTTCTTGAATTTCTCTTTATGTTGAGTGTTAATCTGTATTGGTGTGTGGCATGTAAATGTGAAATCTGTTAAGCTCTTTGTCTCTATTTTCTTTTTGCCTACTTGAAATTTGCTATTGATGGTATTCTAAGTGCAGTGCAGTGTTGGTGGGAGGTTGAAAGACACCTCTGATGGTAGTTTCTCCTCTGGCAGGTTATAAGGTCTAAAAAGTTAAAAGACTCCTCCGTCCTAAGGTCTGGGAGATTGAAAGACATCTCTGTCCTAAGGTCTAAGAGACCGAAAGACACCTCCATCCACAGAGGCAATCTGGCCAAGATACGGGGATGCCTGCCTGTTGGAAAGGGAAAGAAAGAAAGGAACAGAAACATAATGTATAGAGATTTATATGGAACTTCAGAGGATCTCATGGCTAGAGTGCTGACATAAAAGCTATTGAAACTTTGTGTGTGTGTTTAAATATGTTTTATGTACGTATTATATATCCACATGGTATCAAAATTGGCTTATAATTAAAATGAGCCCTCATAAATAAGTCCAAATGTTTTTCAAGTTCACATAAATTTAGTAATCTTTGGTTTTTAAAAATTATTGATAAAATAGCAATGAAAATGGCTTCAAAATTGTCAATATACATTTTTGCCTGGGTTACTGGTCATTTTCATATGTCAGGGTTTGACACAAAAGTTATAAAACTAAAAAGCCAAAACAAAATGATCTGTATTTGTATGATTTTTGATAAGACTAATTTAATATTGTTAATTTAATAAAAACAGCTAAATCTCTTTAGTTGTCAGCAAAAATACCTATGCATTTAACTTTAAGGTTATTAATCAGGTGAAGATGTAGACATGCCTAAACAAAAATAAATGTCAGTAAATTAGAATAATTAAAACTCTAAGTAAATAAAAGCACAAAAACAGAAATGTATGGTCAATTGTTTATTAAGATATTTTGGAAAGTTTCTTCCATTGACTTTACTGTCTGTGGAAAGGTACATACAAAATCTGTTTCTAACTTACTCTGAGTACTGGTTGCAAGCTATTCTGTTATGTGTATATTGTGTTGTCATAGTAAAGGCCTTTGCCTTGAAAAACTTTAAGAATCCTTGAACTATTAATATTTGTATAGTAATTTATCTCAAAATGAACAAAATGGTTATTCTTAGAATCCAAGGACAATCTCAAAATAATCTTATTTTTTGAAAGTATTACATGTATTGAATTTACACTTAAGTAGAAAAATGTTTTGAGGCCAGGTAAATTGTTTTTAAAATATCTTGATCTTGATCCTTATGTAAAAGAAGGTTAGGACTTTGTGCCATTATTTGAGATGCTGAGGATTAATGTTAGAAGCTTATTCACTCTACAGTCAGGAGATTTTATGTGAATACATTTTATTTTGGGATATTGGTATTTTAGAAAGATCAAATTAGTTAACATCTTTAAGCAGGATATGTTCTAAATCTGCTGTATTTATAGAACTTAAAGGTGTTACATTATTACATTAAGTGACTTCATTCAGGGCACAATTAATCATATTGGTTGTATATCTAATATTCACAAGCTATCAAATTTGTTAAATAAACTGCTAAAATAGGCAAATGTAAATGAGATAAATATAATAAAATTGCATGAGGTTTTCTATAAACTACTTGTTTTAAAACTTCTCAGACTTATATCTCAGAAGTTCAACTTTTGCTGTTTCACTGCTTTCAGCTTTTCCTCCACTTGGGAAGGCCTGAGATGACAACCCTCTCCTTCAACCTTTTAGTCCAATCCTGTAACTTTTTTCCCACTCTGCTTCTAAGACTGCTGTTAAGGTGTGACACTGAAATGTTTACCTTAAAGGTCTGAAAAACAATGTTTTTCAGCTTCTTGATCTGTCTGAATTGTTCAACATGGTCAAAAAAACTTCCTATGCTGTTACTAAGTGCTGTGTATTCCCCTTCTCAAACTTTTAATTTTCTGTTTTCTTTAAAATATAATGTTCACTAGTGACCTTGAATAATCTTGTGACTGATAAATTCTGGTACCCTTTTCATGAGGTTTGTATTCCAAGTTGTTCCAAATGGGTTTCCCATAAGAAAAAATAATTGCACTGAAGGCTTTTCTTTACCTTCTGGTACTGGCCTAAGAAATAAAGATTTTATGTTTTATCAAGATAATTACTATGTTGTCCTTATTAAGTTTTTGATTACTTGAGAAAACTGAACTTTAACAATTAAGGTTTTTTTCTCTATTGAGTTTAAAGTCTTCTGATTACCACTGTTGGTTAAGTGACTTGATTATTTCACAATAACCTGTGATTCTGTTTTGATCAAATGTTTTGAGCCTTTTAACATCTTTTACAAATGTCCACAAAACCTAGATGATTTAAATGTTTAGCTTCCTGTAAGCTTCCGTTTTCCTGTCATTGTCGGAACTAGGAAGGACTTATAATAATCTTTTTGTTTAGAATGCTGTCTATTCATTCTGATACAAGAGTCTCTAAATCCTTAGCTCAAATGGTTATAACAAATGCTTATGTTTTGTATAGCAAATTCCTATGAGTCTGACAGTAGCTTGATGCTTATAAATAAATTAATTTTATAACCTTGCTTTTGGCATTTGGTTTTTTTTTCTCTTATGTTGTGTAAAAGGTTTTAAAGCTTGATAAATGCCTGCCATTCCCACCTGGCCTAGAACATTTAATTGGCTATCAGTCTTTCGACTTTAAGTCCTTTGGGTCCTTTAAGCCACAGGGTCTTACCAAGGGACAGGATGAAATCCAGGCTGGTAGCCACACAACCCTGGCAACAATGGGACAAATGAAAGTTTGGCCATTGGTACTGCCTCTGGAAAATCTTGGTCAAAAAGAGGGAAATGTAAATTAAAATAAAATCCTGGGTACCTGCCAACTGAATGGACCCACACTTGGCCAAGGGGACCCCAAGGAAAAAAACCTTAAAACTGAGTTCCAGGCCATGAAGTAAAGGGAGATCAGACATGCCTCATTATACCCCCATTAAGTTGTTCAATTAAAAAAAATCCTGGAACCCAGGAATATCAGTTTGATCTAAGGGCAATAAGAACAATAAACCAAGTAGTGGAGGATATTCTTCCGATGGTACCTAATCCTTACAGCATTCTTTCCACATTATATGAAAATTTTGCCTGATTTTCAGTAATAGATTTAAAAGAGGCTTTCTTTTTCATTCCTCTTGCTCCTGAATCCCAAGTACTATTTGCTTTCAAATGAAAAGACTTAAAGTCTAAAGTTAAATGCCACTACTGGTAGACTGTCCTTCAAGGAGTTAAAAAAATAATAATTCTCCAGCAATATTTGGAAAATTCTGGCCTGAGTTTTGAGGGAGTTTTAGGCAAGGGAATGATTTTACAGTATTTAGATGGTATCCTGATAGGCAGTCAGTCTGAAGCTGAATCAAGACAACATGCAGTAATTGTATGAAATTTACTGGCTGACAAAGGATAAAAAACATCTAAAAAAAAGTTCAGATCTCATGATTGTCAAATACTTGGAGTTTGAACTGTCTCTTGGAAGTTGGAACCTCCTCCCATATTAGAGAGAACCTGCAAATTGAATAGCAGTCCCGACCATCTACAAACAGTTGTGAAGATTCTTGGGTATGGCTGGGTTTTGATGGATTTAGATTCCTAACTTCAGGCTAATATTAAAATCCTTCTGCAAAGCCTTAAAAGAGGTGTGTGGGGGCGCAGGGAAGAATCACTTACTTGCACCAGGGAATGCCATAAGGCTTATTTGACTATTAAAAATTTAATGACTGCCTCTGCATTTGGACTCCTTAGATTTATATAAGCCTTTTGATTTGTTCATTCAAAAAGGACAAGGAATTAAACTCAGGATATTTACACAAATTTTGGGTGATCTTAAGCAACCTGTACTTTATTTCTCTAAGCCATTGGATGTGATAACAAAATGATGGCCCACTTGTCTGAGCGTGTTGGCTGCTATTAATATTTATGACATTTTACAGAAAGCTGAAAAGTTTACCCTTTGGCAACTGGTGACTGTTTGCACCATGCATTATGTATTACCCCTACTAGAACAAAAGGGAGACCTTTGGTTAATGGTCCATGGCTGGATGGGGAAATACTAGGCTACTTTGTGAGATAATCCTAATGTAACTCTGAAGGTGACGTCCACCTTAAATCCAGCCACCTTGCTCCCTGTTCTATGATTACTTTCAGATTATTGACCAAGTGTCTTCTAGTCTCCAGGATTTGACTAATCAGCCCCTGTCAGGCCTAGATTAAGATCTCTTTATAGACAGAAGCAGCATTGTGGAACAGGGACAACTTAAACCTGAGTATCCTATGGTTACTGGCCAAAAGGTAACTGTTAAGGCACAAGCCCTACTCCCTGGGATATTTGAAAACATATACCCTATGTCTAGCTTGTTCCTTGGGGATTTTTGTTTGCCCAGCAAGACTAGATAACTCTTTAGTTAAAATCTCTCAATCTATTGCCTGTTCTGCTAATGTATCTCACTGGGATCAGCTACCTAAAATTTTTTCATGAATGATTAAGAGAATCTTGGGTGGAAATTCCATCTGGAGGACACTGGGCCAATATTTCCAGAGGGATCCCAGAGAGGGATAGGTGCTAATTTTGATTTATTTTACTACCTTGGCAGGGAGAGGGTGCCAACTCAACAATCCTTATTAAAAAGTTTTGGTTACAGGCCCAATATTTTTATTCTTTTTCATACTCCACTTATGTCCCACTTAAGCAGGAAGGAGCCAGATAGATTGCCATCCTGATTCCCCAAGATTGAGAAATGAACTAAAAAAGTAGGGGAATTGCAACCAGCCCCATGAGCAAATTTCAATGACCCCTATATATATATATATATTTTTTTTTTTTTTTAATAACCCTCTCCCTTAACAAACTACTTGACCTTTTGAGTTATTTCCCAGCAATGGCAGATTTTCTGCAAGACAAAGGAGCTGAGATTCTGGAGGGTCCTGGGCAGACTTTCTGAGGCCAAGATTCACCATCCCCCACAAACTTCCCTGAGACATGTAAAACCTTGCTAGTTATACTAGGACCAGCCCCAATGCATGTGGCCCCTCCTTTAAAAGGTCATGATCTCTGTAAGTCGGGGAGATGGATTTGAGACAGCTTCTCCCATTCTCCTGACAAGACATCTGTCATATTAAAAATTCCTTTCTTCCCTGGCAATATTCTTTATCTCAATATTTAGATCTTTGTGTGACAAGCAACCGGACCTAGGCCAGGACCCCATTGCAGTTCCGACAACAAGGAGAAGAAGTTTTATATGGCAGAGAATGAAAAAAAACTATGAAAAATGACCTCTAAAGGCCAAAAGAGAGGCATTAGAAAGACAGCTACATATGCTATATAAATCTAAATAAGTTTCTGTGTTGAAGTGAATAGTATCCAACTGTGCTGAGAATTTTTTCAAATAAGATGATCAGACCCAGAGAAGATACTAAAAACTATAGAGACATAAATTTTCTTTTTCAAGAAATATAAGGTATATTTTGATAATCATCCCAAGCAGAATTTCACGATAACAGATTAATATCTGTAGAACTTTAAAGAGAGACAGTGATCACTAGGGCATATTAAGAACAGTGTGGTATAATAGAGTATTGACCTTGCAGTCAGGTAAACCTGACTTTAATCCTGGCTGTGCTATTTATGAGTTGTTGACTTTGAACAAAATTGGGACATAGTAAGCACTAAGTTATGCCACACTAATATTATATATTTTTTGATGCACTTATGCGCTAGTCTATACTTTTCTGGTTTCAAGAGTTATCAGGGATCACAGTTTGGTATAAAGATAGTTTTAAAATGAAAATGTTTGAGGTATAGAAAATGAAAAAGAAATCTTATTTGTCATTAACCACCCCCACAAAAAACCAATAAACCTCCCATACTTTCCCATTGAAGCCCTTAGAAAACCATTTTTTTGTTAAAATGATATATAAAGCATTATTTCTGACTGTTCAGTGAATTACTCATCCTTGAGCACTCAGGAGTTTGCATGCATGTCTACATAAACATTGTCTTTTCTGTTGCTAATCTATCTTTTGTCAGTTAACTCTCAGGCTCCCAACCATTTGACCTAAGATATTGGAGGAAAAGTTTTCCTCCTAACAGATGAATTCTGCAGACAGATGTATTTGGATCTCAACAGGGAATTATATGAAAACTCTGAGGATAGTTGGACTATTTGAACAGATTCTTTATTATCTGAATGTGGTGGTTATTGACCCTGCTTCCCATTACATTCACCTGGTGAATTTTAAAAAATTCTAACACCTAGGTCACACCTCAGGCTAAATTATACAATTAAGGTTGAGAACCAGAGTCCTAAAGGAAAATTTCTAGTTGCATGCTTGTAGCTTTCCCTGACCTTATCCTCCTCAAAGTAGTGGTTCTCTTTTGTTTGTTTGTTTTTATTTGCTTGTTTCTATTTTTCTTCTTGTGTGAGATGAAAAAAAATAGAAACAAGCACAAAAGCCAATTAAATTTGCATATGACAGGCTTAAACATGAGGTCAAACCAAACAAGGCAAAAGAAAAACACAAACAAAGGTTAAATTCTGAACATAGTTTAAAAAATAAAATGAAAACAACCACTGCCCAAATACACAACACAGTGGTGAGATTGTAGCACATTAGTTCCCCTCTCTCCTTTTCCTTTTCTTTTATTGATTGTTGCTATTAGGTGTCAATAATAATGAACTTCTGTGTTTATCATCTGCCACACACTGTGCTAAGAGCTTTCTAAGTGTTACCTCAATTAATCCTCACAACAACCTCAGAAGCAGCCAATACAATGCTATTTTAAAGGCAAAGAATCACTCAGAGACATGAAATGATTTGGGAAGAATAAACCAGCGTGGAGAGCAGGAGTTTAACACTAGATACTCCCAGCTGAGTCAGTGTCCTACACTATATAGCCACAGCAGATTTCGACTGGGTTGGATCTGCCAAAAAGCTACTGGAGATCTAGATTCCAACTTTAGTGTTTTTTGTTTTGTTTTGTTTAGACAGGGTCTTTCTCTCTTGCCCAGGCTAGAGTGCAGTGATATCATCACAGCTCACTGCAACCTCAAATTCCTGAGCTCAAATGATTCTTCTGCCTCAGCCTCCTGAGTAGTGGGGACCATAGGCATGTGCCACCATGCTCAGCTAAGTTTTCCATTTTTTGTAAAGATGGATCTTACTATCTTACTCAAGCTGGTTTTGTATTCCTGACATCCCACCTTGATGTCCCAGAGTGCTGAGATTACAGGCATGAGCCACTGCATCCAGCAGAGACTTCAACTTTGAGTATAGAGACTAAAACATGAATTCTCAACCTGGTGGAGGCAGGAGGAAGGACAACTGCTTCCCCCTTCCCCACCATATAACCCCCAGGGACCACAATTAATTCTGGGGAACAGTTTCCCTGTATTTTTCTGGCTATACCACATCTTACAGAAAATTGTATTAGATGTGAAGGGAAACATGATACAGAGGAAAATTGATCAGCATAGTGCAGGGATCTGAAATTTTTAAGTTGATTAGAAGAAAGGAATTACCAAGTAATGAAAATGTGACAATTGTTCCTCCTTGGATTCAAGAGTATCTGAGAATTATAAATCATGCTCAATATAGTTATATAATTTTTAAAAGAAAAATACATTTTCATAAGCGTTTTAGAGATGATCTTACATTTATTATGTTATTTCTTCATAGAAAACAGTGAAGTAAATATATCAAGTCTAATAGTTCTCATTTAAGATAAGACGCCCAAAGGTGAAGGGCTTTGCCCAGGGTCCTCCAGCCAGTCAGTAACAGCCTGAACTGGAATCTTAATTGTGCTGCTCACACTCCACTGCTCTTTCATATATCACAGGGCCACAGCATCTCCTATTCAGAGTCTCGACAATTCTGAAGCCCATAAAAATGATAGCCCTGCTTTACAATAGATTAAATAATGTAATCAACGAAAATTAATGGAATGGTTTTAAATAAATATACTCTCCAATCACCCACTGAGGGCCTATGTGACTTATTGATCTCGGTGTTTTCCAGTGGCAGAAACAGGACAGTGAAATCAATAGCATGTGATAGTCCATTTGAAGTTATAAAAGCTCTATTCAGTTGAGATCCTTGACATATTCAAAAAAACATCTTACTGCGACTGTGGCATTTTGTAAATAGTCAAGAACCAGAAATTATTTAATGGTGAAAATAATATATCAGGCTCTTACCTTAATTGACAATTTTATACACAGACTCTCAGTGAAAAACATCTATGTAAAAAGAAACAGGGCTTCTTACATCTGAGCACTATGTGGACTGCTGTCCTTGATGAGAAAGCTTGCCTAGAACTCTTGTGACAGTCTCAGTTTCTATTTTACTTTATACCACTTATCACCATCAATGTTATGTTACATTACGTTTGTTTATTGTCTATTTGCTCTCTCTAAAACTGTGGTTCTCTACAGGGGGTAATTTTGCCACCCAAGGGATATTTGGCACTGTCTGGAGACATTTTTTGGGTGCTAGCAGCATCTATTGTATAGAGGCCAGGGATGCTGCTAGACATCCTACATTGCAGAGGATAACACCCCACAACAAATAATTATCTAGCCAAATTGTCAATAGCATCAAGGTTGAGAAATCATGCTCTTTAATGAAAACAGAGACTATTTTATTTGCTTACTAAATATTTACTGAATGAATGAATGGTGTTGCTGTCTAAGAGGATAAAGGAGTCAGGGGGGTCAAAAAGCTGTGAATATAGGACAGGTGGGAGCACTAGAACAATTCTCAGGGGAAAATATAAAACTGAATTTTGAACTACGGCATCTAAGCAAAAATCCCAAAGATAGTAAAAAATTGGCATTGTGCTATTAAACTCTTGGGACTTTATGTCTCATAATATTAAACTAATTCTGAAAATAATTAAAAAGAGAGATGAGTTTTAATGGAATATATATGTATATAGTATTTAAAGTACCAATTGTATTTTTTCTTATAATATTATGATGATTTTCCAATTCTTCCTCACAACAGTTTAATTCTAAGTTATACAGTAGAAGAGTTGTCTATTTCTTTTCACTAGGAAATAAAAAGAAGATATATGTCTCAATCTTTATCTTCTTAGACTTGATATTTGTGAGTAATCAATAATTCATTTGCCTCCAAAGCTCATTTAATTATTCTCATCTTAAATATCCCGTTGACATTGGAAAATTCTCCTGATTTTAATCAATTCTGACATGGATTGATTTTAGTTCAACCTCTTCTTCCACAGTACACCATCTACTTTCACAACTGCAGCCAACAAGACCTAGAACCTGTGAGAAATCATTCTATGGACAGATGCACAAATCAACATAAAAGCAATAAAAGTTAAAACTCTCATTAAAACATAACCCAAACCTAAAGATTAAATGTAGTCATGATTTCAGTACATTTTTTTTACCATGATAGCATCTTTTTCTGGACTGTAATATTTCTGAGATATTATATAAATGTTGACATTGAAAACAATAGGAGTAAAGAATAATTGAAGATGCCTTGTGTGTCTCCCTTCCTCTGTCCATTAAATCCTGGGTGACTTTTCATCCGCTTTTTACTTATTTATTTTTTTGAGACAGAGTCTCACTCTGTCGCCCCAGCTAGAGTGCAGTGGTGTCATCATAGCTCATGGAAATCTCAAACTTCTGAGCTCAAGCGATCTTCCTGCCTTAGTTTCCCAAGTAGGGACCACAGGCATGGGCCACCACACCTGGCTAATTTTTTCTATTTTTGGTAGAGACAGGGTCTCACTCTTGCTCAGGTTGGTCTTGAACTCCTGACCGCAAGCAATCCTCCTGTCTCGGCCTCCCAGAATATAGGATTACAGGTGTGAGCTACTATACCTGGCCTTCATCAGCTTTTTTATCTCTACATTCTTTACTTTTACTACCTAAGGAATCTTGGCCATTCACAATATGTAAGTCCACCTCAGACAGCACATCTGGACCTCACACCTGCAATACTCAACTGTGTATACCTTAAACTGAAGTCATCCTCGTTCTCCAAAACTTTCTCCTTTCTTTATTTTCTCTCTCTTTGTTAATGGCACAGCATAAATATATTTACTAAAACTGGAAACTTGGTAACAATTGTTTACTCCTCCCTTTTAGTATCTCCTCGTATCAAGTAAATCTCTGATTTGAAATTGAATATTTCAAAACACTCCACTCCCTTCTCTGTGAAGAAAAGTTGAGTCCAAACCACAATTTCTAGCTACAGTACCACCTTCCTCTCTACCTTTCCTCACAATAACCCTACCCCATCTCATGATCTTTTTTTTAAATTTTAATCAAATTACTATTATTCTCCTCCTTAAAATTCATTAATGGCTTGCCATTATCCTTAGGACGGGGTCTAGATTCTTTAATGTGTCCCTCGAGGTCCTGTAGGATCTGCTCCCGCCTCTTTCTCCCATTCTCCCCCTTTACCTCTAGGCTCCCTGTGATGGTTAGTTTTATGTGTCAACTTGACTGGGTCATGGGCGCCCAGATATTTGGTCAAACATTATTCTGAGTATATGTGAAAGTGTTTTTAGATGAGATTAACATTTGAATTCGTTGACTAAGTAAAGCAAATGTGGGTGGGCCCTAATGTGAGTGGGCCCCATCCAATCAGCTGAAGGCCTGAATGTAACAAAAAGGCTGACAGTCTCATGACAGAGGAGGAACTCCTCTTGTCTGACTGCCTTTGGCTGGGACATTGGGCTTTTCTTGCTTTCTTAAACTAAAAACATCAGCTGTTCTTGGGTTTTGAGCCTGTTGGCTTTTGGACTGGAATTACGTGGACTCTCCTAGGTCTTCAGCTTGCCAACTGCAGGTCTTAGGACTTTTCAGCCTCCAGCACTGCTTGAGCCAATGTCTTGTAATGCATATTACCTGTTGGTACTGTTCTCTGGAGAAAGACTAATACAGATTTTGGTATCAAGAGTGTGGTACTGCTGTAACAAATACCTAAACATGTGGAAGCAGCTTTGAAATTCAGTAATGGGTAGAGGCTGGAAGAGTTTCTGTGCATGCTAAACATTTGGGCACTAAGGGCACTTCTGGTGAGGTTTCAGATGGAAATGAGGATATATTATTGTCAACTGGAGGAAATGTGATTCTTGTTATAAAGTGGCAAAGAACTTGGCTGAACTGTGCTTTAGTGTTTTGTGAATGGTAGAACTTATAAATAATGAAACCGGTTATTTAGTTGAAGAAATTTCTAAGCAGTGTTGAAGGAGCAGCTAGCTTGATTCCTTTTGGCTGCTTATAGGAAAAAGCAAAAAGAGAGAGATGAGTTGAAGTAGAAATTTGTTAAGCAAAACAACAACAACTCCCCCCACCACACACACACACACACACACACACACATACACAAAGCAGACCTTGAAGATTTGGAAAATTTTCAGGCTATTCATATTGCAAAAAATGAGAAAGCTTGTTCTGAAGACAACACTGAAGGTTGGCTGAACAACCATTCACAAAAAAAATATCGTGAGTGAGACTCATGGACTTAATCAGTCATCCTTCCAGAGTTCAGGAATAAAGACAGGCTTATTCCAACAAAGGCATTGCCAACTTGCACTAAAGAGGACAGAGAGAGCAGGACAAAATAAAAAAAGCTGATTTTGCTTTGCTAAGTTTTTGACTTGCTTGGGACTCATCACCTCTTTCTTCTTTTCAGTTATTACCTTTAGGATGGGAATGTCTATATCTTAGGTTTGTTCCACTATTATATCTTAGAAGCACACATAACTTGTCTGGCTTCACAGTATCATAGCTGGAGAGGAATTTTTCCCAAGGAAGAATCATACCTTGAGTCTCTCCCTTATCCAATTAGGATGATATTGAGATGAGATTCTGGACTTTATAGAGTTGAGGTTGGAATGAGCTAATACGTTGGGGCTGTTTGGGTGGAATGAATATATTTTACATGTGAGGACATGAATTTGGGGGATCAGGGGCAGAATGGTATGGACTGAATTGTGTCCCCACAAAATCATATGTTGGAGTCCTAATCCCCAATGTGATGGTACGTAGACATGAGGCCTTTGGGGAATAATTATGTTAGAGTAGGTAGTCAGTTAGGTATGAGCAAGGGAGGAGGGAATGGAAAATTTAGCCGGCTCTAAGGAGCAGCCCTTGAACAAATAGACCTGAGGAGAAAAAAGGAGCCATTAATTTTCCAGCGTTGCACAGGTACAAAGTGACCTTTCCCTCATTATACCACAATTATAAGTTAACATTGTAGTTTTGACCACTCTTGTGGGAAAAACACAGGAACTATGAATAAGAACTGAAGTTGGACAGATTGAACACTGACCTCCCACCCTTCTTTGACTTCAAGAAATAAAAACAGCAACTGCTTGGGGTTTGGCACAGTTGCTCTTTTCGAGCCTGTCCGCTCCCTTTCTTGAGAGCATAAAGTAAATTCTGCACAAGCCTTTCCTAGGCCAGTCCCCTTTCACTCAATAAACTTGCCACTATTGCCTGGTTGTGTGCATCCTGAAATTCCTTTCTATGATGTTAGCAAGAACTTTTACATTGGTGACAATTAGATTTATATGAACTCATGAGAGCGGGGCCCTCATGATGTGATTAGTGTCCTTATAAAAAGAGATCCCAGAGAGCTCTCTTTCTCCACCTGGAGAAAGCAGCAAGAATGTAGCTGTTTGCAAGTCAGGAAGAAAGCAAGAATGAGGATGAGGAGATAGAGGGAAGAAGAATCTGTAAAGCTCGGTAGACCTCAGTAATGGAGGTGACTGAAGGGTTCCTAGCAGGGAAGTGAATCTTCCTATTTGCATGACTTTTTTCAAAAATAATGTGAGAGAAATGTTTGGATTTAGACATGCTTCTTTCCAAACTACAAAAATAAATAAACAAATATTATGTGTTGATAAGAAACCCATTATAAAGATAATAAAAACACAGAGGTAATACATGAATATTTGCAATTCTCTATAATATTTGAATTTTTTTTCTACGGAGCATTACTCATACTGGAGTTAAAAGATAATGAATCACAGAATAAAGATATATCTACAGATGTTGCTT
This sequence comes from Cheirogaleus medius, assembly GCA_008086735.1. NCBI lineage: Eukaryota > Metazoa > Chordata > Mammalia > Primates > Cheirogaleidae > Cheirogaleus > Cheirogaleus medius. Next base: position 54,886,132 of record VBSM01000361.1, on the reverse strand, counting down.
TGATGGAAAAACCAACCCTCATAGTATATTTAAAATATCAGTGGAAGACAACCAAGCCTTTTCTCTTTTGAAAAATAAAGAAATATGATTGCAGTCACTTATGCAAAGAATCTCAATAAAATGATAGTTTTAAAAAATAGAGCCTAATTAATTAAAGAGAAATACCATTTCTTCTACTTCAAAACAGACCTTAGAACTCTACCATTAGTCAAACGTTTACATACTTCTTTTAAAATCCGGACAGGAAGTTAGTTAATTGATCTCATCCATAGAACAAAGAAAATATGTCATCCTAAAAGACTAGATCAATTGATTAGAGTATATAAAATGTTAAATTTGATGAAAAAGGAATAACCAAAATATAAAGCAATTATTGTTAGGTAGATAGTGAGGAACTCTGGCCTCTCCTGGGGACAAAGGCAGGTGCTCTCAGCAACTGCCACACCTGGAGGAGGAGGGAGAAGCCTACCAACCTGTCAATTAGAACTTACTGTGCCAACTGCAAAGGAATGCAGAGGTACAATAGGGTCTTGAAGGTGACCTAGAACAACCTAAGGCTAATTATCATGTCATTAGCTTAAATCTACATTGTGGTTCACCCCCTAAACAAGCTTTCAGGGAGACTCACGAGAAATCGGCATAAACAGTAAGACTCGGGTCATATAACTCCCAACTATTCATGAAAGTGGTTCCACGGTGACGTCTGAACCACGAGGAAAGCCCAACCCATACAGTATAAAACAAGACCCCAGACCATATCCAAGGCTCTTTTGTTATGACAAGGGGTCCATTTGTTGGCTGTGGCGAACATATTGTACTCTTACTCTGTAAACCTATCTTGTCCTTCCTCAATAAAATTTCATTTCACACTTGTCTTGCTTTTGGTGTGTGTGGTCATTCTTTGACCAAGAACCGAGAAGAGACTACAACCTTACATTATCACACTAGGAAAAACAAGATTTGTGGTGAGTGTGTGTGTACAAACACAAATAACTAAAAATGTGTTATATAATAATTTCTGTAGTCGAGTTTCTATCTTTTATAATGTTCAAGACATATTGTTTACTACCCATTTGAAGATGATACAATCAGCATTATTATGGTTCTCTAGGTTCCTAATCTTACTATTTTAGAGAAAACATTTGTAATTCAGGAAAAAGCTATGTATTATCTATACTACCCTTGGCCTTGGCAGGCCAAGATTATGGCTCTATGAGAGATAGTTTAAAACTCTGTAAATTGTAGGAAACTCACAGACATACAAATCCTGTCTTATATGGTAGAGAGGTTCCAACTGGCTTCCCCCCTCTTCCTCATGGAAAGAAGTTTTGCCCTTATTTGCATATTCCTAGTCTATAAATGTGTCCGTTTCTTGGACTTTTTATTTTTTTATATTTTGGTTATAATATTTGTCTGGTTCTCTTGTGAGTTAAATAAAGTATTTAACATGCATTCATTTTTATATCTGTATGAAAGCCATGATTTATAGCTTTTTATTTAAACACTATTATCTCTTCTGTGGCTTATGTGAAAGGTAGGCTTAGATTATTTGCTGCTAAATTCCCTAAAAGAAGCTCGATATGGGAATTTTTTTTTATTTGTCTTCCCAGCTTTTTATTCTAAAATTTACATTCGATTTCATTATATAGTCTTTGAAATTGCTCATGAATTGTATGATCATGTCTACCTTGTTTTCCCAATTATAATGAAGTAGGGCAGAAACTTTGTATATACTTTATTTTTATTCTTTCATAAAGTTCTTAGTACAAAGAGATTTTGATGGCAGTCCTCTTTGTAGCACTCACAAGAAAAGCAACAGAGTAACTGAGGGTGGGGATAAGAAATAAATAAAAGAATCAAAACAGTTCCTTTGGCAACCTGGTTAGGGTGGAAATTGTCCATTGATCAAAGAGACACAATTTCACTTTTAGTTTGAATACTTTCCTTCCTAAAGATGAGTAATGCTCTCTTCACTGCTCAGATAATTTCTTAGACTTGTTAGCTACTGGGACTGAAACAGCATAGAAGTACTTGAAGATTTGCTTAGAAAGAAAGTTGAAGAACTATGAATAGTAATCAATCATCTACTTTGCATTTCAAAGCAGTGATAAGATTTGATAACACTTTGAAGACTAACATTCAAGTAAATTGCAGTATGTGAGGAGCATAGTTTACTAACACTTCAGACTCAACACAACTCTCTTTTTCACACTCTTTTAAATACTAACTTTCCATTATTATTCTCTCAAATCCCAGTTGATCCTCTCATTTTTTTTAAAATCTGTGTCTTGCCCAGCTGTAGGGTATCTGTTTCTCTCCTTTTCTTGCTGTTCCTCTCGCTTTATCTTTTCCTCTCTCCCCCATTTTCTCTCCTCTCACTCTCACTTTCACTTGTTTTTTTTTTTTTTTTTTTTTTTTTTTTCTTCTGAACTATATATCAAGAATGCGAATGTGGTGGAGAAATGGGGTAAAAAGTGACTGGTATATATTCATCGCACATATAAAGGCCTTAATATAAATTAATTCATAACAATTATTTTACAAATTTTTGTTGGGCAGTGAATAGCAGACCTGTCAGTGACTTTTTTTCTTTAGTAGGTTTTGTGGGAAAGAAAATATAATTTTAAGATCTAGTGAGAAAGTAAGAACCTCCTATTGAGACCCACCAACCTTGAATTCATGAGCCCACCCTCTGGTTGCCTTACAGGATAGAGCTGGAACAGGTTTTATAGTATGTATTCTTCAATTTATTTATCAGTCTCAATCTCATTCTTGCAAACACACAAATGTACAAATATGCTTTGGCACATGACTTTCACTTCTGTGTGACCCTTGTTGATTTATTCCGCTGTTTGAGACCGGGAGCTCTCAACAGAAAATTCTTCATTGCCTTGGATTTGGACATGATAGTTGCATCAATATATCTAGATTCTGCATAAGTAAATTGTTTTTCTTCAATGAAATAAAAAATAAGCTAATAAAAGACTGCCTAATTTGTCTTTAACATTATGAAAGCCTCTAAGTGACATTTCACACTTATTGAAATTTATGGATCTAAGAAACCTAAAGCCATTTACAAATAACTTATAAGTAATTATGTAAAACATTGACTCAACAGTCAACTAAATGTAGTTCATAAAACTCATCACTGCTGTTCAGTAGAATTATGACATAGATAATACCTGTCTTCTTCAACTGTTTTTTAAAATACTCTAAATATTAAAGGTAAAAATGGTTAAAAATTCCAAATATTCTATTTTTGAACAAATCTTGTTAGATAAACCTATTTTCACAAATAAAGAACAAGATATGCCATCACATCAAAAGTATGCTTCAATGATTAATCTTTTATGTATGAGAATGAGAAAGATCAGAATTGCCTTTTTTCTCTCTCTCTCTTTCTCTCTGCCTCTTTTTCCACAGTCCTATTTCAGTGATTGGTAAACTGACAGTTTAGGATCTGACAATTTTTCACAATGATAATCAACAAATAATATTTTAGGTAGTAAATAAAGACATTTATTAATCTAAAATACAATATTTCTAGAAAAGCCTGCAAAATAGAAAATTCAATCCTATGTGTGCAATATGCATTCTACTTATATAAGTAACAACATATTCTATAATTTTATAATTAGTACATTCTATACATATTCCATGAAACAATTATCCAAGGAATAATTTCAACAATTTCAAAGCCGTAAAATTAGTGTCTAAGAAAGGCTTTGTACAAATCTATATGAGTATATGTGTCTATGTATTTGTGTAAGTAGATGCATAGATAGATCTATAGATAGAAAAATCAGAAAAGTGGGGAAAAACATACTTCTCTAATTAAATGCATAATCATGGATGCTGATCCATGTTACTGATGCTAAATAGTTTCTACTTTAATGAGCCATTTTAAATGAAATGGTTGCCTGCAATTAGACATCTGCAATCCAAGGAAAGTAAGCCAACTCTGTAGTCTGGCTGCCAGAATTACAGTGCATTCCTCAGCAGGACAATGAAGAAAAAGGATAATTGTAATGATAACATATACATCTTTAGTGTTCTGTGGTTGGAAGAGTCTGCAAAACAAGGCTTCTTAATATATTTAATTGCTGATTGCTAATAAAGGGTTGTCAAAAAAGAGATGCTTTTAATGCATCCATATTCCATTAGCAGTGTTACCAACCAAAGTCACAAGGTACCTATTTCAACACAGTAATCAGCATAGAAAGAAATAATAAGTGACTCTTTATGTTTATAAATCTCAGCTATTTGTGTGGGGTTACAACAAAGGGGTCAGGTAGGTCATGGTTATGATGTTCCTGATTTGAAGAGAAATAAAATATACTTTAATATATTTGGATGAGTATCAACACCGTTATACTAGCCATAGGTAACCCAATCAGTTAAGGCAACATAGCCATCTTAAAATTAACTACTGAGTGCTGACTATTAATATATGTAATGTCATTCTCACATTGTAAATGAGGTAACTTAGACTCAAATAGGATAAATAACTTAAGAAAGCCCACACAGCTAATACATATGCATGCTTGTTGGAATTTAAACCCAACTCTGATTTTCTTTAAAACCCATTCTTTTAACCACTATGTTAATTAATGAATTAATTTCATTTTCTCTTTTTCAAAGCAACGTCATGGTGCCATATATGTATTAAAATTTTGACTGTGCCATTCCACTGTGTGATTTGGGTAAGTTTTTTTACCCCTCTAATCACCAGTTTCCTCATGTATCAAATGGAAATACAAACACCTACCATGAAGGGGCGTTTATATAATTTGAGGAATAAGACACCTATTGTGTCTAGCACAAAGTACATACTTAATAGTCTGACCTATTATTATTACTTAGTTGATTACATTTATCTGACTCAAATTATTTCATTCTTATATCTGCCATATGTGTGATAAGTTAATCAAATTTAATTTCAAATATCTTTCTTTGGCTTTCAAATTAGATACTTTTTATTCCTTCAATGGAATACTTTAATGAAATTATTTTTAAACCCAGCTTTTCTCCATTTGGCCAGGGACCATTTGGCAATTTATTCACAACCGTCTGCACACAGGTCACTTTCTGATTAGACTTTGGTATATTTAATTAATAAATACAACTATTTTATCACTTTTGTGCCAAATTAGCCTGTGTACAATTCTTATGTCTTATACATACATATGCATACACACACACACACACACACACACGCTTCATGCGCAGAGAGATAACTCTCAATTATCTATATGATATAACTTTGCTTTGCATATTTAAGCCCTCATTTCTAGAAACCACATGGTCCTTTTCTCCTTTAACTTCTCACTTCACATTATCAACTATTCTCTAGTGTTATATATTTTATATTCTGTGCACAACTCAATGGGAAGTGGACTGGGCCTTCATTATAGCACAGCTACAAGGAAAACCTCTGAAACCCAAATTTCAAATAATTCCACTTTGCTTCCAGGAAAAGTAGAAATCAGCTAGACAAATCATTAAAGAGAAAAAGAGTTGAAAGAAGGTGCGCAACAAGTGATGTGCCTATCATGTACCTTCATGGTGAGCAAAGCCCCAGAACTATGGGAGGCCTGAGCAACTAAGGCAGGAGAGCCAGGCGGGGCCACCCACGTGGACTCTTCACAGACTTACTGTCCTGATAAGAGTTTTTATGCATTCCAAGAATATCAGACATACCTGTATTGGGGCTTTATTCTTTAAAGTACATTCAAATATAAAAACTCCTCTTCTATTATCTACTAGCTCTGCACTATTCAGAATAGTCTTACTTGAAATATGAACTAGTATCTATTTTTCTCTGAATTTTTTTTCTCCAGAGGGTTGCTTATTTCTGTGTATCAATATAAAAAGTATATAAATCAAAATTAATTGTCACACATGGTTAAATAGGCATATTTTGGAAAATTAATACATTCACTTTTTAAATATAGCATAGTTCCTGGTATTCAATAAATATTTGAGTGATTCTATATATATGAAAATTAATCGATAAAAATGGTTAAATTTCACCACACACAAGATAATATTTAATCTGAGAAAAAATATCAGATACTAAAAAGAAAAATAGACAAGTACAGTTTAGGGCAAATGTTAAAAAATTAATATCTGTAATACTTTAAGCTGGTAGTAAGATTATGTCTAGAGAAGTTGGCCGTCAGGCCAATAATGTAACAATTTCAAAACATAATATTACTATGTCTGCTTTTGTGAGTTGATTCCTTTGTTGTGAAGATATTACAAAAAATAAAATTATTAACAAGGACAAGTTTTCATTTCAAAACACGAACTCATTGTTTTTGCATCATCTTTTTAGTTCTTAACGTATGTAAAAGACATGCAATTCAACCAAATAGAAGATGCATATAAAATGCTAAAAATCCATAGCACTTACAATTTTAATAGTGCTTTTATGTACATTGTTCAAACATGCAATCATTACTTGGTATTTTTGACAATATGTTACTTTGGATGTATGTTCTAATTTCTACCAATATAAATCCCTGCCTTTATTTGTAGGTACAACAATCATCAGTATAACTGTCATAGGTTTAGTTCCTATAAAAGCAAGTGATTATAAATGTTTATGCTCCTTGCTGTCACATTCAATTACAGTTTATATGCATATTTGAGTTACAAGTTTATTATGAAAACAGAACTATAAGCAATTTATGAGGACATTATGTATTCAAGTTTTCTTTAAGCATTTAAAAAATGCATTGGTTAGATTATCGATTCATTTTAGTACCTTTCATTGGCTTCTGGAAAATCACTGCTATAATCTTCTGAATCAACAGACACAATCTCTGCACTAGCAAGTCTTGATTTTCTATTAAACATAGAGGCTAAGCAAGCATAACCACTTTTAATGAGGATTAGATCTTTTCTCTGGACACTGTTTGCATAAAGGGTTATCTAACCCATGAAGATTATTCTTCAAATCCTCCTATGAAGACAAAATTACAATAATTACCTAAGGCATATCTTAGTGTTGCTTATATATAAGTATAGTTTGTAATCTTTATGAAGTTTAAAAAATTATGAAAAACCAATGACCATATTTAAAATTAACTGTTTGACTTTAAGATTTAAATAGTTTTATTAATGAAATCCTCACAAAGGCATTGTTATAAATTAACCTCAATGAAAACAGTTTATGGAATCATCATGTAATTTACATTATGAGAAACAAAACCAAAAGTCCGTTACTTCAAGAGTGTATGGAATATTTTAGAGTTACAGAAAAGTTACAAAAATAGTAAAGAATACACCCTTCACTCAGCTTCTCCTAAGGCTAGTATTTTATGTAATAAATTTTCATTTTCCTTGTTGGGTTGAACAATCAGGTGAGCATAATATGTCATTTTAACAATATCAAAGTCACAGCAGTCTTTAGATCGTCTGTGACCAGTACAAAATGATGTTTTCTGGAATTAAATCCCAAAATGTGAAAGCCTATAAATATTGAAGATTAAAATTATATATATTAAGAAATAATGGCGTAGCTAAAGTAAACAGGTATTTAAATCAAAATTAATCATGTAATCATTTTTTGGTTATGTTCCCTGTATAGCAACATAAAAATATTACATCTTTTCTCAGATGACTTAGTCTTGAACATAAATGAAAATTGTCTTCTATACAGAAATAAGTAAAAAATACTCAATGTGTCTATTGTCCCATGGATGTACAAGGCAGATACAGATAGTTAAATTATCATTTCCAGAGATATTTTCTCAACAATTGAATAGTATCTTCCATTATAAGGCAATGTCAGTGCAGGTTCAGTGGAGGTGGTTTAGAGAAAATATTTTAGAAATCATAATAGTGATACTCTAAATTTAACATTTATGGAATCACATAAAACCAAAATCACAAAACCTTCAAACCATGTGGGAATAATTTACTCAGATATTCTTCCTAATTGTGTTGCTTTCGAGGTACCCAACTTTTTGGGAAAAGGTAAGATAATAAAGGAAATAAATCAATAGCTTCAAAAGTTCACTTTGAAGTATCACATGTTACCTATAACAACAGCCACTTAATATATATGTACAATGTTCAAATATGCAATCATTACTTGGTATTTCTGACAATATGTTACACTCAAAATAATTGTACAGAAATGGACAATGATTGTTACTTGTGGAAAGTCATAAGCCTGGATCATTGTCTTAAAGTAGCTGCTAGAGACACTGGATTAACAAAATAAAAGAAAAAAACCTTATGGTAGTTTAATGCTGGAAGGGATGGGAGCATGGCAGGGATACTAACATACAGAGATCAGTAGCATGAAAAAGAGACAGAAAAAGCATGTCCAGTCTGCAGGAGTCCCTCAGTGATACCTATGGGGCAAGGAAATATTAGACAAAGTGTAGAGAAGGGAGGAAATGCTCATCCTCATCATTTCAGCTCACAAATCTCCCACTTCTCTGAGCTTTTTTTTTTTTTTTTTTGTCTCACTCTATTGCCCAGGCTACAGTGCAGTGGCATCATCACAGCTCACTGCAACCTCACTCAACCTGGGCTCAAGAGATCCTCCTGTCTCAGCCTCCCAAGTAGCTAGGACTACAAGAATGTGCCAATACACCCAGCTAATTTTTTTTGTGTTTTTTTTTTTTTAAAGAGACTATGTCTTACTATGTTGCTAAGGCTGGTCTCAAACTTCTGTCCTGAAGCGATCTTCTCACCTTGACCTCCCAAAGTGCTGGGATAATAGACCTGAGCCATCTTGCCTGGACAGAGCTCTTAGGTTAATTGTTTATACTACTTATTCTGTTACTTAATTAGGTATTGTTTTAACCATTTAAAGCATTCTTTCTCTCCCCAACTAGGTACCAATTTCTAAATAACAGGAATTGTGTCTTGATCATCTTTCATTAATGCCTCCTCATCTGGTCAAACACTCTCATGCCCATTTCATGAATGTCATAAATCCATTCTGAATGATGAATAAAGACTATACCCAAGGGAAGGGTGTCCATACAATTTATCATCCAAACAGGCATTTTTGAGAGTGGAAGAGGGCATTATTAATTATTATAATATGACAGCCAGGAATGTCCAAGGCAAAACAGAACATATGTTCTTCAACCTAAGAGAAATATGGCCACTTTGTTGAGAGAGGAGAATAATAATTTCAGAAAGTATTTAAAATATATCAGTAGTTGTATAGATATATTTAGTAACTCTATATAATGTAAAATAAGAAAAAGATAACAAGAAGAGTTAAAGGAAAGAGGCTTTATAACAACATACATTAAAATTATCTTTAAGAATTTTCCCTGTAAGATATTACATTTAGTTAGGAAGGGAGAAATCTAAATTCTCCACTTAGCTTTCTATGTTGTCTGACAGTAAAGTCATATTTTGAATTTATACCTGTTTACTCTTTATTATATAGGTGCAAGTAGGTTTCTCACACGCTTTATTGGATTTCACTTACTATTTATTCGCTTAACCAGTTTAATTTTTAGATTCCTCAGCTGTGAACAGAAGGGATTACACCAGTTGATCAATAAAGTTCCTTTCAATCTCAGGATTATGATCCTATTATTATAAGTATTACAGTAAAGTAAAATTTTATATACAGCCATGGATGCAGGCAGTTGCAAGAAATTTCCATTATAAATATATTTTCAAGTTTCTAGTAATTGGCTTACTCAAAAAATGTTGCTAGGTATTTTGTAATCTACTTTTATTTTTGAGATTTCTAAAATAATTTTTTTTATTTTAGATGCTACAGTGTAAATATTTGTCATTTTACCAATATGACTCATAGCTGAGTTCTATAATGTCTATAACAGAATGGATAAACACTGCCTTTTCTACATATGAAAATTTTACTTTTGCAGTTTATATAGATTTAGTTTCTGTGCAACACTATACCTGGAAAGAAAAAAAATAAGTGTTTAAGATGAGTCACTTATTTATTAATCCTGACTCTGAAGAAGCTACTTGCTACCCTTTGTATTTGAAGATAATACTATTGACCCACTCAAAGTAGTAGTTTATAGGTTTTGAGTTCTTTTTTCAAATGTGTGCATAGATTCAAACTTCCTACTCATTCTTTCTGCCTCATCCATCCCAAGCATGACCAAGCACAACTTTCTATATGATGTCTGGTGTCAGAATGCAGTTTCTGAATATGATGCCTTCAAAATGGGCTAATGTATTCCTGGTAAAGACTGGCCCCTTAAAAGAACTGTCAGTAAAAATGGCAGCTCCTTCCCTCAAATGATTCTATTAAATATACTAATCATACCTTAAATCCTTATCTCTTATATTTTGTGTGTTTTTTGCTGTCAACTTTGGCTCCAGACCTTCTTGGTATCTGACTCTGGTCTTACTGTCTTACATATTTCCTTGGACTAGGAATTAGAAGTTTCCCTCCTTCCCACCATCTCATAGCAATTCATTCCCTTGGTTCTCATCTTGCCTAACAATGATCAATTCTAATACTGGCTTTTACAGTTGGCATCTATCCCTTCTTGCATGTAGTCCAGGTAGACTATCTGGCTGAGGAGGTAATGAAATCCTATGAAATGGAACTAAAAATGGAGTTTAAATCACTGGTCTTGTGCTTATTAACACCACATATAAATTCTAGAGGTATGAGTTGTTAGCAGGTCTGTTTACTTTATTTATACAAACAACCTCATCAGTAATAGAAATTATGAAAGACACAAATGGAAACACACCTGATCATGTAGAGTTAAATGCACAGATACTATCTGATATGAAAGTCAAAGGAAGATAGAAAAAGCAGCCATAATTAGTACATTTCAATACAGAACTATAAGGTCAAATCATGGAAGTTATTTTTAAATGGACTATCTAATGCAAAGATTTAATAGAAATAGGTTGAGGCCTAGTCCTGCCATGGATAAACAGTAAAACTTACAGATAGTCACTAATCTTTTCATACCATATTTTTTTTCTCATTACTATATCACTTTCAGAAATATCCAAGATGTAGATATAAATAATAACAGCTATAAAACCACTGCATATAATGCTCACTACAACTATATTTAATAAAGTAGAAACATCTCTCCATTACTCCCACCCATGTTAATGATACTGAAGCACAGGTGGATTAAAATGTTTTTAGAGATTATATAGATTTAATTTGTGTGCAAAAATAAATCAAAAGAAAAACAAGTAAAAATATTTAATTACTTGAAAAGCACACAACGTAATATAGGAACTTGGGAGTAATTTCTTTAAGGCAAGTCAAATAAATGATATATACATGTTGTATATTAGATAATATATGTGTTGCATAAGGAAGTAACATTCACTGGGTATTAGGCAGGTGGGAGGGCGGAGGAGGAAAGAGGTAAATTCACACCTAATGGGTGCAGTTTGTGCTGTCTGGGGGATGGGCATGCTTGTAGCTGTGACTCTGGCAGTGCAAAGGCAATTTATGTAAACAAACCATTTGTACCCCTGTAATATTCTGAAATTTAAAAAAATATGAGAAACACATTGATAATTCCCTTTTTTCCTACACGTTATGATAAATATTAAAAAAATGAGAAGGGTTAAAGGCATAAAATTTAAACAGTGGAAAGATCAGAGAAAAGAAGTATCATTTTTAAAAGAGATGATGAAGAAAAATGAAATGTAGAACAACTTATTAAATAAAGAAGAAACAATATGCAACAAAATGCAAAAACATATTTGTAGTTTATTTATATGCTATTTGTTGCTGTAGAAACTTCCTTTTACAATAGACATTCAGAAGTTCTGACAGCAAAAAGTGAAGCAACAATCAATAAACTAAATTGTTCTGATTACTTATAGATTAGACGAAGTAGCCTGATTTAAGGAATGAGAAAATTTTTTAAAATTTCTGTAAAACAAATGGACATACAACCATCTTATCTGAATGGATAAATCCATACATTCAATTTTGCTAGTAAACTAGAAACTTATTAGATTGTTACGGACCCATCTCCTTATGCTTGGCATGTTCAATATTTTTAAGGTAAATGAACCTAGACATCAAAATAATTTATCTCTGATATAAGAAATGCAAATGCTAAGATTCTGGCCTTTAAGATTTTGTAGTATAATCTGAAAATAATTCTTAATACTATAAAAAACCATTTCATTCAGCAGCAAAATAAAGATGAAATGGAGTTTTGCATTTTAATTATTTTTTGGTAGTAGAGTGAGTTTAACTCAACCTTTTTTCTTCTGGTATCTTTTAAATTTGTTTTATTGTAAGGCTATTTGAAGATTGACATTTACATACCTAAGCAAATCTTGAATGACTGAATCATTATTTGTCTTGTTATTTTCAGAATTATATAGAAATAGAATATTTTAGTAGAAGAAATACCAATACATTGGCCCAAGGTATTTTCAAGAGCTATGGCAGAAATACAAGGAATTATTAGTAGATAACACCACATTTGTACATTTTAATTTAAATCTAAATTAAGCAAAATTCTGTTAGCTGAATAGAATATTTGTTTAAGAAGAGACAAATTAACTACTATGCTTAAACAAATGGTAAAATAAGGTATTCAGGTATATTTAACCTACATACCATGAAAATATAGAACACATAAAAGATAAGGAAAAGTAATTAATGGGAAAATGTTTTAAAAAGTAAAAGTATATTAGCTATTTCATATCCAAACGGCAATTTGAATTGACCAATACAATTTTTTTCTGAATGTGGGGTTGAGTCTGTCTCATAATCACATTAGGAATACGTTTAAGATACAGTGTCCTTTCCTGCTCCCTAAAGGATGAATGACACAAAGTAGGCATGAAAGAAAAAATAAAATCATCCTGAACTATAGTGAACACTCAATGAAAACAAAATCAAACAGCAAAATTTCTTTTTTAAAAAATGAATAATTGAATCAGTTGCATTTATCTTTGATACAAAACTTGGTGTTCTTTCTCTTTTTCTCTTTCTCCCTCCCTCTTTCATTCTCTCTCTTTCATTCCACCCTCCCTCTCTTTTTGAAAGAAAATGTATTAGCTCAAAATCTCAAAACAACTTGTGCTTCTTTGTGAAATGAAAATAAAGAGCAGTGCCATCGCCACAGTGGGTCTAGGAGGAGAGGCAACGGACTATTAAATGGGAAATCATCTGTTTTCAGATTTTACTTTGCCACCATTACATTCCTCCAGTGAGCCGTTATCTGGTAGAGGGGGCCTTAATCGCCTCCTATGCTGGCAGAAAACCTCCATGCATTTAATACAGCTATTCATATCATAATGTGCAATCATCTCTACACAAAAATTCCAACTAAAATATATGCTTTCCTAGCACAGCACTGACATTAGAGCATCTAACTGCCCACTGAACTCCAAAGACTTGATGTTATTATATTCCAGTTTGTTGAAGGCTCATTATTTAATCTGTGCCTATTTGATGGTTCACAGTTACTTAGTTAATTTCCCCCTTTCTCTTTCTCCTATTGGGTGTTAATCCCTTGGTGTAAAACATACATAAACATAAGTAAATGATATAAAATCAAATATTACCAGTAGGTCGTGTATATTGTTTGGCTGGCCGTGAAAGTATATTTTGTTAACAACTCCTTTGCTCTAGCTGCTGTATAGTGGTGAGAGGATATGAAAACAAAACAGCAACCAATGGGCCTGATGAGAATGCGCTTGATACTTTCCTCAAACAGCTGCCATTTGATTCAGGAAATCTGCCATGCAACAAATTAAAAATGCTTAGGACAATTATGTAGTCATGAAAAGAAAACTCTTGCAGTATGTTGCACATTTCAGAAAATACATTTATATGTCTTCTTTAGAATCTATTCGAATTAAAAACATCATATATATTATTCTTGGGAAATACGGTGAGTAAATGCTGGATTTGAGAAAGGGAATGAAAATATTGAGGGAAATAGAGGCTTTATAGAACATTAGGTTCTATATTCTACATGCTTAATAATTATGAAAACTTTCTGCATGTTTAATAATTGTGAAAACACTTCATTAATTTGTATTTTCTTTACAAATACAGTAGCCTTATTAGATAAATTACATGATAAAATGATAACTTTATTCAGAGCATGAAGATACTATGTCAGGGTTGAAACTCTCTCTTTGTTGAGGGTCACATGTCAAAACTTGGTATCAAATCTTGACTTCTAAGAACCACAACAGGGCACATTCAAATTATCTCTCTGGGCCTCACTGTTTTTACCTAAGAGCAAAGATGGTAAATTGGATAACTTCAAAGGCTCTTTCCTGTTACAAAAGAATAGAATCCTCAACATATTGTCAGCATGATCTCAAAAGGATTTTTCACAATACACTGGAAGGGACACAGACTAGATAAGGGAGGGATGACCACTGTTGGGGATATGAAATTCATAATATTTTCTTCTTCTTCAAAATAATCTAATTTGAAAGCAATTTGTAGAAGTTATCTATTTTCAATTCCTCTTGGGACATTAGTATTCAGTAATAGTAAAAAAAATTTTTTGTATTCATATTAAGATCTGAACATCTGACCTTTTCTCTGATGTGATATTTGTCACTATTTTCCATAAAAATGCTTATAATAGAATGCTTCTTATAATTTTTGTCATAATTGTATACCTAGCACTCAGTTGTATTCTAGTTATTTTATGGTATAAATATTCTCGCTTCCCCAACGTAATATAATCTCCTAGAAAATAGCAACTATGATTTCTCTTTATTTTTCTTAAAGGGCACCTAGAACAAGTGAATTTGTGAATAGCAGAGTTGATCCTTCATAGGGCACTCAATTAGTATCAGTTTTCAGTTATTTTTATTTTGTTTGGATGAATAAAATATAAAATCAAACATTGTAAATCCAAAAAATGATTTGGAGGTACAGACAAGAGAATAATACCTGGTAAAGCAACAAGGGCAGAAAGAGAATAATATGTTATTAATAAATATGTTTCCATTATCAAGAGGAATGGTTGATATAATCTAATATGACATTATGTGATTTATAGGAACTAGCTTTTTATGAACCTGGGTTGTATAATTTAACAAAGACTAAAGGCTTTCCCCAAATACATACAATGACACTACTTATGCATAAACATTTTGTTAAATCCGTAAAAGCATACTTTTAGAGGATTATTATAGGTTTAATATATTACTGTAAGCCTCAATTGCATCAGTTTTAATGAAAAATTTAAATTGGCATTATTTACTTCAGGTACTTAAATGTTCAATACATATGTATTGAATTCCTCTTCAGTATCAAGTATTGAAGATGACATTCAGGCAACTGCTTAAGTCCTATCATAGAAGGAAGCTAGTATATACACGCCTTGCTCCTAATACCACTAAATATATATCATGGCCGAGGCTTATCTCATTAATTCTCATTGCAACAAATGATTCTTTCCTAAGGAAAAATCTTGTAATATAATCCAGGAATCATTTTCCTCCCAATTAAAAGCATATCCTGTAAATTCTAAACCCTTAACAAAGTTAGCAATTTAGGCTTGAATGTATCCATTTTGATGAATATATTGTCAATGTTAACACTCAGAAGTATGAAAGGAAACAGAAATTTCTTATTATTAAAGTTTTATTTTACTTTTAAAAAAGTGTTATCATTAGAGAAAGAATGAAAGATGAAAGGCAATGTACTTTTCCATGAAGGTCTGTCAGCCACTACACTTACATTTTCTTATCTTATCCAAACCACTCCGCCCCTTTTTCTCAGCTTTCATTGTTTGCTCCCACTCAAGACTCCATTTTCTATACCTCATTCACAAGGCATGCTAAACCAGAACACCCCTAGAACAAATCCAAACACTTGCCATTCTTCTTTCAGAAATCCATTTCCTCCACAAAGCTACTTAATTAGATGGAAGTAAAGTGCTAATTTGCTAAGGGGAAAAGATCATTTGCATATCAATTTACACACTTTTCTCCAAGTATTTATAATTAGAGAGCAATCAACAAGCTTTTGAAGGCTGATAGAAAGGGGAAAATGATTCCTGGGGAGATTAAGGAGGCAGTAAAGTACTAGTGGAAAGGGCACTGGAAAAGGAACCAGATGCCCCCAGGTTGAGCAATTAATTTAACCTTTTGGAATCTCAGTTTTTAAGCTACAAAATGGGAATAATTGTGCCTACTCTAAACCTTTCATAGGCCCTGAAGATTAAATTCAACATGCCTAAGGGCCTAATATAAAAAGCATTTTCTTTCCATGGGTTGTCAATGGAGTAAATAAAAAAAAAAAACATTCTTTAACCCCTTTAACTCACACAATGTTCTCTATAAATTAGAAACAATATATCTACTCACAGGATGGTTGAAAATTTAAAGGAGACCAAAATACTTAAAATATTTGGCAGCTAATAAGGAATTAATAAATAGTACTTATAATTACCATTTTAGTTCCATATTTCATTGTATCTTAGTGACTTTTCTAATCAGTCAGAAAATCAAAACTTCTAGAACCTTACCTGACTGTTGATTCTTCCATTACAGTATCTTTATACTTCATTAGATCCTGCCTCTGCTGAAGAAAAATGTCTAATTGAACCCAAATATTGCCACAGCCCCCCAAATCTACCTCTTTGTCCCTCTTCTCCCTTTTACTGTTAATTAATTATTAATTAAACACCATTAAACACCATTATGCATGTTCTCATTTATAAGTGGGAGCTAAGCTATGGGTATACACTGTCATACAGAATGGTATAATTAACACTAGAGACCCAAAAGTGGGTAAGGGATGAAAAAATACCTATTGGGTACAATGTATGTTATTCAGGCAATGGGTACACTAAAAACCCTGATTTCGCCACTATACAATTCATCCATGTAACAAAAAAATTTTACCCCTCGAATCTATTGAAATAATTTTTTAAAGTATGAAAGAAAAAAAAGAAATGAAACAACAGAAAAACACAGACTTGTGACAAAGACAAAGGAATTGAGAAGTGAAATGTTAAAAGTGAAATTAGATATTGTATGTGTTAAAAAAACATAAGAACAAATGCTGTATCAAAAACAAATGAGCACTTGTATATAATCATCTCTAACGTTAGCCACTGGGGGAAAAATCCAATGGATAATTCAGGAGATAACTTTTAAAAGTTTAAATCAACATAGTATTTTTAAAAAGAATTTCTGTAGAATAGAACATTGAAGTCTATTCTTTTTCTAAGCTCAAAGTGTTAATTGAACACCTTTTTAAAGAGAGAGAGATGTAAGGTAAGACACATCAATTTATTTGAAGCATGGGAGTTAAGGCATTCAAAAGCATATTCATTCCTGGTTACTAACGACCCATGAAATAAAGATCACAAAAGTCTTGTAGAAAGTATTTCCAATAATTTTTGTAAAAAATGGATTTGTTAATTAATTTTAATTTTATAAGCATGATTTACATTTTAATTTTAGAGATATGGTCTATTGGGTTCTCCTCATATTAAAAACAAAAACAAAAACAAAAAAACAACTTTCCAACAGTTAAAAGAAACATCCGTATAGGAACAATGCTAAAGGGCTTTATCAGCTCCAAAGAAGTACCCTGGCAGTCTACCTCCATCTGTAATAACAAACGAATATGCTACTCTAAAACATATTATATATTTCTTTGTATTTCAGTATAAAAGAGGAGGAGGGAAAATTTATTTCACTAAAAAGAAAGCTTACATTGAAAGCAATTATACTTCATCTGCCAGTTTAAATAAGAGATTTCTGATTTTAACTTAATCTAATATAAAGAAAAGAAAGCAATCCTTAAGTGAAGCTTAGGGTATATAGGCTACTTTTTTTCCATTTTTATGTTTTAGAGAATAAAGGACAAGGAGACAAAAGACAGCTAAGTTATTTTTGCTTCAGGATCAAGACATATTTTCAAAGGCAAGGATTAGAAGGTTTAACTTTGCACAAATGTAGCTGTAAATTTGTTTATTTCTATCGTAGTCATTAGAAAAAAAAATTAAAAGGTCCTGATTACCAAGGAGAGTTTAAACACTAGTACAGAAGCTATCAAGAAACAATTGCCTGTCATACAGACTTAGACTGAGCTGCAATGGAAATGTCAAAGTAGTTTCAATGAAAAGAAATTGATTTATCATCATCTTTTGCTGACTATTTTATATAGTTTAGTAGACCTCATATTTGAAGATGACACAGCCCACTTTGAGTCTTTCCTTTGATAAGGGTATTTCTTGAGTAATACCTATTGTTTTAATTAAATAGAACTTGTGATATTATGTGCTTATAAACAAATAATGACTTTGGGGGTGGTCCCACTAACCCAATCACCTGAAGGAAATTAGCATTCAGCATTGTCAAGAAAGAAATAGTACCATTTAACAAGGCCTTAAGAAAATTACATTCACATGAGTTATAAAATTTAAAGAAGGAAAGGTCAGGAGGTTTTTTTCATGCATACAAATCAGTAATGATGACAGACACCATACCTCTAAGTGGATTAATGGCATCATTTTTTTTTTTTTTAATGAACGGTTCTCACAAACTAAAAGACAGTGGGCCTTGGCCTTTAGTCATAGTACCATCTTTTTTCTGACAGTTTGCCCTTCTACACTTAGAAAAAGGTACTGCTTCTGGCTCTTCCCTTATTCTTATTCTTTGTGACAAGTTTATATTGTAAAATTAAAAATTTGGAGATTTTTTTCTGATCTTTATTGAACATCTTAGCGGTATGTTTTTGTTTACATACTCAATCCAATATTGGTAAAGACATAGGCCTAGACTTTTGAAAAACTCTACTTTATATGAAGAAGCACATAAAATATTTCAGAAGGAGTTCTGATTATATGATTGTGCCTCTGTAAAGATTCCAAAACCTACAACAGCCCCTTGGCTAAAGTTCAACTGGAAACTGTAAATAAGATCTAAACACTGTGCTATTGAACACTGAGTTGAGCAAGAATTTTCTAACCAGTTAATGACATTAGATGTATGTGAGAATGTTGTATCGCTCGGTGGTGATAAAAGTGAAAATTCAGCTCTGATACCTTATTGCTCACAAACACTATTTCACCTTAATGAAGTATTTGGGTAGCTTTAAATCTTTACTAGTAATAAAAAAATCAATACTTTGTTAGTAGGAAATAAAATACATATTGCATAGCTCACTGACTTTCTCAGCCTCACATATATATAAATAGCTTAATGGATATATGACATTTTATGACAAAATTAATATTTTTTATTGCAATTCACCTTGGTAAGTAGTTCACATCTATTGCATGTAAGAAAAAAATGAGAAAGTATATAGTGATGTTTTAAATCAGTGCTTCTCCGACTTTAATGGGCATATAAACCACTGTGGATCTTGTTAAGAGGCAGACTGATTCAGTAGATGTGGGTTAGGGCCTGTGATTCTGTATTTCTGCATTGACATTAGTACTGCTGGTCTGTGGACCACACACAAAATAGTGAAGCTCTAAATGATAGCTTTCAACTATAATCCTATGACCCAACAAAGGAACTTTAATGTGTTGAAAAGCTAAATACAATTTTTCTCTGATTGACTCCATTCAATTTCAATTATGTTTTTAATTATGATTAAAAATTCTAATTTCAGCTTGGCTGCATATTTACTCAGTCATTTGGAGTAAGTAATTTGATTTAGGGATCATTTGTAGTTCATGTTTTACCAGTTGAAGGAAATTTGAAATATAAAATAAATATAATCTTGATATCAGTTGTTGTAGAAATATTGATGGAAACAACTACAATAAGAAGCTTTTCAAAATGTCAAGTATAATGCTACATTCTGCTATTTTTTAGGAAAAAAATCCTATTTTCTAGCTCTCAGCATGTAACATTTTGGCCAATTGTTGCTAATTTGTGTGCCCAGAATACATGAAAATGCCACTATGTTTTTAGTTATGATACTTTGAGTTCAGACCTTACCTGAAAATTCTCTACTATTTTGATTTATCCATCATAATACACTTCCTCTTTTGATCTTACATGTAAGTCAATAGCACCCTTTGACATTTAAATTCTAATCACAGTATTAACGAAATTTTATCTCAATGCTTTGCTTCAGAGGGTTTTGATGCAGGTCACTGGTTTCCCAAGGAAGTAAAGTATAAGCAAGGACAAAGCTATTTAAACTCAATCATCTTCTTTAGTGGAAATTATTGCATTATGTAGTTTATTAATAGTTAATATTACCATTACATATTTAGCAAGAACATATGTAAGCATATGGTCATGAATATTACCCTCCAGATTTTATATTAAAATTATGAATGTTTTGTATCTCAAATTATGGAACAAAACTTAGGGCAGAGATGGACAAAACGTTAGTTCAAGATAATTTTTAAATATTCTTTTGTATATATTTCTATATCTTTGGCAATGTATTTACTACATAATCAGTGAATTTCATTATCACGTTGGATTTGTTCTAAAGAATGTTTTTAAGTTTTTCTAATTTTAGCCATAAACATTCATACTTTATCTTCTAAAATCTAGCAGCAATTAAGCTGCCAGTGTAAAAAATAATAGATGTTAACTTGGATAGACAGATGCAATTATAAAAGCCAACATAGAAAAGGTGTGCTTTTCCCTTGTGACTGCCTATGCATTGCCCTAGAGATTCCTATTGTACCAGAGAATTCTTACAAACCTGACACTCATGCAGGGGTAAGTGGTCTTTTGAAGGTGTCAACATAGCCCCACCTGTAAAGTTTCATCAATTGAATAAAAATTTCAATGTTACTAATACCCCAAATGGGTGCCAAAGCCAACCAAAATATAAATAGTCTGAGAAAAACAAGATAGTGCTTCACAACGATTATTTCAAGGCTAAGAAACCAGATATAAATACATTTATTTAAATTACTTTCCCCCTTCTTATCTCAATTTCCCTCATGTCTCCACAGAAAACAAAATAATGTTTTTACTGTGGTGCTTCAACTAGGCATGCTGCTAAGCATGGCAGGGAGGTCTTGTGAGCCCAGGTGAAAAGTGAGACTACACGGAAAGTAGGAAACTCTAGGATTTGAGGAGTAGATGAGCCAGGGAGTAGCTCTGAGCAAACCTCAATGATAACAGTCTTTTGCCTAGAGCCAGCCCCAATCACACAAATTTTTAGTTATTATAAAGTATCTGTGTTGGTGTTATCTCTAGATTAAATATGACTCAAAGGTTTATAAAAGAGAAAAGAAAAAGGCCACAATGTCCAATCACTCTTGACTCAAACTAAAATTGCTGCACTAGGTATTTCCAAAGTTTTCGCATAAATGTGGTCATATTTCATCTTCACAATCACCTTTTGAGGTATGCTTTATAATACCATTTGACTGATGAGAAAACAGAGGTTCAAGTCACTGTTCAAAAGCCCACAGCTAGTCAGCAGCAAAGCCAGGAGCAGAATGCAGGCCTCTGGCTGCAAATCCCCTAGTCGCCCATTCCACCCTTACTACCTCACACTCTGCAACTGTCACAGGAGATGACATTTAAGACACATTCTATTTGAAAAGACCCCACAATGAGGAATCATCAGTGGACTCTTCTTGTACTTAAAACATAGTAAATGTCATCCTGATCAAATCAACCTAAGACCAACCAACTCAGACAGTAGCATTAATCAATGTTTTGTAGGAGTTTTTGCCTCTTATAATATAATCCCCAGAGTGAAGAATAAAACCAGAATACCCCTGAATTGACACTGTTGGGAATCTCTTTCCCATCTTTGTATTTCAGCAGCCTAGGCAAACTCCTGTGAGAGCAAGACTGAACATTAATGGCAGGAATTCTCTGCCTTCTATCTCATAGAATAGCAGATGATTCTATGCCATCCTTAGTCTGTGCCAAAACCTGAAGCTAAGAGATAAGAGGTTAGTCAGAAATCAGAAACATAAAGTTTGAACCCTGCAATCCAGTCACTACTACGGCCATAAGCTTAAACACCTAAACCTTGCAAGGCCCAGCTATTCAGCTGGGAAGATGTCAGCTGAGCTTAGCTATTTATTTATTTAATGGAAATTCTCCTTCCTTCAATTTTAAAGCATTTTTTATACTAACTGGAGGATAGCTGCTTAAATCCTTTTATAAAACAAAGTAAACAATAGGTCACTTGGTAGATAAATAAATATATGTACATAAATGAATAATGTAATAATTCTCTGTCTTCTATATAATGAGCTTCATGTAGTTTAAAAATTTCTTAGGTATCTTTTTTATTTTACTTTTCTGATTGAAAAAGTAATAAAAGAGTAAGAATACTCCATTTGGTGACTGTGTAGGTAAAGAAGCACTCTCAAATGTTGTCACAGGTTTTATTTCATTTCCTGGAGCTGCCATAACAAATTGACAAAAACTAGGATGGCTTGAAACAACACAAGTCTATTCTCTCAAGTCTGGAGGCCAAAAGTCCAAACTCAGGATGTCTGCGGGGCCATAATCTCCTTGAAGGATCTAGACAATTTGTTCTAGGCCTTTCTCTTAGTTTGTGATGTTTCCAGAAACTAAGAGAATTATGGTTTACAGTTTTGTGAATCAGCAGTATCCAGAACGATGCCTGGCCTGCAATAAACACTCACCATAACTTGTTATTGAACTTTAAGCTACATTACTGATCAATGGTAACTACTTCAAAAATAACCATAATAAATTGTCATCTAGAAATACCGAGAGATCCTACAATCTTTGTGATTTTGTTTTGTGAATCAAAGACTAAAAATTATGATTTATTAATTTATTTAACTTATTTAATTTATTAACTTTATTAATAAAGTTGGGCGCCATTCAGAGCTCACTGAGTATGAATGTCTATTCACTCTTTTCCTGCCTGTAGAGTTTTTCTCTCAGGGAGACTATACTATTATAATCCTTAAGAAATATATAATGTATGTGTAGGGCATATGGATATTCTCAACCAACTCAGTTATTAAATTTTTGTGCCTTGTTATTTAATGGTACTATTCTCCATGCTTGCTTATAAGTTTCTCTCCCTATTTTGTTGAGCACTACTGAAATTCAATAACCCTCTAACAATTTTGAATTAGTTTCTTAACAGTATTATGTATCAAATTAAAATATATGCTTATTGATTTACAAATATATATAAGCCTGTGCTGTCCCATAATTAGGACATATGTTTTGAGATTTTATTTAGATTTTTTTTTTGCTTTGTTTTTTAATAGTTCAGAGTCTATGATGCAGGTACACAATCCATCCTCTGTCTCTCACCTGATAACACTTATAGGACATAGACCATTAGGAGTGAGCATATTAACTAAGGAAATTGGGAAAGAAAATCTATATCTCTTCAACAATAATTCCACTAAAAGGCCCCAAATACATATGTGTGATGGCTATGCAGATGCCCTGCTCAAAACTTCCTTTAAGACAAACTGTTACAGAGACCATAACTGAATGACAGCCTCCAGCTTCGGCACCTTTACATTTATCACTGTGTTCAGCAGACCACACTTTAGCAAGTTTGCTCCCAGACAATGACTGAGCTTGGCAGGCTTGCTAGAACCAGATCATTCCTGTGCAAAATTCCTCTAATCGGAAGTTCTGGCTCTAGGAAGCCCCATCGACCTGGCTAAAATTTCTGCATTGTTGTCTGAGGCTCTTCCTATCCAATTATGACTTTCCTCTTTCCTTCACAGGTTTCAGATTTGTTATCTTGGTCGGAAAACTGCCTATTCTAACTTCCTGCCTCTTTATCCTTCCCAGGCATATTTGCCAATAAATATGTTGCACATCTAATGTAATCTTGTCATTTGCTTCATGAAGGAGCCAAACAGACACAATATATTATATATTTTTTATTACAAAATTAAAAAGTAATTAATGTTTTCTTTTTGAGACAGAGTCTTGCTCTGTTACCTGGGCTAGAGTGCTGTGGCCTCAGCCTAGCTCACAGCAACCTCAAACGCCTGGGCTCAAGTGATCTTCCTGCCTCAGCCTCTGGAGTACCTGGGACTACAGGTACACACCACCACACCCAGCTAATTTTTTCTATTTTTAGTAGAGATGGGATCTCACTCTTGCTCAGGTTGGTCTCCAACTCCTGAGCTCCGGTGATCCTCCCGTCTCAGCCTCCCAGAGTGTTAGGATTACAGGCGTGAACCACTGCGCCCAGCTTAAAAATAATTAATGTTCTGCATAGTATAGATCTATATTTGTAAATATACAATAATATGAGAAAATAAAATGTTTAAATAACAACTATGCCAACAGACATGACTTGGGGTAGTATTATATTTTTTAGAGGGGGGTGGCAGCTACTTGAATTTAATTTTATCATCCTTTTGTTAATAGTCTCTAATATATTCAAAAAAGGTTTAGTTTTTTAAAAACTATCATATGCATAGCGATGTATTTGGTAGAACAAAGACAAGAAAATTCAGCTTTCACTACAAGAGATCTGAAACATCTCTCTGGGTGATGTCTTTCTTCATGATGTTCATCTTTGAACTAAAAACAAAAATCAAAGCCTGAAGCATATTCATTGATTCGTAGCTAAGTCATTTATGGGGCAATAGAGAGCTATGAAAGATCACAGAAGGATATTCTGTCCAGCTATGTTCTTGTGGGTACATTTTGATAAAGGCAAAATACTGAATATACCACCAAGAAGATTAAAATTCTGCATGTCTCCTTATACATTTTCTAACATTGTTGATTTATTTTTTATTATTGCACTTGTAAAGAATTTATTTTAAATAGTTAATTAAACAAACAAAAACAATGCAGTTTAAAGAACTGTATATTCAACATTTAAAATTTAGTTTCAATGAGGATGGAGAAATTAATTAGTATGCAAAATATTTTTATCACACTTAACTTTGTCATTTGATGGCAATTATAAATGATTGCTGTTTTACATTGGTAGCATATTAAAACAGCAGATTCAGTTGCATTAACTGTCACTAGTTTTATTTTACATAATATTTGATATATTTTTACCAAACTTCATATTTCCTTTAATTTCAGCCACTACTTTAAACAAGTACACTGTTCATAGAGATATTGCTACTCCTTCTAACATAATATTGCTATCTTACTAAAAGAGACAGAAATCAAAAGAAAAATTCTTAACAACCAATGACCAGTTAGTTGTAAGTAGAGTTCATAGGCATTTCATCTAATTATATGAAGGTAAGTAATGAAGTACATCTGCATTTTAGCAACAAATATAGCAAGTTCTTATTATTTTCAAAGACCTTTCTATATGTTTCATAGCAAAAAAGAATTACTGCATAGGCTACAGTGGGGAAAAAAAAGACCAATAAAGCAGAATGGAGACACATTGCTTACTGAGCAAGTAAGTGAAGGCTACACTTCTCAAGAAAAGAAAAAATATTTCAGCTTATGTTTTACTATTTAATGCCAAGATCCTGCTTCCAAATAAAAAGCCAAATCAGAAGAAAAGTAGTCTAAGTTTAAAAATGTATAACATTGATGCTCAGAGGAGACAGAATGCTATGAAAATCCATATTCTAACCTTTATTCATATGTAAAAATAAGGGGCAATTTATAATTATTATCAATATTAGCTATTCACAGAATCTTAATAGTTTAAAATGAAGATAAAAGAACTCAATGTTTCCTTGCTTAGTTATAATAAAACCCTTGCTGTCTTTGAAATGTAAAGAAGCTAAATATAATAATATATCAGAAGTTTGTATTAAAAATTCCACAAAATTTATTTATAGAAGCTCTTTTACTACTATTATCCCCACTACATTTTTTTTTTTTCAATTGAGAGGGGGCATACTATGTTCTGGAAAATGTCTAGCGTACAAAACAGTAAGATTTGATTCTATATAAATGTTTAAACAAAAAAGTCTAAATAATTTTCTAAGATTTATTATTATTAGTTTTTAAAACAAGGTCTCACTCTGTTGACCAAGCTAGAGTAAGGTGGCGTCATTCTAGCTCACAGCAACCTCAAACTCCTGGGCTTGAGTGATCCTCCTGCCTCATCCTCCCAAGTAGCTTAGCCTACAGGTACACACCATCATTCCTGACTAATTTTCTATTTTTTACAGAGACAGGGTCTCATTCTTGCTCAGGATAGTCTCTCAAACTCCTAGCCTCAAGCTATCCTTCCACCTCAGCCTCCCAAAGTGCTAGGATTACAGGCGTGATGCACCGCACCCAGCCTCTAAGAATTATTATTGATTTAAAAAGGTATACTGAAAATTAGCATGGTATACTTTTGGAGAGAGTGTAAGTTAGTACAGCAATTTTGGAAGACAATTTAGAATCATCTATTAAAATTTTAATTGCATTTGTATTTTCACCCAGCAGTTATTTTTCATGTAGTTCGTTTGATTACAATCCCTATCCTCCCAGCCCAGTGACTCCAGCGACCTACTCCACTTACTTTTCTGCCCCTCGGGGACGTTCAATCCACATCTTCACTGTCTGATACCTCCTCCCCATTCCCTCACTTCCTATCTAACTTCTGTGGTGTAGTATTATGATTATTTGCTTCTAAACACCCACAGCTCTTTTCCCTCTTATTCTCCATCATGGTCAGCAATAATAGAGCAATTAAATTCATTAAACTCCACTATTTGCTGACTCACTGCCCTTCCCTGAGTAGCAGGAGGCTGCTAACTGGACTTACTTAACATTAATGGCCCCAAATCTCGAGTGGGCCATCAACCCAAACAGACAATGTTCACCATCCTACGACACTCACTTTCCCACTTTCCAAGAAGACAATTTCACTCCTACTACCTATTCCTAAACCTTCTAAATTTTACTCCCAACTCAACTCCATTCCTGATGGAATACTTACTTTATATTTCCTGAATAAAATGGAGGACATCAAGCAAGAACTACTCATCTGTACAGCCCAAATTTACCAACCCACCTGCACCTGAATTCTTCACTCTGTCTTCTTTTCTTTCATAATGTGAAAACCAAGTGCCTGCTTCTAAGACTAACTCCCTCTTGGTGTGCCTTCCTTGGATTTCAGTTTTGTAAATGTCTCCAATCTTTTCTACATTATTATTTTTCCCTCACTACTGGAATATTCATGTCAGTATACAAACATGCCTTAGTAATCCAATTTTTTTTAAAATAACTTCCTTTGAATCCATGTACCTTTTCAGGTTCATTTCTATAATATCTTAAATTGAAACCCCATCAGAATAGCTAATTAAACTTGATGCCTCCATTTTCTCACCTCACATTCTCTCAATATGGTCCAGCTTAACTTTCATCCCAACCACTCCAAGATAATTTTAAGGAGTTCACTTACAACTCTTTAGTGTCAAATCAAAATGATAAGCTCTCTAATCTTACCATACTTAACTAGTGTTAGTGGCTTGATTTGACACAATCGAACACTCTGTCCTTCTGAAAACACTTTCTTCTCTAGGCATCACTGAAATCAGATTCCTTTTGTTTTCCTTCCACTTTAGTGCACACTTCTCCTCACTCACCTTTGTTTCTCTTTCTTTTATGTCTTTCATTTTTAAGGTCACTCCTTGGCACTTCTCTTCTCTATCCCCATTGTATCCCTGGATGATCTTATCCAGACCTTTGGCTTTGAATATTATTTATGTGCTGCTGACTCACAAATTTACACTACAATTATAACCTTTACCCGTGTTTCAAACTCATGAACTATTAGCCATCTCAAAAGCATCCATTCCCAAAATAATTCATTCCTTCATTTGACAAATATTTATTTAGTGCCTCTTATGTGCCAGATACTATTAAATGTACAAAGAATATAGTAGTGAACTAAACAAAATATTTAAATATTTCCATGTACCTTGATTGTTTTCATCTTAAAGTGCTTTCACTTGCTTTTCCTTCTGCTTAGGATGCTTTTCTGATAAAACTTTGCATGGCTAACTATTTCTCATCATTTAGGAGTTATCCCACATATCATCTCCTCCCATGACCTTAGCTAAAGGACTCTCCGGACTCCTAATCACTTTCTACCCTTTTATCCTAATTTATTTCTTTTGTTATTTGTCTCTTATATTTACCAAATAGAAGGTAAACTCTATCTCATTCACCTCTATATGGTGAACAGCACACACACCGTTTTAGTTTAATTTTAAGATAATATTATGCAAACTGTGTATACTTTAAGATCATACTTTTAATGAAATATGTACAGGGTCACAGACCATTTAATAGAAATAAACGCATGGATGACTTCTTTTCCCAAATAATCAAAACTAATTTTTGGCCAGTTAATTAAAATGATTTGTTAAAGCAGATATACTTCAAAATTTTATTTTAATGTAAAATCTATAAGTGTAAATTTATCCCTAAATATAATAATATAGAGCTAAGACCCTTTTCATGGGTCTGTTGATTGGAATTCCTCTCTTATTTTGTTTAAGGCCAAAACATAATGAATTACTCATGTTTTCAGCTTCAGGTTTTTTTTACATGAAACAAGGATAAAAAGATACTTGCAAGCAATCTATGTGCAGAATCTTCCTTTTAGAATCATCTTGCTTACACTTAAATAAAAATATATTAAATGGCTTGTCTTTATCAAGTTTTTCCATTGCAATCATCTTAGTTTTCATAGAAACAATTTGGCTCTTTTATTTCACTATTTTACATAATGTTTAATTGAATTATATAACTAATAAGTGCAAGAATAAATGGCCTTATATTTATGGAAGAATACTACTGACCTTTTTCAAGAATACCCAACTATGGGGTCAAGATACAGAAACATGATAGAGTAGCATACAGGTAGTGAGTTTTCAGGGTTCTGTGAACATCAACCAGTACATTTTAACCAGTGGATAGAGAGATTTGGCAACTCTCATAAATCAGTTAAGGGAAGATAGGCTAACAGAGTTTCTACTGATCTTTAAAGTGGTAATTGTCATTCTCTTTGCTTGATATCTTAATGAATAGAAATTAAATTTTCTATAGTGTGTACCATCTATACAATAAAATATTACATATTCAAATTAGGATGCTTTTAAAAGTAACATCTATATTTACCTTATGATATTTCAATTGTTTCAAATTTTAGTTAAAATGAAATTTAAGTAAGACTTTTAAATCTAGAAAACTATGCACAATTTTTGTCAGTTAAATTGATGTACACCTGCCTTAGAGGCTAGAGAAATTCATATTTTAAAGATATTGCATTATCTTTAATTTATCATTTATTCATTTCCCCTTTCCTTTTGATAAAATAAAGGATTTGAAAAAAGGAATAAATATTTAAAGGCTGAGAATGGAGCCTGAGAAGTTGATTTTATAGACACTATTTAGCAAGAGTAATATTTTGCTTGAAAGCCAGAACCAGAATTCAAATTAACGTCTCTTCTCCTAATGCATTATTCCCAAGACCCAAGGCACATGTGGTGTAGAGGAGCCTCAGGTAGTTTGGGGATGACTACTGAGAAACAAAGGCACTAAAAGATACAGTAATTCTTTAATTGACATTCAACACTACTTAAATTCTCTCAGTTTCAGGGTCACTTTTTCTAGGTGGCCAAATATGTTGTCTAGGTTTTGTCTATGAAGGGTTGTAAACACATGCCCATAGAAGTCTGAGATGTTTCCCCCATTTATGAAACAAACAAAAACCCAAGCAATTATTGCAATGAGAAACAATATTTCAGCTTCCAACATTTGCTGGATTCTCTTCCCTTAAGTCTCACCATCATCTCAAATTCTTCATGTCTGCAGTCAATGGTATTTCTCTCCCAAGCCACCTGCTCCTCTAGCAGCGCCATTTCTGTTAAAAGCACTAGAATTCTGGCAGTCACCTAAGCTGAAATGGTCAAAAATCTCTTTTGTTTCCTTTCCTGCCTTAAAAAGGTCTTCCTGTTCAATCATTCCTTCGAGCCCCTTCTGCTCTATACCAGTCCTTATTTACTGCAGGCTTGAATTACAGCTTCCTGCCACCTGCTGGTATTTGCCTGATGCACTTGCACAGAGCCATCAGATGAGCCTTCTTGGAAGCAGGGTGGAGCAGGAGGAGCATAAGTTATCATGTCAGAAGGGCCTGAACTTTACTCTCAGCCTCTACCTTCCTGGTTGAATGTCCTTGGGCAATATACTAAACGTATTTGAGCCTCAGTCCCATCATCCATGAATTGAGAAATAATGCTTCCCTTACACCATTTTCATAAGAATTAGAGTTAGTGTAGGCAAGCATATCATTATATCGCTACCACAAATAGCACAATATTTAGCAGAGTGGTAACTGATAAATATACTTTATTTCACTCTCCTATTCTACAACCTTTAATGGCTTTCCATTATTTTCTTCTAAGATGGCCTTCATGCTCTCATCTATTCTTATCAAAATGCTATTTTATGTTCAAACTTACCTTCAAGGTCCAGTTCAAGTATTACCTCCTCTAAAATTCCTTTCCCAATTATAGAAAACTGTCACATTTTTATAAGATTTACAGCAAGGGTTCCCAGTACATGGTGATGCTGAAATAATATCAATAAAAATAGTCTTATTGCAAATTTAGCTTTATGTTGAAAGAAACATTAAATTCTCTTTTTGTTGATTATCTTGTTCTGAGTAGATCCATTGAGTGACTCTTTTTTTTTTTTT
>VBSM01000361.1:54834931-54855494 GCA_008086735.1 Cheirogaleus medius | reverse complement strand
GCCTGAAACTTTACCAAATTCATTTATTAAATCTAGGAGTCTCTTGGATGAGTCGATGGGGTTTTCTAGGTATAATATCATATCACTGGCGAAGAGGGAGAGTTTGATCTCATCTGCCCCCATTTGGATACCCTTAATACTCCCCTCTTGCCTGACTGCTATAGCTAGGACTTCGAGCACTATGTTGAATAGAAGAGGAGATAGCGGACATCTTTGTCTAGTTCCAGTTCGAAGAGGGAATGATTTCAATTTTCCCCATTTAGAATGATATTAGCAGTGGGTTTATTAGAACAGTAGGAGTCCAGGCCAATTTGGGAGTAAATTTGAACTCTGGTTCCATTGATGAGTGACCATACAGGATGTGGAGAGATAATTGACAAAGATAGTCTCTAACACTCAAGCAACAGAAGCACGGGTGGACAGCAATGGCCATTTGATGGCTACATTTTCAGCAGAAATACCAGGATTCCAAGTCTGACAGTAACTCCAGGACTGTGGTAGCACTTTTTGAAGTGCTTCAAATCTAGTAGCACCTATGAAATTCTCCAGCTTGAATAGAGCACATCTGTGTTAAGCATACTAAAATAAAGCCTGTGGTTCCATCAACCAGCCTGATTAACCCCATCAAGTTTCTGAGGTGCTTGGACTTATTACAGGAAGATATGTTTTAACCATGTCTAGTGAGGGAACTACAAAAGAAGAGACCTGTTCTTCCTGTTAATTTGGGTATATAGCATTCTCAAGCTGTGTCTTTATGGGAAGTTGTGATTATATTGTAAATAAAAAGTAGCTAAACTGTCATCTAAACATACTGTTTTCTATGTACATTCCTTATTAAGTGTCAGTGTTTCTTCCATTATTCAAGACTATGTTTTACATTTCTTACTAAATTGATAATTCTTCAAGTACAGGCATCATGTAATCTCTCTTTCTCTTTTATCCTCCATGATCTAATATCATACATTGCATATAGTAGGTGTTTAATAAATATTTGGAGAAAGAATGAATAGCAATTCATGGGAATTTTTATGAAGGATTGATTTGGTACCATTTCAACATCTGTGTCTGTTTAATAACCTTACTTTTCCCTTCTGGTTCAATTTGGTCACAGGGTATTCTGAAGATTAATGAATAAAACATTTATGAGTTCTTTTAGAAAGGCAAATAAAAGATCAACATAATATTTCCTCTCTGCATAATAAAGCAAGAGAATTCCTAATATCCTTCAGGCAAATTCACCCTAAACTCCTCATTTCATTTTGTCTGAAATGTTCTTTTGATTTATTAATGTGAATTTAAAGAGTATTGGCCAAGCACATCTTGGAAATTAGTTCATTGGAGTAGATCCTTGACCATTTCTTAGGCATTTACATCACAAAACTGCATAAGCTACACCTTTTAAGAATTATCTTTCTAATGTTAATATAATTACTTAGATAACAATGTCCTTAAACAATTAACAATTTGATATTAAAACTAGCTATGATTCATGTTCATTAATTCACTTAATCTCATCAGAGCATTAAAATAAGCAACTATCTACTCACAAACTAAAAAATAAATAAATTAGTATTTATATAGTTGCATTCTTATATGATTGTCGCATTTGTACAAACAGGGCATCAAAGACTGAGAGTCTTTGAGGATGATGAACTTTAAACAGAACTAGCACACTCATTAAAGTGAGGGAATGGCATTTGCCTTGAAGTAAATGGATGCCATTTCTGAAGGATCTACTATGTGCCAGATACTGTCTTCAAGCAGTATCAAAATTATGTATTCAATCTTAATGGTGACACTATGATGTGGGAATTACTATTTCCACTGAATAGATGAGGCAACTAAGGCTCAGAGATGTTCAATTGTTAACAAGTTTACAAATGAAGTAATAAGCAGATCTTGTTTTCAATAGTTAGGTGATTCTTGTTAAAAACTCTTGCTCTTTAAGACAGAAATAGAGTAGATTTAACCGTCTTGCATGACAGGCATAAAAAAGCTAAGCAAAAATCCATCCTTTAATTCTGTGCTCAGTAAGTATCTTCTTAAACTAAAAAAGAAATGACCTGATATTGAGAAAAAGTAAATGGCACATACTACTTTCATAAACTTCTAACTAGTCTTAAATATCTGTTAAATAGGGATATATTATTCTAATAGCACATTTAAAATCCTGTGATCGGGCTCATTTTTCAAGAAGACTACTAGATTCAAGTTCTAAGCAGATTCTGTATGAAAGCTTCTTAGAGTTTCTAAGTTAATTAATCATTCAACACACACATACACACTCACACACACATACACACATGCACACCCCAAGTATCTACTGCACTGTTTTTGCATATAAGAGATAATAAATGATGCTGAAATAATGAATGGATTAATTAAACTATAAACACTGTGTCAAAAATTATACTGTATTTATCAGTCACAGGGGCTTTAAGAAGAGGCAATAATACAACATAAAGTACCAGGTAGGTTTTCAAAATTTTATATGTTAATTCATTACCCCTTTTGACCTTTTGGACTGCCCTCTAACATTTACTATTTCTGTTTGACAAATGAGGCTTGAAGAGGTCAAATAAATTGCCTAAAGTAACAGCATTAGAAAGATTTGGAAATGGGATTCAGATGCTGGCTTCTGATCTCTATTTGTGAATTTAATCTGTATGAGAAAGAAATAAGAGGGTAGTAGACCAACTACCTACCACCTTGCCCAAAACTTGTGTAAAATCCTATATATCGAAGATGAAAAAGAAGCACTAAATGTGACTGCACATATAAAGTAACATTTTTTGCTGGTTTCTCATTCATCATGCCCAATTTTTACCTTTAGATGCTTAAGGATTCTTTTATATTTTCTTCTGACTATAGTTCAGGGATCTTCCTTTATATACAACTCATTTATTCAATGTATCTGTATCTATAAAATGAGAATTATAATTGCCCCATGATATCACGGGAAACAAGGCATATAAACAGCAGTAGGATGTAGTAAGCCTAAATACATTTCACAATTAGGCTATTTTATAGTAGAGATTGTCAAATAAAAATGATAACATTTACTGGGACGTAGACTTAGAGTTTGTATAAAGTCATTGTTTAGTTTAATCTTTCTAGGGCCAATATACATACTTGGGTCCTTAAAATTCATATACTTTATACATGTGCATGGTCTTATTTCTAATAACAGAGTCAAGTGATTCTTCAGATCAAATAGACAGGAGAATTTCTGCATTGGTGGGATCCAGAAGTAGATAATTTAAAAACAGAAAGGATGAAAACATCTACTGCAGTATGTATTCATACTAAAAAATCAGATGTGGTATTGTTGTACATTACATATAATATACATTATTTTCTATGTCAAGTTCTTGATTTATTTATGAGATCTTTTAGTGTCTCTATTTTTAAGTAAAATTCTTCTGAAATGGAGCACAATGAAAAATGCTGCGTTGGGTTCATTATAAATCACAGTAGGGAATATTATTAATTTTTTACAGATATATGAGTCTAAAATTGATGCAATCTACAGTTAAGTATGTTACATATATTTAAATAAATATCTTTATAGTGTATAGCCAATATTTAATAAAGAAATCGGCCAAAATCTTATACAGATGGTCTCCAACTTGAGATAGTTCAACTTATAATTTTTTGACTTTATGATTATGCAAAAGCAATACATGTTCAGTAGAAATCATACATCAAGTACACATATGACCATTCTGTTTTTCACTTTTAGTACAGTAGTCAATAACTTACATTAGAGATTGAACACTTTATTATAAAATAGGTTTTGTGTTATATGATTTTTCCCAAATGTAGGCTAATCCAAGTGTTCTGAGCATGTTTAAGGTAAGCTAGGCTAAGCTATGATATTCAGTAGATTAAATATTAAATGCATTTTTGACTTATAATATTTTCGACACCTGAAGGGTTTATCAGGAAATGACCCCATTGTAAAGTCAAGGAGCATCTGTACATATTTGTGTCTTAAGGGTATATATTATAAATGCTAATTATCTTGTTAACATTGTGGCCAAAAACATTATCTTTCTAGTAGATGGATAAATATGAGTGGCACATTGCTTACACTTCACAACGGTGCCTACTATGGTTTGAATGTATCCCCTCTAAAATCCATGTTGAAACTTAATCCCCAATGCAACAATATTAAAAGGTGTGGCCTTTGAGAGATAATTAAACATTATTACCTCATAGGCCCTCATGAATAAGATTATAACCCTTATAAAAAGGCTTGAGATTAAAAGGAGCACTCTCTTGCCATTTGGTTCCTTCTGCCATGTGGCCATGTGAGGACACAGGATTTTCTCCTCTCCAAATGATGCAACAAGGTACCATCTTGAAAGCAGACAGCAGCCCTCACTAGACACCAATCCTGCCCATGCCCTGATCTTGGACTTCTCAGTCTCCAAAACTGTGAGAAGTAAATTTCTGTTCTTTATAA
Source organism: Cheirogaleus medius (assembly GCA_008086735.1). Classification (NCBI taxonomy): domain Eukaryota; kingdom Metazoa; phylum Chordata; class Mammalia; order Primates; family Cheirogaleidae; genus Cheirogaleus; species Cheirogaleus medius. The sequence continues at coordinate 54,851,026 of VBSM01000361.1, read as the reverse complement.
ATTACCCAGTCTCAGGTATTCTGTTATAGCAGCACAAGTACACTAAGTACCTAAGAGTAATATGAATTTATATAAAAATAAATATTAAGAATTATATATTTATATGATTTACTTCCCCTTTTATGTTATTTATATTTATATAAAATTATATGTAAATGTAAGCACTTAAATAAATGTAAATTTTAAAGACTATAGTGGGGCCAAGATATTTTTCATCTGCCAGTACTTTTTAATGTTTTTTTGAGAGAAGCTAAAAGAAATTCCCAAAATTATAAATAAAATGGAATTAATACAGGAAAATATATAGTTTTGATAACCATTATCACATGTCTACTCCATCTCAGTCCATCCTAAATATAGGACTTTATTCTGTGTATTTTACCCTGAATATAAACAAGTAGCCAGAAAGCATATTTTCTACATTTTAGAAATAGATCCACTCTTTATTCCATGATAAGAATGTACTATAGTTATAGCAATAGGTAACCTTCCTTAGCCAGAATTTCTCTATGGTTTATTATGAATATCTGAATAATAAGACTTCTTGTTATTTGTGGCCTCAGTTCCACCTCTTAATCTCTCTCTCTTTTTTAAAATAACTTCAACCAGTACTATATGCTGTCTTTAACTGTTTTGAATTCCTATATGTTAAATGTAGAACATTTACAACTTTCTATTCTCTTTGTTTTCCTATCCATTCCTCTAATTTAGGACATTTAACATTATGTCAAACTTGCTGTTAGCCCCATTCTAACCTAAGTGCCTACTCCAGTGAGAGAATCCATTGTTTATTTTCTTGATCATGTTCTATTCCCTTTACATTGTGCCCTTTACTTGCTTTCTAAAGTTTGATGCCTTGTTACCTCTATAAGCTGCTTGACATTTCTGCCTTTCAAGATTACATTCATGCCTTTTACCAATTCTACCCTGATGCCCCAGTCCAGATGTGCAGACCTACATCTCAGAATGTTGCCAGTTCACAGACTCTTCAACGTTGGACTTTGTCCTCTTGTCTGGGCATTGGCCATCACCTCTTCTGAGTGTCCTTGACATTAACTGACCCTTGAGGGGCCTTTCTTCCTGAACACCACAATTTTCTATCTAGGTAGACTTCCTTATACCATATGTGATTGGTTATGTCCACATATAACTACGTAGCTGTTGAATAGGTTTGGAGTACACCATCCCAAAATATGCCACTTTGAAGGATCATTTATATATATTTTATATTTATATATGTATCTATCTTTCCAAAGTTTGCCACCCCTAAAATCCTAAGCCTAATTTCCTCATCTTGTCACTTTAAAAAAAAATTATTGTTCTTTGTTAAGATGTTGTATAAGCTCAAGTTCTAACTACCTCTTTGAGTTGCTCATGTCTGAATGTTCCACTGTGTATGCATGCTGCACAGATTAATAAACTTCTGTTCATTTTATCTTGCTAGTCTGGCTTTTGTCAATCAAATTTACATGGCCCCAGCCAATGAACCCAAGATAAGTAGAGGAAAAGATTTTTTCTTCTCTAAACTCTCAAATATAAAATAAGAAGCTAGGAAAATTGTGAGCAGAAATGTATTTATCTTTTAGAAGTTTGTATTGCATGATCTTATATCAATGCTTTGAAGATAAATTTTTCTCTTCAGGGTAGAGGGAGAAAAAAATGTCTCTTGATTCATAATACTTTTTCGAAGTGGAAAGCTAAAAGAAAATGATCTAAAAAAATAATATGGCCATGAAGACAATGCTTCATTGCAACTGCCATTTTTTTCATGTAAAGAACACTTACTTAAAATAGTAATTCCATCATTTTATCAACTTTAGATAAACGCTAATTATTTAATCTGCCAATGAGCAAAGGCAATTAAATAAAATGTTCTATGTTAATGAAAGAATGGAGGGTTTTTGGTCATCTCAATTATTTGTATTCAGATTTAACTTGCAGCTTAGTGTATCATAGAAAATTAATAGGCATATAAAGTGAAGAAATATAGCGCCATTCTGTTATTGATAATACATACTCTTGTCATTTTACCACTCATTAAATCAAGCATATATAAATGTAATGAATTTTGTGCTTATAACTGTATTACATACTCTGAAATATACAAGAATTTCTGTGATATTCGATTATATTATGGGCCCCCAAATATTTTTTCTGTGGAAACAAGAATAAAACTAGCAGTTGTAACATTTATGTTAACAAATTTTGTGAAATGTTACACATTTTTCAACAAAATAGTAAGTTATTATGTAAAACCCCTGGTAAATATATGTTTGTCTCTTGCTATCACAAAAGATCATGAAAAACACAGAATTTTGACAAAATTTTGCAGGAAGACAGAAAAAAAGATCAAAGAAATGCCAAATTAACAAGCAAGCAACATAAAATTTTAAACATAATTTTTCTACCACAAAGATTGATATGTGATCAGAAAGATGCTCACTATCTTCTCATATGGTCAATTCCCTAAGTTCTCTGAGGAAATAGAGATAATGTCTTCCTCACCAAATCTTAAGTGCCTGCTATCAAATCTTGAGTGTTATGTACAACATGCACACTATTAAAATTGATCAATTAAAGGGTAATCAATTCATTATTTTCTTACTTTTTATACTTTTCTTCAAGTGTTTTAGTGTAATAAAGCTAATTTAGTGAGATAAAGCTTATTTTTTCAAAATGCCTTTATCATTTAACGAAACTGAGTTAGATTGATTCATTGTCTGGCAAAGCCTTATATTTATTTTCATTTCAATTGAATTGAAGAAAAATTGCTACAATTAAGACAAGCAAATAGCAGCAAGAGTGGGATGGCAGTCCGAGCAGTAAATGAAAGCTTGCCTCATCATACTTTATTTCTCTATGGTCCTATTTTCCTTGACTTTTTTTAGTTTTTAATTAAATCTTTATTTGGATATGATTCTTATAATATAAAATTTCACCCTTTTAAATTGTAAAATGCCATGGGTTTCAAATTCACTGTTATGCAATGATTACCACTACATAATTTTAGAACTGCAAAAGAAATGCTATACCCATAAGCAGTAACTACCTATTCCTCTTCTCTCTCAGTCCTTAACAACCACTAATCTATTTTATGTCTCTATGGATTTACCTATTATGGACCTTCCATATAAGTGGAATCATATAATATGTAGTCTATGTGACAGGCTTCTTTTGCTTAGCACAGTGGTTCATCTATACTGTGGCTTATATCAGTACTTCATTCCTTTTTATGGCTGAATAATATTCCATTGTATTGATATACTACATTTTATTTATCCATCCCTCAGATGATGGACATTTGGGTTGTTTTCATTTTTTGGCCATTATGAGAAATGTTGCCATGAACATTCATGTACAAGTTTTTGTATGGACATATATTTTCATTTCTCTTCTCTATATACCTATAATTGAAATTGCAATGTCATATGGTAACTCCATATTTAACATTTGGAGGCATTGCCAAACTGTTTTCCAAAGTGGCAGCACCAGTTTATATTCCCACCAGTCATGAAAGAGGGTTCCAATTTCTCCAAATCTTCATTAATATGTATTATTCTCTTTTAAATTTTAGCCATCCTGGTGGGTGTGAAGTGATATCTCTTTGTGGTTCTGACTTACATTTTCCCAGTGACTAAGGATGTTAACCTTTTTCTGTGTGTGTTTATTGGTTATTTGTATGTCTTCTTCAGGGATCAAAAGTTACCTATCAGTTACAATATACACTATTTGGGTGGCAGGTACACTAAAAGTCCTGACTTTACCACTATACAGTTTATCCATGTAACAAAAACCCACTTGTACCTCCTAAATCTATTGAGAATAAAAAAGAATGAAATACTTAGGAATAAATTTAACAGAAGAAGTATAATACTTATACACTGAAAACCATAAAACATTGCTAAAAGAAATTAGAGAAGATCTAACTAAGTAGAAATATATTCCATGTTCATGAATTGGAATAGTAGAATAATTAATAATAATAAGTAATTTGGAATAATCCCAAATTAATCTATAGCAGTGCAATACTTATCTAAATCCCAGATGGCTTTTGTGTTTTTTTTGGCAGAAATTGACAGGGTGGTCCTAAAATTTGTACAGTTTTACAAGAGATCTATAACAACCAAAACAATTTTGAATAAGAAGAATGAATTTGAAGAACTCACACTTCTCCATTTAAAAATTTACTGCAAAGCTATAGTAATCAGGACTCTGTGGTATTGGCATAGACATATGAATTAATGGAATATAATTGAAAATCCAGAATTAAACCCTCACATTCATGGTCAAATTATTTTAGTCAAGGATGTCAAGACAATTAATTGATTTTTCTAATAGTAAATCTTTGTACAGTAACAAAACACTTGTGCTTCCTTAGTATATGAGCTAACTTTCTGCTGTAAGATGTATATACATGATGTTGGTCTTTAAGATGCTCAAATAAGAAAAGAAAATTTCTGGGCTGTGGTCTGTTGTTATAAAGAAATAATTGTTAATAGGACTTTAGAATTTAAACACATAAAGATTCATCTCTCTTATACACATTTTCCCTTCTCTTGTAAAAGAAAATGGGATCTACTCTTCTAACTCATTACAATGTCATTATTTAATCAAGTGTTTCGAAGTTTTTATCTTTTTTAACGTTTTTTTCTAACAAATAATTGAGATTAGCTTAATTAAATTTTCCAAATGATTAGATATCTTGATAACAAAGTACAAGTAGGTAAATAAAATACTTTGCAGAATATATTTGGCAGAATGAGAGGGCCTAGTGATTAGAACTCAGATATCATGTGATTAAAATCAATTAACACAAATTTATTCAATTAGGCAGTCACTCCTTCATTATGAGCATCTTCTTTGCACCAGAATTTGAACTAGTTACAAGGGCTTCAAGGATGAAAAATCTAGTTCCCACCTCAAAAGAATTTGCAGTCTATTGGGAAAGGGATGTGAAAACGAACAAAAAGCACAAGACTTAAATTTCAACATGGAGTTATACATAAAGTGCATAAATTAAGGACCACACATATAAAATATCTGGAAGACTCAGAGCAAATTCACAGAAAAGGTAACAGATGACCTAAAAATTAGAGCATGAGTAGAAATGTGGCAACCATTAAAATATAGGTTGGTGGTCCAAACAATGGAAAAATCTGGTACTGGAACTGGGGATGAGTGATGAGTAATGACACACTGAGGGTGAGATTGGGGGGTGGGGCGGCTTGGTGGAACAGAGAGTAGGCAAATATGAGGCTGGACATGTAGGCAGAAGCCACATCATGGAGGGCCTTGCAGTCTAGGCAAATGAGCTTAAAGTTCACCTAGCAAATGATGAGAAGCCATGAGCAAAGTTCTGAAAAGATCATACTAGAAAGAAAGTGAATGTAAGAGATGGCCATTAGGAGTAGGACTTCAGCCAGGAGACTAATACAATAGCCAGGAGAAAGACCAGAACTAAGACGTAGCTCTGGGGATGAAATAAAGAACGTAGTTAAGAAGATATTGATATAGTAAAATTAACAGTGCTTGATTATTGAGGAGAAGGGAGATGGAGATAGCAGTTGGTATCCAGAGATTAAATTTCTAAAATAGTAATCTCCCTATAGCAACTGAAATGATATAGTCAACCAATACAATTATTATTTACCTGTATAATAAATTATTTATCAAGGAATATGTGTGATACTATATATCAGCACAAGAAAAATGGTATTCATAATTATTAAGCTACTGGATGGGTTATAGGTACATTAGTATTAATATATATAGGCATATTGGAATCACTGGTAAAGATTTCTGGGATATAGTTAGACTGTTTAAAATTTTCCCTGAGGTGTTTGAACCTGATTTGATTTTCTTGAGTTGAGATTGCTGTAAACTCAGGAAATCAATAATAAGTATAATCATTTTCAAGCTCCGATTGACACTCTGGTTCACAAAGTGAATTTTTGCCCTGTAGTAACCATACTAAATGAAGGCAGTCGATATCTGGGCAGAGGAATGGGGAAGGAGTTATTTGATTATGCAGTAAAGAACAGTGATAATGCTCACTGAAAGGGACTTCCACACCTCCAGGAGCATGAAAAGATGCAAATACTTAATAAAGAATGCACAGTAAAGAAAAGGTTTTATAATAAGTGTTCATGTCTGGGAAGTTTAAAGCACTAGCTGGATGGCAATGTGTGGGAAAGGAGGAAAGTGGGATCTCATGCATTAAAAACAAAACAGAACAAAACTCCTCAAGTGTAAAGGAAGAAAGTTAAACTTCCTTTCTTTCTTCCACCTTAATTAGATCAGGCTTGTATATACTGTGTGGGTGGGTTTCTTGGTTTGGTTTATACCAGGTGAAAATAAAAATTTTACTAAGCTACTAACATTGATATCTTTAATACTATGACTCCAGACCATAGAGGAAGAAACTACATTGCAGAAGTGTTCTTGTATTTCATAGTCATTTCACTGATAAACAGTTATCCCAGGCGTCATTTAAGATGCTAACTCAACTAGAAAATCTCATGAATCCAATTCACTGTTTCTTTTTATAGCTCAAACTTGAAGAAAGGATGTGAAAGTCTAAGCACTATGATCTTACACAGTGGCAAATGACTATGATACTGATAATAATAGGTCTTGTTCCAAGGACTAGAGACTTTGCTGATAATTCCATTTCTTTATGGGACCATGGGGGGAAAAAAGAACAAGAGATATGTAAACACTGAGATCTCATTAATTAACTGAAGGGAATGTTGCCAATACCACAATGCCAGGCTATAATTCTTTTCTTTTCTAATTAGAATTTTCTTAATTTCATGACTCCATTCGTGATGGAAATGGCCTATTGATTTATTTTCCTAAACATTTAATGACATATAAAAATGCTTACAATATAATGTCAGATGAAAAAGAAAAAGAATACTTATGTAAGATATATATGCCAAGATTTTAATACAGAACTCATATTGATTTTATTTTTATAATCATATACTATTTTATAATTAAGAATTAATGTTATATAATGAAAATATTTTATGTATAATCTTTATATTGGTTATATATGGTATATAATGAAAATATTTTGAAATATATTATCAATTTAAAAGAGAAAATGTAAAAAAAATCAAATAATCTGCATCTATTTTGAAAGAAATCTTTACATTAATGACAAATCTTATGTCTACTTCCAAAATATTTTGTGTTCTATGTTGCATTACAAACATAATAAAATAAGTATCTGGTGCACATTTTTAAATAAGCAACATTATCAAAAAATGCTCATACAAGTAAACCTATATTCAGCTCACTCATTTTAAAAATGCCATCATATAAATTTTCTAGTGAAATCTTTACATTTTGCAGTAATGTAAAAATATATATATAAACAAAGTGGTATATGTTGGAACAAAAATGGACTGATGAGAAAATTAGCCTATTTAATAATATCTGTAGACATTGTATATAGACCATGGATTTTCTTCTAAAAAATTCAAAATCATACCCACTCACATGAAATCACCTGCAAGTTCAAAAGAACAGACAGAGGAGGAATGGACTCATGGCTAGAAAGATAGAAACCAAACCTGTATTTCTCCTAACACCTTGTCTCTTTTTCCATATCCTAGAGGTTAATTCTCTCTAAGAGCCTCTATCTCCCTGGACAAGAAATTTATACACCTTCTCTTGTATTTATCCATCTTTCAGGAGGTTACATAACTTACCACAAGTTAGAGAGTACTTCCTTTCAAGGGATGACATGTAGAGTCATAAAAAGACTCATATAGAGATGCAAAGTACCAAAGTAAAATTGGATAATTTTTTATGCTTTTTTTTTTTTTTTTTTTTTTTTTTTTTTGAGACAGAGTCTTGGTCTGTTGCCCTGGATAGAGTGCAGTGGCATCATCATAGCTCACACAACCTCAAACTACTGGGCTCAAGAAATGCTCTTGCCTCAGCCTCCTGAGTAGCTGGGACTACAGGTGTGGGCCACCACACCCGGCTGATTTTTCTATTTTTAGTAGAGATGGGTCTCTTGCTCAGGTTGGTCTTGAACTCTTGGCCTTTAGCAATCCTCCCGCCTTAACCTCCCAGAATGCTAGGATTACAGGGGTGAACTACAGCACTTGGCCCTATGATTTTGATCTATAAAGAGGCACCCTAGTCCTTGGACTTATCAGTGAAAGTCTTAAAGTATAAAAGTGTTAAGATTATTCTGGTATCTACTGATTTACTTTTCCTAAAACCATTTCATAATGGTATTAAACAATAAATAATAAGATATTCATCCTGAAATAAAAGAATTGTAATGGGAACTAGAAAAACATATGGAAAAATATATACATGGTTATAATGACAATTTAAAAGATAGTATACATTTTAGTTTTAAATAATAACATTGTCTTAAGTTTCAAAAGTTTGATTTACCATCTTCAAATTGGTAAGAAAATATAGTATTTGTAATTTTTTTCTAGGTTGCATTTTATTTTAAATCTGGCTATACTTTGGAGGAAAATATATTTATTTTTAAGTTACTTAGGTATTTTCCTCCTTTTTAAAGATTTTTCAAATACATTTTAAGTTAAAACTAAACTACTAGATGGAGTCTATTATCTCTCTATGTGCAAAGGAATAAAACTCCCTTCATATTACTTATTTAAAATAATTAATGTGGATATAAGATATTTTCAAATTCTAGTAGGTTATTTTTCTTGCTAAAAGAAAATAATTGTCTTTTTTTTCATCAGAAAGTTCATAGAAATAGGCTATTCTTCCTTCATAGTCTCTATGAAGGCACTCAATTTTTATTTCTAAATCTTTTTCTAAGGGAAAACAAATCAAATTTTCCCATTATCTTGCTACAACATCAAAAACAAACCTTGATGCCCCATTGAAGCAATTAGGTAAACATTATAATCATCATAGAAAAAATTTTTCCACATATAAGGGTAGAGGATATTTATATTTATAAAGTCTCCAGTCAGACTAATACTCATTAAAAGCAGGTGGTAATGACCTGTGAAATGTAAATATTGCTCAAGTGCTAAGCTATTTCCTAAACTGTAGTGATAATTTGGTTTGTAGAAAATAGATTTAATGAGAATGTATCAGGCATTTAAAATTTGTTTAGGATAGTATAGTATAAACCTACCTGGTCTGATAAGGTAGCTGCTAGCCATATTTGTCTACTGAGCAAATGTGACTAAAATGTGACCAATCTGAATTATTTGTGGTGTCAAATACATACCAACTTTTAAATACTTAGTAGAAAAAAGAATGCAAAATATCTCATTCATAATTTTTATACTGATTACCTATTTAAAGAATATTATTTTTTATTTAGTGGTTTAGATGAAACAAATTAATAACATTCATTTTACCTGTCTTTTGGGGGGTATGTTTTATAGACAACTATTAATGTATGTACCTTGTGTTAGATTTTCATTGGTAACATCAGCATAAATAAAATGTTACATAAAAATGAACCCTTCTTTTACAGTTATACATTAATTTAGTTTCTAGGTATAAACCAGGACTTGAAAATGACAAATGTGATTATTCATTAGTCTTGAGCTTTAAAGAGTAAGCTATGGAGAGATTTTTGTGTGATGTAAAACATTCAAATAACACCAGATATCAGAAACCATCACGATGAAGAGTGATCATATATTAGTAGGTAAGATCAGAAGGATAACTACTAAATACCTTCTTTTCAGCCTCTCATTTCTCCTATATATGGCACTAATTAACTTTAGAGAAATCCCTACATCACAGTACCCTAGTGATAGTTATAATACTTTTTGAGATACTTAGATGAAAGTGTAATATGACATATATAAATTGGTTCAGAAAATTGTTAATAGAATTGTTTGCATAGTAGCTTTCATATGTCTTTAATGTCAAACAATTAAATTGAAGTTTGACCCAGAGGATTTATTATTTATGCAATACTACTTAGAAACACAAAAACTGATCTTAAAGTGGGTGTTCATACCGTCATAAATCCATCCAGCAAACCTGAATCGGGTTTTGGAGGTGCCTGCAACCGTTCCATCGACCACTTTTCAATGATGGAGGAGACTTGGGTATTTTCTGTATTTAATATTCTGAACCCTGTCATATTGACACCACTGTATCGATAGGGTTCTACATCAAGAGCGAAGAGGTCCTGAAAGACAAAATTCTTTGTGTTATTATCAACAGAGTATATGCACAAGTATGTATTATTGAAATAGTCACTCTTACTTCTCTTAGGTCACTTAACATTGTTGTCTCAAGTGATCACTAATCACCAAGATTCAAATAGACTGTCCTCATGATTTGGCAATTCAAATATCCATGCTCTGAACATAAACGTGTTCATATACATCATATTCTAAATCCACCAATGGAATAATATGCTCTTGTATAACTTACATTTAAGATTTACATTAGCTTTCTTCTCCATGTTAAGGATAGCTTTTCTTAAATTTTATGCATTAATATTTTATTTTAAACTATCAGGTATTTTTCTATGTCCTTCTTGACCAGTTATTGCCATATTTTGGTTTTGTTTTGCCAGGTATCATTTTTTAAGGAGCAAATCATAAAATACGGCTTTTAACTATTGAAAACTACATGAAAGCTAAGGGGGAAAAAGTTAAGAACATTGGCATTTTTGGCTGCTAAAACCCTGCAGTTCCTTTTTCTCATGTCCTACCCAGCAACTTCACCATAATAAATACCTTATTTCTGTTGCCCTTTCCAGTCTGTATATATTGAGAGCTCTTGCTCTGCCCTGTGTTTTTCTCAGGAGATAAAAGGCCAAAGCTATCATGGGAGTTGGATGTCATCATTAGAACATGCAGCATGTAGGACTTTTAATTTCTTTCCAGCTGGCATAGCTGACTCTCAGATCTTATGGACAATATTAAGAACCAAGGCAAGATTGATACCATTGGTCCTTATACATAACTTGCTTCAAACTCATACAGCTACACAGGCAAGATAATAGGAATAAAATTTAGTGGAAAGCAGCTGACATTGGCCTGGGATATGCTCTGTGCTGTGAAAAACATAAGGAATTTTTAGGTTTCGATTTTTCAATGTTTATAGTCTAGCCAAGGAGATAATATATCCATGGGGTAAATTAATAATGGAGGGCAATATATGCTAAGAAGTGAAAGAGTAGAAATTATAAGTGCAATAGGAATCAGAAACAAGGCAGAGAATTTTAATTTTTATAGTCAGAAAAAACTTCACAGAACAGATGGGATCTTAGCTGTGATGGGGCTTAGAACATGCTACCCCAATATGGCACCTTGGCATACTGTGTTAAGCTGAAGGAAACTGAGAAAAACATAGACATAGGAAGGTCTGACCTCCCACCTTTTTCCCTTGAAGTGAGCCATAAAATAATGCCCTGACCTGGCTCCATTGAAGAACCCTAATTCCAGAATATTCCTGCCCTATACCTGGAGGCCAAGAAGAATCTGAACAAACTGGTCTTGTTAAGTTCCCCCTGTTTACTGTCATTAAATCATACTCCCTTTCATATGATCATATTTCTACAGAACTGTCCACACTTAATCAAACCAAAATATAAAGATAGATTTCCCTATTTCTTTGGGTCTTCATTTCTGAAGTGTTCTATGTCACATAAAATTTATATTAAAGAAATGAATATGGTTTCTCCTGTTAATCTGTCTTTTGTTATAAGGGTCTCAGACATGAACCTCAAGACAAGTGCCAAAAAGAAATCTTTTCTCCTCTACAGCTGCCCTTAAAGAACAACAAGGCTATTGATAGGCAAAAACAGCATTCAAAATGTGAGTAAAGACACAAAAATTAGAAAATATAAAACCTATTCAGGAGACTGATCTACACCAGTTTGGTTGTATAAGAGAGTTCATAAAAGAGAATAGTAGCAAAAGAAAATCGGAAAATTTGGTTAGAATCAAAGTATAAAGGCCTTCAATTATAGAATAATGAGGTTTATTTATCCTGACCTAGTTTTTTATTCTTTTTTCCTTATTAAGAGACACTTTTGATTTCCCCTAAATCTTATGATTGTGGCAGAGATGAGTTGTAACAGAATTGAAATATAATTTGCTGATGACAGAAGGTTCTTACTCTCTCTCCATCTACCTATCACTAAATTTCTAACAAATTGAAAAAAGGGGCTTGGTAGGAAGTGATATAGTGATGTAGCAGAGCGAGCCTTAGTATTTATCAGTAAAATACAACCTACTGCAAGAAGAATCTCCACTAGAGGAAGAGTTGTCATCACAGGAAGCTACTGTAATCAATTAAATTTGAGTAATTTGATCTGGTAGCTTTCAGGACTCTTAGAAGCAAGAAGACTAATTGAAAGACTTCTGAATTAACAGAGAAAGAATTGGTTAAACTGGTCATTGTAGGAATGGAGAATATAGATGCTAGAGACTCTATGGAGGAAAAATCAGTAGAATTTTTTTTTTTTTTGGTGATACAATAGTTAGAGAAAATGGAAATTTTTAAGGAAATCAGAAGAGGGGTCGATTTAGAGTACAATGCATTAAGGTTTAAATATTTTGAAATTACCTAAGTGCCACAATAATTAGAGTTGTTCTGTAGCATATATTCAGGAATATTATGTATGGACATTAAGACCTCGTTTGAACAAAAGTGATAAGTGAAACTCTAAATACAAGCCAGTTCTGATGAAAATAATTGAAGAGAAAATAAGAAAATAGGATGGAAGTCTAAACTTGGAGATATTCTTATGTTTTGGTATGAGCAAGAAAAAATTAGTGAAAGAGACACAGAGCTGTTTCACAGAGGAAGAAAAACCAGGATAATGTATTGATAAAGAAATAGAGCTAAGAGTAAATAGATTTAATAAAAGATTATAGACAGATTTTCATATATAATAAGGAAAAACTGTGTGGTTGGTATATGAAGACAAAATACAAAGGGAATACTCAATTTGCTAATTACAAATTAAGGTATATTGACTTTTTAAAAAATCGAACTAAATATTGGCAAAACAGGATAGAAAAATTAATCTACTGAAGGGCAGCTTCAATAAAACTGATTTTCAAAAAGTGAATAGAGCTGAGATAACAACAAAAAAAATTGTGCTTTTCTAAAACATTGATTTCTCGGCAAACTAATTTCAAAATCCATTATATTCTGAAAGTTCTCTAAAGCAATTTAAAAATAAGATATTTACTATTTTGAAGTGATATGTGAAATGATATTATTTTAAAATCATCAGCTTCCGACCAAGAGTTATTAGTTTTCTGTGATAATTTTTTCTGAGTTTATAAAAATAAAATAAAGTATAACTATAAAGGTGTCATTCATTATATTACTTCTTACTCAAACACTTATTTTGCATTTGAAAAAGTAATAATAATAAAATTTAGATCATTTCTTTATGTTTTAATAAATTACTTACCAGAGTGGTAAAAATATAATGATAGTATTCTGTCATCATTCCCATAGCTAATGCCTAAGAAATAAAAAATAAAAATATTACTGAATAAAAATATTACACATTATATGAAATACATTATGTCAATAAGACAAGTGAGAACAAAATGGTAGGATGTGATGAAGAATCAGCCTATAATATTCATGTTACATCAAAATTGGGTTAAGCTAAATCTTTTCCCAGTAGTTAAAGAAGATTACTGGTTACTGAAGGAATATCTGAACCAATTCTCTAGATAGAAAAACTATTAGTTGAATGTTTGCAATTGTAAAGCTTATGGCTTTACACATTAAAGAAGGAATTACATTTTACACAAAAGCTGAAATTAGCCCATCTTAGTTTATTATATTTGTAATGTCTTTACTACAAACACCCTAATGAGGAAAACCATTTTATTTTAATGAAAAATATTATTCAATTAGGAAAAAAGTACTGCAAAGTACAATGTGAAAATAACTTTTTTTTTTGTTTTTAGCACTTTATAGACATTTCTTAGTATTAATGAAGGAAATGTAAATCACAGTTCCTATTGAAAAAGTATACATAATGTTTTCTGAATAAATAAACAATAAATAAACTGAACCATTAATGAACTCTTCCACAGTCCTCATCAATTTTATACTACTAATCTTAAAATAAGGACTTTTGAATTAAAACTTCTAGTGATTAATGTCCAGTTATTTTCTTCTCTGAAAATAGAAAATGCTTTTAATTCAAATAAATAGTATAATAAATCAATAAATAGCAGTTAGTAATGATAATTGAAAGATGATTCCTTTTTGAGCTGACTGAAGAGCTTTAATAATAAAATTATTCTCAGGTGCATCTAATAGTCTTCAACAAACCACTAACTACATAAACTAGTTTACTGAGTAGCTGTCCCAGCTACATCCTATGTGTTCAATGTACAAAAAAAGTAGCATGCTCGTAGGTCAGTATTACTCAATTAGGTAGGATAAAATTTATAGTTCTATAACATGAGTTGTTCAATTAAAAAGGAAGAGAGATTTGTGAGAATGGAACATATAAAATATATAAAAGAAGGGAGAAACATTGGTTAATGAAAGGCGACATCAAAGAAAAGAGCAGAGGAAGAAATTTTAGGAATCAAATTACCAAATAATCTTTCACGAATAGATAATAAGTACATAAGCCAATAACATTTTGAGGACGTTTTCATCTTAAGCAAAATAAGACAAAATTTCCCTTATTAAACATAAAATTTTACAAGATTATCTCTGTAGAAAGCATTCATTGCTCCTGGTGAATATGTGCAGAAGGCTTCCTATCTCCAGAACCACTCAATGATAGCTCAGTATTATTTTTGTCAATTTTTTTTTAGAAATATAGATAAAGATAATTGAAAGAAATAGTGATTCAGATGTATAACTATAAATAACACTTATATAATGCCTAGAATGTGTTAGGTACTATTTTAAGCACATTGCATATTTAAGCATTATAAAAACCCTATGAAGTAAGTCCTATTATTATGTTCAGTTTACAGGTGAGGAAACTAGGACACAATAAAAATGAATAAATTGCCCAGAAATTTGAAACAGTGAATAAACATGAACTCCAGATCTCTAACTCTTGGAGTTTGGATTAGAATATAACCTATGCCATTTTTATTTTAGAATCTATGAATTCTAAAATGTTTGCCTTTTTCCTCTGTGAGGATTTGAAAACCTGGATATCTCTGGTCGGTACATAAAACTGTGCATTAGCGGTAGAGGCGGGAGGGAGTTAAACAGATAGTAGAGGAGAGGGTGGCTTGCTTCTGACATGTGTATTCTGCTCTGGCTACCGGTTTCTTCATCACCTTGAGAAGAAATCTATAAAGGATAACTGGGGTCTGTTTGTGGCTTTCATTGACCTTCTCTCAGCTTTGAAAACAAGAATCACTTATGGACTATGATGTATGATCTAGAAAAAGCTAAAAATAGAATAGAAGAAGCTAGTTACTTTTGATTAAGTATCTACACTGTGACCTTACAAAAATGAACAACAGAAATACTCTCTTGAAAGATTAGTTAATAATTTCCAGTGGGATTAAGAAAAATAGAACTTGCTCTGGACCTTCTTTTAATTATAGCATGTCTTGCTGCTACTTTTGAATGACTTGTATGCACACCTGAAACCATATTAAAGAGGAAAAAAACCCTATCTTCTTACGTACAAATAACATGAGTGGCCTTAATAGAAAATCAGTCGTGTTATAACATCTCTCCTAGAACAAAACACCAGGGATCCATTTTTATAAAATCAAAATATTAAAAATCTCTAATATTAAACCAGCATAGTGCTTATATTGCTACATGACAAAATTAACACATGTAGTTATCTAGGTGTATAATTTGCAACCAGTTTATCTTTCAGGGCATATCCAGGAATTATACTGCTCAAGGTTAAAAATGGGGGGAGAGCTCTGTATATATTTCTTCATTATTATTTTAGTTTATTAATACTTCTTCCTGCTATAGAAGTTTATTTTCATCTGTTTTTACATTTTCCTAGGCTAAAATTTTTTATTTTATACTCTCTGATCTAAACTTTGAAGTTCTTGATTACTATTTTTTTTTTCTATAATAGAATGTCCTTGTGAGGTTTTACTTCAGAGCATCTTGGCTCTGCCCTAGGGTATT
>VBSM01000361.1:54757558-54834921 GCA_008086735.1 Cheirogaleus medius | reverse complement strand
GATAAATCTGGATGCAGGTGGAATCATCTGCTATAGAGGCATACACGCCAATTAGTATACTTTACTTGCCTCAGAGGAAATCTAGGCAGCCCAAACTCCACTCACTTTTAATGTTTTCAGGAAGGAAAACATCAAATTCATTGTTGCTCAATATTAAAATCTCAGTTAGTTTAGGTAAATAAGTTAAATAAATTAAACAAACAAATAAACAAATGAGGATAACCTGATTATCCATCCATCCTTTTTCTGGTTAATCCTAATGTTCACTCTTGAATGAGGCCAGACTAGCTGAAAGCTCATCTATTTTTGCTCTTCAACTCCTATACTGTATCTTGGGAGTTTCAACATGAGCCAATGTTGAGGAATCTCAGAAAAATTTTATATGTCACAAAATAGGTCTATACTGCTTCCTTTATTAGAAGGAAGCTATTTGCTTTCTTCTTGAATTGGTTTCTAGAATAACTGGCAAACTCAAATGTGAGACAAATATTCTCTGGGACCAAATAAGTTAAAATAAGTTAAAAATAACACCACCTTATATGAGGTAAGCCTGTGTTACATGACCTCAGAGCATGCATTCTATATAATAATGTCACTCTGACTTCCTCTTAATTTCCATATTCTCATTTGACTTTTGCTCCAATATTTCACCTACTAAACTTGTTAAAATTATATATTTTTCTGTTGTATATATATAAATAGTTATCTTAGTTCAGTTTTACTTTGCAAACAGAGCAGATTATACATAGGAAAGTAAATATAAAATAATAGCTATATCCCATAGAAGGCAGAATGCAAATTCTATTATTAAAGGCAATGGATATTCTCTCCTTCCAGATAGCAAAATAAGTCAGAATTAGTTCCTTCAAAAATACGTAAATGTTTATTTTCATACATGTTAGAAGCCTAGAGAAAGAAAACCAAAGCTCTGTCACTGAAATAGTAGAGTGCTATTCATTCCAAGAGTAAAGGAAAGGTCTTCTTTTCCAGTCTGTGCTTTCTAAATGTGATCAAGAATTGTATGGGAATTATATTAAAAACAAATCCTGACTCTAGATATCAGTGGCTATTTTACTGCATCATTTTATTCCATACCAAAAAACACAAACAAACAAATAAACAAAAAAATCTTGCTATGCTTCAATACCCAAATACAAAAAAAAACTAGGGCAATTTTCCAAATCCAATTAAATATTTTACTGCTGAAATCAACATTTATATTGGAATATTGGACAAACATCTACTTAATAAACTAATCATGTTATAACATGCATCTACTATTGGTAGTTGTATTTAATCAGATATAATTGACATCCGAATCTACATAACTCTCCAGTAGCAATATTTTATCCTATATGTGATGGGTTTTGAAACAGTTGACTAGTCCTTAGCCACTGTGTTGCCAGCCAAGTGTGCATAAAAGAGATTAAAAAGCAAAACCCAAAGGTCTGAGTTCCAATCCAAGCTCTACTATTACATAGTAAGTGCATGGCTTTATACTGGTCATTTAACCTCTAACTTCAGTTTCCTCATCTGTAAGATATGGGCTAACAACAATTTATGTTTTCCAGTTTACTGGTAGGTCTGAATAGTGTTGATATAATACTAAGGGGTTATATTGCTATAAATAATTTTATTTGATTGATTTAGAAGCATCATTTTAGGGAGGTAATGCTTTATTTTGGAATGAATACTTGTTAACATGACTTGATTGGATATGAATCCTTCTGTTATTTTCTTGCTACTTGACACTGGTTAAGTTACTCAATTATTCTGGGACTCAGTTTCTTTGTCTGTAAAGTGGAGATAGAACCTACTTCTTTTGGTTGTGGTGATGGTGAAATAAGATCAAATATGTAAGGTGCCTTTCAATAGATACCATGTAAATGATAAACCTATTATAACTTTTTTCTATTGGTTGATGGTAGTGGATGAGCTGCTCAGTTGCTGACTCTCAGTTTCTTCCCTCATTTCAGTAAAAAACAAAAATAACTATATCATTAATCAGTAATCTCATTTACAAATACTATTTCAGTCACTTGAAAATAACCTCAAACTTCAAATAATTTGTTTTTAAGATCATCAGTATTTATATTACTTTTCTTCTAAGACAATTAGTTAAAAGCAATTGTCAGACTATCATAAAATTACATCATGGTGACCTCTCTAACTTTTTAATTGAAGGAATAACAATAAAATTTGATTTTAAAAACATACTCTAAATCCAAGTATATGAAGAAACTAAGGATTTAAGTAAAGATTAAATAAAGATTACCTGCTTTAAAATCCCTGCTGCCATTTCATGGCTACAGTCAAAGATTACATGGAACTCCTTGCCTCTTTTCATTTCTTTTAGTAAGGGTTTTGCATCCTTTGTATCAGCAGGTAGTTGACGGATTTTAAGTCGAAGGTTGTACCTGGATGGAGCTTTGATGAGCTCTTGCAAACGAATGAGACCTTTAATTAAAAAGGAAAACAATCGCACAGATATTAGAGATAAAATAAAGTGGGCCATAGAATCACAAATACTCATTCCAATGCATGATTTCCTTGACCATGTATCATGGTGCAAACATTGAAATTCCTATTTTGACATAATTCCAGATCCTTCATTGTTTTTGTTAAAATAATAATTTCTTAAATTCTTTAAGGTATTTTTCAAATTATGAAAAAAACATAATACTAAAAGTTAATATAAAAATTTATATATATAAAAGTATATGAAGTAAAATAATCTCCTTCTACACTCCAATTTTACTCCCCCATGGGTTATCACTATTAATGGTTTGAAACATTGTTCTTCCATAACACTTTCTGTACATTTACAATATAGTTTTGTTTTGTTTTGTATTTTATATTTATAGCTGTTTTGTGACAATGTCTTAGAGGTTCTTGTAAGTATATGATTATTATTCTAGTTTGTCTTTAATGAACACTATGTTTTATCATGCATATAATTTATATTAACTATTTCTTATTAGAAACTCTGGTTACTTCTTTTTTGTCTTCATTTACAAATAATGCTCTGGTGAATAACCTGTACATGTAATTTCGTATATGTTTAAGAATGAAATAACTTTTCTTAATAAAATAGGCTTTAAATAGCCTGGATTATAATTAATTACTTAAGGAAATAAAACTAACTTTTTGGTGTTATTTTCTAAGTATAACATTAATTTCAGAAGTAAATACAACTACAGACATTAATAAAGTATTATTTTACAGAAGTAGCTCCTGATTATGTTTCAAAATATATCAAATGAATGTATTTTCAATAGGTCATAAAATTATGATGCATTTTAAAATACCAGATATAATCATTGAGTTTATTCCTTTATACAATCTTCAAGTAATTAGATTCATTTAAGAATTGATACAAAAACCCCACTATATAAAAGAGTGTGAAAGAAAAAAAGGATCAGCCAATACTATTGTAGCTTACATCAAATTAAGCAATTTCCTTTTCTCCTTTTATTCTTTCTTCTTGTTTGTCTTTCTTTCTTTCCCATTTCATCTTTATATTTCTCTCTACTTCAATCTCCTCCAAAAAACTACCTTCATCAATATTAGTATAACAAACAATAAAGCAAAATATTTATAAATAACTAATCTGGAAAATATATGCACACACACTCTTTCTCTCTATATATATGTATGTATATGTACATGTTACTTAATTCTATTTGGAAACAAGAATAAAAATATACCTTTTAGGACTAAAAATATACTGTGTATTAAAATAACATAAAATATGCTGAGAATAAAAATATAATTCTAGAAATTTTTAATTCAATTTTTAAATAAATAATATTCTTCCATATAATGTCATATTCATGTCTGTGACATAATTAATAGTAAAATTGACAATTTGATGAATTTTCAGTATTTTTACTCTCAACTAAGATACACAATTTAAAAATATATGTGAATTTATCAACAGAGTGAAGAAACAATATACAGAATGGAAGAAACTGTTTGCAAGCTATATATCTGACAATAGTTACAATAATATCCAGAATATATAAAGAACTCAAACAACTCAATAACAAAAAAAGAAATAACCCAATTAAAAATGAACAAAAGATATTAATAGACATTTTTCAAAAGACATACAAATGGCCAAAATGTATGTGAAAAAATGCTAACATCACTAATCATCAGGGAAATACAAATTAAAACCACAATTAGATATTACCTTACTCTGGTTAGAATGGCTATTATCAAAAAGAAAAAAGATAACAGTGTTGGTGAGGATTTGGAGAAAAGGGAACACTTATACATTGTTAGTGTGATTGTAAATTTGTATAGCTATTATGGAAAACATTATGGAAGTTCCTCAAAAAATTAAAAATAGAACTACCATATGATCCATCAACCCCACTGTGGGTATATAGCCAAAAATAAATAAAATCACTATATCAAAAAGATATCTGTACTCCCATGCTTATTGTAGCACTATTCACAATAGCTAAGATATGGCATCAACCTAAGTATCCAATAATGGATGAATAGATAGGGAAAATGTGTGTGTGAGTATAAATACATACTTATGTAACACATTAAAAAAAAAAGAAATCCTGTCATTTTCAATGACATGGATGAACCTGGAGGACATTATATTAAGTGAAATAAGCCAGACATGGAAAAATAAATACCACATATTCTCACTCATAGGTGGAATCTAAAAATGTCGATCGCATAAAAGTAGTGAACAGAACAGTAGTTACCAGAAATTGGGGATGGAGGGGGAAAGTGGGAGATGGAAAAAGGATGGTCATTGGGTACAAAGTTACAATTAGAAAGGAAGAATAAGTGCTGATGTCTTATTGCACTGAAGGATGACTGTAGTCAACAATAAGGCATGATACATCTCAAAATATAATAGCTAGAAGAGAGGATTTTGTATGTTCCCACCACAAAGAAATAATAAATGTTTGAGGCGATAGATATGCTTATCATCTTGATTTGATCATAACACAATGTATACATGTATCAGAATATTATTAATACATTGTACACCATAAATATGTAAAATTATATATCAATTAAGAAATAAAAATAAAAAATATGTGAATTAACAAATATACTTAGTATGTTTTGCTTTAAAACACATTGTCCCATAAAATTTACTTCATTGTATGTTATTTTAGAATTTTGCCATTTAAAATTCTACAAATAAAAAATAAAATTCTACAAATAACAATTGCATAAATTGCACAATACAATACTATCATCACATTTTGTTTTACAAATTGAAATATTTACTAACTATAGTAAAATAAATACTACATAATTAAATTATATTAAATGTATCTATTAAACACACTACAATCCATTCTAGAGAATTAACATGTGTTTAATGAGTACAGGTGTTAACATTGAGCTGTACAAAAGTGAAAATATATATTTGGATTTGTAACAGCTGTTTAAATATAGTAGTGTTTAAAGAGCTATGACATTGACCAAAACATATATTGAAGGATATACATTTCTTTGCATATGGGAGTTCTCTGCTACTAAATTAGAATAAAGTCTAAAAGGTGGTGATATTGCTTAACTATGTTTTATAAACAAACCAGAGTATTCTTGCAGTAAGGCAGTGATTCCTTAACTTTGGAAGGTATGACAGTAATCTGTGGAGCTGGTTATAGTCTAAACAACTGATTAAAAATCTTCAGGAGATAGTACTTATGCATGTATGTTTTTAACAATCTTCCCAAGTGATTTTCTTTGTCATAAAAGAATGAAGGCAATTTCCAAAGATAAGCCTGGTTTCAAGAAAGTGTCATATAACAGCTTGTCTTTGAACTACCTTGTCACAGTAGGCATACAGAAGAGTAACTATATTATACTAACTAGTAGCACAAGACAATAAAATAATTCAAAGAATGATTCCTAACTTCATAAAGGAAAGTGAGTCAGAAAACCATAAATACATCTGACTATAGGAAAAGAAAAAAAAAACAATATTCATTTACTCATGCATCTAACAAATACGAATTTCATTGTTCTAGACATTAAGTATACAATGAAAGACAAAAATAAACAATGTTCCTGCCCACACAACACTAAAAATATACAGGGGATAAAAGATTATTAAGCAAGCAATTACAAATGAAGAGTGTCAAATAATATGATAGGAAATGGTAGGGAAATTGTAGGAAAATAAAGATTGTTGAAGATCATCTAACAGGATCATCTAACCAGAATGGGAGGATTCAGGGAAATTGTCCCAAAGAAGATGAAATTTAAGTTAATTCCAGAATAAAAAAGAAAGGGTAGAAGGAATAGATAGAAGAAATAACAGTTTTTTGTACTGGCATGGAGATGAGGGAGCAGAGCAAAGAATCTTAAGAAACAAGGAAGAATTAATGACAAATGCAATTGGAGAAGTGGGAATGGGGCTGCTTAAGAAGTCCTTGTAAGACATTTTAAAGAGTAAAGATTTTCATTACTGTAAGAGCTGTGGAAAGTGCTCACTTGGAGTATATATGCCAAAAGAATCACTCAGATTATAGAGAACAGACCAGAAGAGCTAAAACTGCAGAAAGAAAGAGTTGGACACTGGTTGTAATAATGCAGGAAAGGTAAGATGTATACTCAGGGCAAGAGGGCAGGGTAAGAAAAAAGTTGATGGAGTGGGAAGATATTTATAAGAGAGGATCAAGAATACTTTGAGTCAGAAAAGTTTCTCAGATTTCTCTGTTAGGAAACTGGATTGAGAGGGTGCTTTAAGTGAGTGTGAGATCATGGAAGGATCACACCAATTGAGTCAAAATGAGACAAGTAATCAGCTATGTCAAAGGTTGCTAACAGACAAAGAAATTTCAGTAAACACTTCTTAAAAAGTAGATTGCTGTGCCACCAGTGGGAGGGAAGTAAAATATAACACCCCCAAATCATCTTCATGCAGCTTAGCATACATCCTAATCATGCCTAATATCCTTTTATCAAATTCTCTCTAACCTATTATCAGTAACAGATCCGTGGGATACCATAGTTTCCATATTTATTAAACGAAAGTTTTATCTAGATCAACAGTTTTCAAAGTATGCTCCATAAACCTCTGTACCCTTTCAGGAGAGTCCTGAGACCCAACTATTTTTATAATACTATTAAGAGGTTATTTGTTTTTTTAACTTTCATTCTCTCACACATGTGCAACGGAGTGCTCCAGAGGTTACAAGACATGTGATATCACTACAGATTGAATAAAGAAGCAAATACTAAGACCTAGCTGTCTCTCATTAAACAAAATATTAAAGAGACTTATGAGAGTATAAAACAATGCTAATCTTTCCACAAATTTTTTTGTGTTGGAATATATAAGTACTTTTCATAAAAAACATACTATTTATGTGACCAGGTAATGGGTTTATTACTATTGTTAAATAATTACATATTTTAAGTGTTCTAAGATTTATTGCTAATATGGTAAATATCAATAAAAATAGCACATACTACAAATGTTTTAGAGATCCTAAATAATTATTAAGAATGTAAAGTGGTACTAAAACCAAAATGTCTAAGAATTGTTAATATAGATTATCCATAAATATTTCCTATCCTGAATTTCTATCATTCTCATAAAATTCTTTATATAAACACAGACTGATCAAATACCAGCCTTAGCTGAATAAAGCTACTTTTGGCCTACTTACTTCACAGGATTTGGGGGGATTTAGTCTATCATAGTATGGGTATTGGATTTGAAACAAGTTCAAAAATCTATAATCTGTAGCATTGTGAAAAGCATTGTATTCCTCTTGGCTTTGATTTCTTCTTCTTCTTTGTAATAGGGTAAAAACATCTATGTATTAACATGTAAAATATCAAAAAATACACTGGCAGTATATTAGACTCTCAATAAGTGGTTTGTCATTGTTGGTATATTGGCTATCATGGGAGGAATATCATATATTTTTAAAATGTGCTGGTTACTGTATGTGTTCTTGGAAGATATTTTGACACTGATTTAGACAGAAAATATAACATCTAAATTTAAAAGAATATTTTAAGAGATTAACTCATTACCAAAGGAGAAGGAGCTACATACTTAGAAATTAGCTCAGCAGTTTTGAATTGAATAAGCTCAACTGACTCAAAAATAGAAATTTTCTGAAGGATAACATCCATAAATAGTATTTGTAGAGTTCATCCTAAGTATAAATACTGCAAAGTATTTTCAAGTCTCTTAAGAGCTCATGTGGATAGTCCATTGAGCCATCAGGTACAATAAATGTTTACTTATTCTCTTCACACATATACATCCCTGCTGGCATTAATGTAACAGATTTCAGTTTGCCAGCTTCCCTGGGGAATAATATTGAAGAGTGAAAAAGTGAAAAAAAGAACTGCTGCTAGTAGGAGCTGCCATCTCCGCCTTGAGAATTTGAGTGAAATATTGTCTTCATTCATTTATTCAACATATATTTTCTGCATGTCTACTATATGCAAGACACTCACAGATAAATACAATGATTGGAATAATGCTATTCATTCAGTCTTCAACTGCATAAGATACAATTTGACTAAAAATTTGGCTTTTTTAATACACAAGTAGTTTCTATAATCCTTTTCACATTGAATTTTTAAGTAAAAATGGATCACCATTTCAATCAGACTGAAGAAATCTAGAGAGTTGTTTGAATACTGGAAGTAGAATCATGATTTTTTAAATTTTTTTTTTCTATCACCTTCTGCAACAGGTGCTTAGAGTCTTTTCTTGGCTTCTATGTCTCCGTTGCCCAGTGCCATGATATTGTTTCTCATTTTTCCATAATTTCATTCTTGATTCTTTGCTTTCCTTATTTCCTGACATTTAGATACAAATATCTCTCTGAATTCTATTATTTAGAACACCTTGGAAGAATGGGGGAGAGTTGACAAAGTGAAAGATGCGTTCAAGACATCCAAAGGATAGTTGTTTACCAGCTTATTTTATATGGGATACTTGATGGCTTCCCAGTGCTTTAATTTATGTGGATGAAGTTTTTATCCCAAGAAAAAGGGACTTGAGCAACAGCAATGCCTTTTAATTGCAATACTAGCTGTGCATGTCCCACAGTGGATCTCTATCCATCCATCTTTCCACCTTCCTCAATGTCTTCTTTTTGCAACTTACCATGTTCTAAAAATGTCAATTTTAGAAAAGATTACTTTAATCAAATCCATCATACACAAGCAAATATGCATGCTTTGTAAAATGAGGGTTTTCTTTTTTAGGAAAAAAGTAAGTCTCTCAAAATAATTGATACTGTTTACATGTGGTTCTGTCCTACAGTCCTTTAGTCAAAATGGAAAAATAAAAGGACACATCTATTCAGTAAATAAAGTAGCAAAATTTATTTTGTTGAAAATGTGGTTAATGCAAATTTGCAAACAACAATTTTCAGAAATATTGTTTACTTTAACAAATTTGGCACCTAGTGAAGTTATTTAATGACAGAGTAGAATTATAACTCCTTAAAAAGCCTTTTAATTAAAATGCCCCCTTTTCCCCTAATGTAATTAGTTGATGTAATGATAGTAAAAAAGAAACAATCTGCACAGATGGGTTCCTGAAAATCTTTTCACAAAGAAAAGCACCACATTGTAATTATCCTCATTTCGGTAGAAGAGTAATGTTCTATTACCTCTGATCCCTCCACTGAGAGTACAGTATTTTTATTATTATTATTATTATTTTTACCTTTTTCTACTTTCACTTATTTTAGTAGTAGCTGAAATCAAGCTTTATCTTTATCTTATGGGGACAGAGGTTTGAGCTGTTGTTTTCAGAGCTGCGATCAATTTAGCTTTTAAGGAGAATCCAGAAGGAGCCATTTATGCACACTCCAGCTGGCACTCTCTTCTAAAGAGATCAATCACACCACCTCTCCAGCAGGCCTAGCCTTCCCTAGCACCAGGAAGGGAGTCCCAAGTTTCCTCCCTTACCCAGGTATCCATTTCGGCAGCCATACAAACTAGTGATTTGCCACCTGGCTTAAGCATCGGGCCTATTTATCATTTCAGTCAATGTGGTCTTTATGTAAGCTCAGACTCACCCCAAAACACATTGTATAATAAGCTATACAAAAATGACTCATCTGCGTTCAATGTTTGATCATCACCTTTTTTTTTCAGTTGAAAAGAAATAATAATTCATTGAGAGGCCAAAGTATGACATTTCAAAGAGTCATTTTTATTGCAATGTTTTATGTGGGCTACAGAAGTGTTTTAAAGCAAACTAGTGTATGTACACCAATTATGGACTCTGTAATGTATAGTGATGCTGTAAAGATAGAGAAGGAAGCTAATTATGGCAAGAAAATTAAAAACTGTTTTGACAGGAGTGGGAGATTGGCATTGCAAAAAATTCATTCTCCACATTTTTATCAACCATCCTCTCCTTGGGGGTGAAGCACATGGGTACAGTACAGAGAACAGAAAATAAAGAAAATTGGGGTTTAGAAAAATAAAGAAGAGGAAGAGAAATGAAAGGAAACTTCCAAAGTGGTTTTTAGCTTCTCAGAAGAGGAAAGAAAGCTATGCAAAATAAAATTAGAGGGCTAATCTCCTTGGGACATCCTCAAATCCTAACACTAATCTTGTAGAGAGGGATTGCCTTCTCTCTTTTTGAACTTTTCTTTATTTTTAAAGTATTATATAATCTAATAAATTCAAAACTCATAACATGCAAAAACATTTTAGCTTGATATATTAGAAACCAAGTACCAAATGAGTTTTAACTCACATGGCAAGGGCAATTTGATTGTCATTAGCTACCTAGAGAACAGTACGTTGAGAATGTTTTTGAGATCAGTTCTGTTCCTAGGGGCATCTTTCTATATGGGATTTGATCCCAGGTGGTGGGATAGGCATGATAGCATAATATAATGGCCATCCTTGTATTAAAATATCATTTGTTAGTGTTATTGAATCATATCCAAAATATTGTTTTACTGATGGCAAAGCCTTTCTATGCTTCATAATGGAAAATATATAGTGTAGACCATGCTTTCTACATAGAATGTTCTCTTTGAAGCTAGGACACACATGATAACCTTGAACCATGATATATTCAAATAAGTAGGATCCAAGTAGGAATGCTGGCCTTGAAAACATTTAAGAAGTGTACAAACTTATAGTCAGAAGCAAGTAACTAAAATTCTATATTTTTCTCTTCTCAAACACCCTTAAATACTGAAAGCTTACTTTGAAAACATAACACATGGACATGTATAATAATACATGTACTTAATACACACACACACATGCACACACACACACACACCTCTCTGCTTCTATTTCCCTGGGAAGTCTAATTTACCTCTACCTGGACTTCTTCTCACAGGATAATCTGGCCATGATGTTTTTGTTTCTTCTACTTTGTTCCCATTTGTAAAGTCCATAACAGAAATGCTCACAGTCCTGATCTAGCAAAGCAGAAGCCTCCTACGAAGACCTAAGTGGGAAAGCCATTTAGGGGAAGACAATATCAAGATAACCTTAAGCAAATACGTCATGGAGAAAGGCTGAAGCCACAGGTCAGCCTTATATGTTGGTCAATCTTATATGTTGTATAACAATGCCCAATTTCAGAATCATGTCTGTGTCAAGCAGAACTTGGGCTGAATCTCATCTCATCAACTTTCTCCTGAATGACTATAGACAAAGGTATGTAAATTTTCTAAACTTTCATTTTATTCCTTGTAAAAATGTGATAATAATAATTATTACTATATAAGAAAAATCAAATGAGCTAATGCACATAAATAATTTAGCACTGTAGTTGGCACATATTAACCCCTTTTACTGGTCTCTGGAAACTACTTTTCCCTTTGATTCCGGGGTTTGCTGGTATTTGTGCGTCTCAATAGGTCCTGTTTGTTTTCAAAACGCTGAGTGCAACCCTAGATTTGGACTCTTTATCCAAATCTCTTCATTAAAACCATCTAAGCAAATTCTACTTCCTATTAGGACCACAACTAATATATTAGCTGGTGCTTCTCAAATGTGTATCTCTTGCCAGACTACTTCCTTGAATGCTAGACTCCTAAATTCACTTTTCTGTTTGACATTTGTGTACTATAGAGTTAACCTTACCCAAAGAGAGCTCTGGTCCTTGCCATTTCTAAGCCCTTGGAATGTCCTACCTGATAAGAATGTTTTTGTTTATCTAGGCACCTTGGGCCACACAAGATAGTCTAACAATGTGATTTGTAGTGGAGGCTTTGGTTCATGTGGTTTCAGCTCAACTTCCAAAGGGGCTGGAGACTACAAGTCAGCCAATTTGGGTGGTCATATCTGCATAACCAAGCCCCAATAAAACTTTTGAATACTAAAGCTCAGTGAACTTCCCTGGTTGGTAATGCTACATGCATATTGTCTCACATCATTTCCTGGAGACATTAGTACTGTCCACAGACCGACTTGGAGAGGACAACTGGAAGCTCTGAGAATTGACCTCTCTTAGACTCTGCCTTATGCACCTCTTTCCTTGGCTGATTTTAATCTATATCCTTTTGCTGTTATAAATTGTAACAGTGAGTATAACAGCATTCAGAACATTCTGTGAATCATTCCTGCAAATTATCAAATTTGAGAGTGATCTTCGTGACCCCTGAAATTGCAGTTGGTATCAGAATAAGGGTGGTCTTGGAGCCCCCTGAACTTTACAGTTGATGTTAGAAGTGAAGGTGGCCTTCAGGGCTCCTGAATAATGCTATCTCTTTACTCTGATGTTTAGTAGATACTGCAAACATAGCATTCCAAAACTAGCTCTTCATCTCTGCACTCCAAAGCTTCACCTCCCTCAGTCACTCCCACCTAGAAAAAAGCAACTCTTATCTTTACAGTTACTCAAGTTAAAATCATAGGTGTTATCTTTGATTGCTCTCTTTCTGGGACACCCATATCTAGCATTTTAGTAAATCCTGTCAGATCTACCTTCAAAATATACCTAAAACGTTGATTCTGCTGATCCAAAAAACAATGGTGATCTAGCACCTCTTGTATTATCCTGGATAGAACTGGAGCCCATTCTATTACGTGAAGTATCACAAGAATGGAAAATGAGCACCACATATACTCACCATCAAATTGGTATTAATTGATCAACATTTATGTGCAAATATAGTAATAACATTCATCAGGTGTCAGGCAGCTGAGAGGGGGAGGGGAGGGTGGGTATATTCACACCTAATGGGTGCAGTGTGCACCATCTGGGGGATGGACACACTGGAAGCTCTGACTCGGGTGTGGTGAAGGCAATATACGTAACCTAAACAATTGTACCCCCATAATACGCTGAAATAAAAAAATAAAATAAAAAATTCCGTCCATAACCTAGAAGGATTCTGTCTGGCCCAGAGTGGAGTTATTTGGTGGAAGTAGACAGGTTAAAGTTAGATGCCTACCCTTGTGGCATTAGTGTGTGGTAGGGGAATAAAATGAGTCTCATCTGAACCACAGAGACCAAGAAGGTTCCCTCAAAGAGATCCTGGACAGACAAATACATAAAGAAACACAACCCAGAAATGCATCATAGCAATGTTTTAGAAACTCTCTAAACAGAATGACTATAACTTTGGCTTGTAACCAAGTTTGGTAATATTTTGATTCAGTGATTATAGTCAAAGTCTCTCTAATATTTTTCATCAGATTGGGATCCTTTTAAGAGTGAAAGCGATAGTAATTCGACAAAACACTTAGTAATTAGACAAAGACAAGAAGCGTAATCCAAGAATCCAAGAACATCCTGGGAAAACTGTGAGTTCTGCACATTTCTCCCCCTACTTCACAGCACACGTCATACTTCATCATACATACTTCATTGCCTTCTGTCCTGGCAATGTTACTGACCCACCCCCCGTGGGACCAACATACCTCATCGTTCAATTCTGATGGCCACCTTGCGGGTGCCTTTGTCTCCTGACAACCTGCTCAGATGTACACCTGTCCTTCTGTTGCTCTTAGTGGCCTCTCTGCTTGTGATAACTGAACTTCGGCTTTCCCAGCCGTGGCTTTTAAGTAGCCTGCTGTCCTTTAATCCCCACTTGTGTCCAAGTCAATGCAGTTATGAAGCAGCAAATAATCCTTCACAGCTCTTATTCTGGCTCTGTCCCAGGATGCTGCTGTTATTGGTTTTATACTGCCACTTAATACATCAAATATGATTTAAAGTTGACATTGATGAAAAAGCTTAAGATGCTTTATGTGGTTGGGCTTATGACTAACAAAAATTATTATAACTACTATATGCTGGTGAGAATGCCAAGTGTAATCTGACTCTTTAGGAACTCAGCTTTTAGTTTACCTTTTTCCCCCTCCCTAAAAATATCATTAACCTCAAACTCTGCAGTAATTGTGTTCATTGAACATACCTCTTATCTTATGAATGATTAAAAGAGGTGACTATATCAAGAATACATGATAGCACATACTGTGTTCTTTGAATTAAGAATCCAGAAGTAAAATACAAAACTATAAACAGCAGGTGTTTGCCACCTATGAGATTATAGAGTAGTTGTAAGACAGACATGCAAATCATTTCTCTTCAATGAATTATGTATAATAATGTGGGCATTTCCAAAGTGCAATAGAAGTGTTTAGGATAGAATGCCTAAGGTTGGGTACCCATTTAGCAGACAGACAAGGATGGGTGGGTATTGTAGGAATAGAAAATAGCATGTACAAAACACCATGATATGAGAGTATGAAATGTTCAAAAAGCCTTGGGAGTTGCTTGGTTGATACTGCTGCAAAATCAAGCACAAGCTGTGACATGGTAGGAAGCGAGGCTGGACCAGTAGTTGGCATAAACCACTTATGAAGGGCATCATGTTAGATTTTAATTTCTAAGTGAAGATAATTCATTGTTTTAAGCATTTAAAAAAAACAACTCAGGCTAGCTTAAGCAGAAAAATTCAGGTGGTTTCATAAAACCCACATGTGGGAATTCAGTCAGTCCTTAAAAACAGAAACAACGGGGAACAAGGCTATTAAGATAGCACCATCTTTCACTTCTGTTCTTTGTGTGTCTGCTTCATTCTTTTCTAACTAGAGCAGCTTTCTCTACTTCACAATTCACACAGAAGACATGTCCATCCTTCAGCTACCGAGTCCGGCAGCTGGCAGAGACCAATTAATCTCTCTTCATCGCAATTCCAATTCCTGGAAAAGAGAATATAATTGGCCCAGCTATGTTAACTCTTTGTCTAAGCAACTGTAACCAGAAGCAAGGGCTTTCCTTAAAGTATGAACGTTACTGCCTGGGCCCTATATCTGAAGGTGAGTAAACTGGGTGTTCTGTGAGTTGGGTATGTTTCCTCTGTCCACCATGGAATCACTGAAGAAATTAACAATAATTATATAAACAAATTTCCCTGTTAAAAGATCACTTTGCTGGTATATCTAAGAATGGATTTCTGGGTGGTAAACTAGGGTGTTCGAAATAGTTCAAGATAGTAATAGAAAGGAGGTCATCTTGCATTTTAGCTTCTATCAGCATAAGTGAGAGAATAGCAGGGGGAATTCTCTTCATACTCTCTGTCATCCTAGACTTGACTGATGGCCTATCATGTATCTGTATGCATTCTTTATTATTTATTTCTCTGTAAATACAATTTCTTATAAAGAATTTAGGTATATCTTTAACCAAGGCTATGTATGTTGAATTTTTGAATCCTGATTTTAGGTCGAAAGACCTATGGATTGTTCTGAGACATATGCCACATTGCTAACATAATAGACTCATATTAATCAAGATCATCAGACTGACATATAATAATAGAAATCTAAACTATTAATTTATAATAAAAATAAAAATTAAAAAAAACTGTCACAGGCATGGCAATATTTGAATGGAATGGAATTCTCAAGCTAAGTGAGAAACCATATCTTTAATCTGAAGGTTGCTTAATACTTTGAAATCAGAAAAAAGGGAATTGGCTCAATGAATGTAATAACCATAGATAACATTTATTGAAGACTTGTGTTTTAGCCACAAGAACTCTGTGAAGAAGCAGTATTGTCAGCCTCAATTTTTCAGATAAGGTGAAAATATTGATATCTAGAATATTATTTTCTGAGTCCCATGGCTATTAAGTGGCAAAGCCAGATATAAATCCTAGAAGTCTTACTCCAAATCTAGTAAGCAATCTTTGCATCCAGAGTGCAAAATGGCTGGTCTTATTGCTAATAAAAGCTAAGAATCTATTTCCCATTAATAATTTTTGGGTGTGTCTACCTTTGGTTTACTCTGTAAGACTCAGTTTTTAAGAAACTTAAATATCTGACTTATCTTCCTTCTGATGGACATATTCTTTCTTCTTTCTTTGTTTATGTTGGTATCTTTAGTCAGGATGTAGTAAAATCTTGCTTACCTTGGAGGCTTTCTGTGTTTTTAAGGTAGCTTTGCAAAATTTCATTATCATTATTTATGTGATTTCACAGTTTTGACTCTCAGTTGGCAATTTAATTTCCAGTTGTTTCCAAAATACTTTAGCCCACAATGACAATGGCAATGAAATTTGTGCTACAGATTGACTTTTATTCACCCATAAGTTTGGACAGTATAACTATCCTATTTGCTGTTTGTTATACAAACATAACATCTAGCCTTGTATTTAAACATAAATCTTACTTTATTTTTAAATATCTATTCCAAAATATTTTTACAGTTTAAACTCTTTATTTTCTTTATTGTTATTGTCTTGAATATTTTTTCTTATGCCTTTCTGATTGTCACTTACCATTTCTATCACTTTTTAACCACTTTGGTACCACCTTCGACTATAGTTGTCAGCCACAGATGAATGCGAGCGTCGACTTTAGTTGACAGCCAAAAGTTTTTGCTTTTATCTCTGCAGTTGCAGTGTGTGCGTTCAGCTAATAAGTTACTACGAATCTGTGACCTTTTAACAAGTCCTTAGTAGGAGTTATGATAGTTATTTTCCTAAAGCTGCCTGTAAAGTAAAACAAGCTTTCAGTGCTTTAAAGCTTTCCTCATCACACAAGAGCAAAACGGATTTGTCGTCAATGCACAGCACAAACTATCGTGCGGACTACGAGTGCTGGCTGTGGGCAAGGTTTCGCAGCCGGTGAGCGCGGTACCGAAGTGGTTACATCCTTACCACTGTTTCATAAATCAACAAACTTAATTTTTTAGTCTTAACAAGATGAGTAAGGGGTCCATCTCTACTAATCTCTTCTCAAACAATAAGCTGATGCATTGTATAGCCTCTCTCATAACTGACATTAAGCAGTAGTCCTTAATTGTCATTTCATGCGGGACTTGTGAATACTGGGTCCAGTTAGCACCCCTTCCCATGCACACATGGATATTTTTACACTGTTCCTTGCTCTTATTCCTTATCAATATGATGGTATCTTTCCATCTCTCCTGCATCTCTACTACTTAATTGCATGTCTATGGCCCATTGTGATTTATCCTAAATTTTGAAAAGAAAGTAAACAATAAACTGCTCATTATTTGTCTTTATTATTATGCAATTCAGATGATTTTTGAGAATGGTATTTGATAATATTTATGATGATTTGTTACATGCAAGTGAGTTTTCCTCTTTGTGCAGGAAAATGATGCACAGAGATTTGAGAAAATTAAAAGTTACTTAAATCTAATAAGTGGCAGAAGTGGAATTTTACTCTTTGGTCAAGCTATATTTTTCTTATAAGTAATACTTCTAAAGAGTAGGTGGTAAGAAGAACTGAATTAAGTTGGGCTGTTCTGTTTATTTTGCTAAACTTGTCAAAGTATCTAGATAATAATTTCTCTAAAGAAGAATATTTAGCTATTTATATGATGGATGGATTAAGTTTCTACAAAAAAAAAAAATCCTACTCTACCAGAAATTCACATCGATTTTCTGGCCGGAAAACAAACTCTGCAATCCAGGTACTGAAACCTAAAATACTCTTAGCAGGTTTGCTGTTCAAAAATGTGTTTGAGTCTTTTTGAACTGTTGAAGGAAACCTACAAACTTGAGACTTAGGGAAAGGAATGGGCACTAGATGGGTACATTAAAATCAGAGGCACTCTGAAAATTGATAACTTTTATTGGTCACTGGCAATCAAGAACTAGGGGTGAAGATCTCTGATTTGTCAAAGTTCCTTTGCTGTAGTTTTCATTGTATTCAGAGGTCAAAGTTAGTAATACCAGGACACTCAATCCCCACACATGTCCCATCTGCATTTCCAACTTCTTAATAAAATTTAAAACGGCAGTAAAAACTACTAAATTGTCAACGCAAGGAAAAGCTGAGAGTAGTGCACACAAGGAGTGAAGATGGAAACCGCAAAAGATTTCAGAGCAGAGGTGGATAAGAGAGTGAGTTAAGCATGCAAAATGGTTCAGAAGGCAGAAATAATGGCAGAGCCAAGGTATGGCACAGAGGCTAAAGTAGATCCATAACCCAGGCCTCAGCCATGAGGTATATGGCCACTTGGGTGGGTGAGACAGGAATGAAGTATAAATTGGATAGAAAACTAGCTGAGATAGAAAACTAATCCACTATCAGGACAGCCCCTCCTCCCAAATAGAAGCCAAAATCCAAATCATGAAATTTGTCATAATGAAGGCTGGTGCTGGTATTGAATACCTTATAGAGTAGTGAAAAGAATAGGGAGAGAAGAGTCACATAGCAGCAGATGCTGTGCAATCTCAGTCTCCCAGCCATTCTTGTTCTAGAGATCCTAGGTCAGCTATCCAACTTGTGGAAAAGCTCCATTAGCTAGAGGTACAGAAGCTGGACTCAAAGGATAACAGAAAGAATTAATCTGGAGGTTAGGATCCTAGTCAAGTGAGTTGTAAGCAATCAGTTTCTAGTTCTAATAAAGGACTAGAGGGGAAAAAGTAAAACAAAACAAACAAACATACACCAGGATGTATAGTAGTTGTATCTTTATGTAGTTGAGTACCAGTATTACTACTAGATACAATGACCTTAATTTTAGAGTAGCAGGTGAACTCTAAGCCCCACTTACATGACATTGGGCCTTATATTAAGCTACCTGGCCTGGTACTTATAAATTTTGACATTATATGTTTATTCAATTTTTGATAAGTATTTATTGGGCAGTTACTATGAAACAGACTCTATTCTAGGTAGATAGAACACCATGGAAACCAGGATGATAGAGACTTCACAGTTTAATGGAGGAGATGGATAATAAACCATCGGTTGAAGTGCATAGGCAGGTAGAATTTTCCAGTAGAAGGATATTTAAGATAAAATTTTAAAGGACTCTGAGTTAAATAGGCTAAGGGGGGAGGGGGAGATAGGCTTGACTCTCGGAGGAGAAGAAAAATATTCAGGCAGAGGGAAGTTAATGCACAAGGACACTGATAATGTATGGTGATCTTGGGTAACTGCAAATAGTTCAGTTTGCCTGGCACCGAACAAGGAGGAAATATGGTGGTGAGAGGTTAAGTGGTGGGGGTATACTCTGGGATAGTAAGCAGAGGTTGTGCCCCTAGATAAGCAAGAATTACAGCTTAGAAAGTCAGGACCAGGTAGCTAAGTAAGATAGGAATCTGGGGTATATGTTGCCAGGCGAGACTTTGAAGGATGAGACAAGTATATTGTTCTGAGTGAGTAATTTGGTATAGAATAAATGAGAGTTGCCTGGAGAAAGAGGTCTGACACAGGGTATCCACTGCATACCCCTGATGAGGTGTCCTTCCATGGTTAAAGTCAACTGTCACTCTTTAAATCTGTTTACTACCTTGGGGCAACTTTCAATACATCTTGATTATTATCAAAAACAAACCTATAAGTATAGATTTTACTGAAAAGTTAGTAGGAGAGAGGAGAAAAGGTTTACATAACAAGTCACAGTGCACTCCAAAATCCCCAAGTCTCTTTTCTTGGTTATGTAACACCTGGTCCTCCTCCCTTCATACATTATCCAATTACCTCCCATTTTCCTATGTCAAACATAAATTCTATCTCAACTCCTCAATCTTAGGTATAAACTGACAAAGAAACCCTGGAGGTTACTTATCAAAGAAATCATACATTGGGTCTCTCTTTGGGGGAAACTGCTATGCTACCTACTGTGAAAAATAACATTTCTTCACATTGCTACAGTTGGCCACAATTCTCTCAATCCTGCATCATCAAATCTTCCTTCTCTACTGGTCTATTCACAGCAGAATACAAACATACTGTAATTTATTTAATTTTAAATGGATTTCTTCTTGACACAAATTTCCCTGCCAGCTATCACCTAATTTTTCTGCTTTTCATCGCAGAAAACTTCTAAAAAGGGTTGTCTATATTTACAGTTCCCAAGTCCTTGCCTACTATCTTAGTAAATTCAGGCTGCTATAACAAAGTATTATAGAAGAGGTGGCTTATAAACAACAGAGATTTAATTCTTACAGTTCTGGAGGGCTGTAAGTTCGGAGTCAGAGTACCAGCATGGTCAGGTTCTAGTGAGGGCTCTCTTTTGAGTTGTAGAGGGCGACGTTATTGTATCTTCACAAGGTGGAAGGAAGGTGAGCTAGCTCTCTGGCCTCTTCTGCTAGGTCACTAATTCCATTCATGAGGGCTCCACCCTCATGACCTAATTACCTCCCAAAGGCCCCACCTCTAAATACCATCACCTTGGGATAAGGGTTTCAACATATGGATTTTATGAAACATAAACATTCAGTCCATTGCACCTTGTATTCTCATTTAAGCTAACTCTAATCATGTTTTTGTTTCCATCACTCCACTGAAACTGCTTTTGTCAAGATTATCAATGACCTCCAGAGTGATAAATACCATAATCAAATTTCAGCCTTCATTTTCCATGACATATCAGCATTACTCTCTTCCTCTTTGATATGAATTTTTCACTTGACTTCCAAGATACCCCACATTCTTGGTTTTCCCCTTATCTTGCAGACCATTTCTTCTCATCTCCCATTCTGCTTTGTTTACACTCACTTCTGTGGCAATCCTATCTAGTTTTGTATCTTTAATATTACTATTAAATGAATATTTCAGCCCAGACCCTCGTGGACCTCCAGACTCCTATACCCAACTGACTACTCCATCATATCTCCACTTAGATGTTAGTAAGCACCCAAATCTTAATACATCCAAAGCTGTACTCTGCTCCAGTCACAATCTTCTTAGTTGATGGAAATGCCATTGTTGAAGTTCTTACCTAGCATAGGTCCTTTGCCTGGAATGCTCTTCTCCTGTTTATCCACATGGCTTGCTCTCTCATACTCCTTGACCATCCTATTTAAAGTTGTAGCCCTCTCTTTTTATGATTCAGATTCTTCTTATAGCACTCTATTTCTTTTTCTGTTATACTCATCACCTTCTAACATACTCTATAATTTACATGTTTATGACACTGATTTCTTATTCTGTCTCCCTCCTCTAGAATATAAACTCCAGAAAGGCATTGATTTTGGTCTGATTTGTTTTTGGCTGTGTGGCAAGTGATTAGAGCATGTCTAGCACATGGTAGATGTTCAAATACATTTGTTGAGTGAATGAATGAATGAATGAAATGATCTTTAATCCTGAGAAGCTTGCAGTTCATTTGGGGAAATAAATTATATGTTTCAAAAAGAATATCTGCCAGTATCAGACAAAATGTGCCAAGTGATAAGTGAGTAGAATAGACCCGAAGTGCTAAGGCATTGTTTTTTCTAAGGATTCAGAAGACAGAGCTCAATTTGAATAATTCATTCTGGGGGAAAATTGATCATAATCTAGGAAAGTGAAGATGAGAGTAAAACATTTTAGATGAGAGCAATTTAGGGCCTCAATGCCATTTCATTTCTGAATTTAAAAGAAAGCTATTTGTTGCCAAAAAAAAAAAAAAAAAGACAAAAGCATTCATTCCAACTGGAAGTCTCTTTCTTCTTTGTCTGTGAAAGTGCAAAACAATGCTCCACTAATGGATCTTTGGTTAATGCATGTGTGATGGCTGTTACTAGGTGCTGCAGGGAGGATGAGTAGTGGGATGTACAGAAGGTAAAAAGAAATTGGTCTGTAAGCCCCATTTCAAATCATATATTTTTTAAATCAGTTAACTGCAAAATAAAGGGAGGAGAGAATTAAAATAGTTACTCAGGAACAAAAGAAAAAATAAAAGTGGGCCAAGGGAAAAGCTTTTAGCAAATGTGAAAAAATAATGCTGCCACTGATGATGGGCCACTTAGGAGTGATTATTTCTAATGGAACAAAGAGGGACAGCAGGTGCTGGGAGGTGCAGGCTGGAGTCTCCTCAAAGAGGCCCTGGGCTCACCAATTGTCACTCTCTCTTGAGGCTTAGGCTCACTTTTTGCTAATGTACCCCATGTCCTGCGTCAGCTGTTTCTGGGCACCGTGGATTATGAGTTAAAACAGCTCTTGGTACAACTTCTCTTTTTCCACTGCATATTCTTTGACAGGAGCAGTTGGGAACTAAACTGAAAAGGAGATAGATAAATTTTATCTTTACCCAAAATATCTCCTCTCTTATCCTTCCCCTCACTTTGGTGACCCCTCTGATGCTTCAGAAAGCAAGTGGACTGCATACTTTTTCCTCTCCTAGACAAAGAGTGAAAGCTTTTTCCTCTCCTTTTAGCCAAACAGCAGAAGACATGTTTTTTGGTCATTTAGAGTGACGTCATTACTAATCGATTTCTAATATGTTTCTTCTCCAAGGATTATTAGCATTTTAAACCTTTGCTCGTCAGCTGTGGCCTGAAAAATACTACCTGCTCTGGAAGGTCAAGGAGAAATTAAGTGCCTAAATTCATTTTAAGAATGGGGTCCAGTCTGCTTTCAGGTTGTTTTGGTTCAAAGGAAACAGTCATTTGTCTGGACTTCCCAGGATGTCCTGTTCCAAAGAGCTGGTCAAGGAGCACTGACTCACCTTTAACTGCATGAAACTCATTCCTGGAATATTTAGAGATGCCAAAAGGGCTCTTTGGGCCTCTACTGTTCTCATCTGCAGCCCTACTGTAGTCTCTGCTCAGACTTAGTACTGAATCCTACCTACTTTCCCCCTTCTGTACTTCCTTCCTTCTTACAGTAGGGACTCCCCTCCCTCACCCACACAGCATCAGTCATCAGTGATCCAAGACTAATACTCTGGATTTTTTCTTATATTTGGCTGGCACCTGGTTTGATATCCCTGACTCTACCCTGAAGCACAGTAATCCTGCTAAATATTTTTAAAACTTATTTTCTTGTTTGCTGTAAGTCTTAAATCTCCAGGCTTCTTATGGGGAGGGCATCAAGAGACATTCAGGAAGGAAATTCAGTTGTAATAATTTATGAGAATATAGGTGGAAACTAGAGCATGACCTGTACTTACATATGGACCGGGTCATCTATGAGAGTCAGAGCTGACTATTGGCTAGTAAACATCTCTGTGTTGGACTAGTTGTTGATAACTGCCCATGACAAAATGGGTTGTTAAAGTACTATTTTAAATAGTACTCCAACCCACTGTGATTTAGAGGCAGTTGTAGAATGGCAAAAATATGGACTTAGATTGAGCCAGACATGGGTACCAAGGACTAAGTGACCTTGGGCAAATTGTATAACTTCTTTACTTCTTCCATGTTCTCTGTGATTTCTCTATACTTCCTGAGAGAATTATGGTGACAGAAATAAATATGTATCAAAATTTCTAGCTCTGCTTTTATGTCTCTTGTATGTTGTTTGTTTTTATCCCAAGACCTAAACTACCTTCTTAGAGGAGAGAGGAGAAAGCAGTTAGAAGGGAGCTTCTGTAAAGAGAATGACTCCGGCAATTATTCAGAATATTTAATCCCTTTTACAATTCTGTGAGAATATAAATATTTTAAAATAGAATTAGTATTATTTCAAACAGTAAATACATAAAATTATAAGTTGATCTACAATCGTTATAGCTTTAAACTCAAGTTTTAGTTTATCATGTAAAGCTTTCTCTGCATTAAAGGCAACGAATAGCATGGGGTGTGGCATCTTGGCTCATAACTTTAAAAAATGAACTAAAAATATTTTTAAAGGCAATTTTCATATCCATTTCCCAGAGAAAACATGATAACCCAGGAAAAATATTTTTACATATGAGGTAATATGGCCCACAATGTGTAGTTTCTGATGATAAAATTAATAAAATACAAAAGTATACATTGGAGAATCTGGATGAATAGTTTATGTGATTATTGGTCTAATTCAAATATCAAATAAGTCCCTTATTTTTATATTCCCAGAACCTGGAAAAGTCAAAGGTATTTAGTAGGTGCCAACAAATATTTATGTGACCAATGAATATGGTCACTGTTAGTCCAATCCTAATTGTATTGACCCTATTTATATTAGCTTCTAAGCTGCAGATAGACTTCTGAGCTATAACATACCTAAAGTTGTAGCCTATCTTTATTGCAAGTCTGCAACATACTTATTTACCCAAAAACAATGATTAGGAATACACTTGAATAAACCAGTGGTTCTCCATCAGAGGTGATGTTGCCACCAGGGGATGGACTTTGGGCAAAGTCTGGGGAATGGCAGGTGCTACTAACATCTAGTGGATAAAGGCCAGGGATGCTGCTAAACATCCTATGATATACAGGTTAGGCCCCCACAACAAAAAAATTATCTGGTCCCAATGTAAATAGTACCAAGGTTGAGAAACTTTGGCCTAAGCCATAGATATCTGAGACCAGCACTAGAACATCACAGTGATATGTAATGCTGTCTTCTGCTTCCCATGCTGAACAATTTATGTTCTAGTTTATAAGATGTGTATTCCAGCCATTTAGGTACATTTTCCATGATCGAACTTTATTTTGCCTTCCCTCTTATAATATGGCAGAGCCTATTCATCTTCAGTCAGAAAAAAACATGACTGAGTGAGTTGAATGAGGGACATTATGACATTATGCATCTTTTTTATGGTGACAGTATGCTAGTTCAGATATAATCTTTATCCTTTCTAAAACTGGAAATACTACATATACCATTTACTCATCTCTGTTTATCTCACATTTCTATTTGGCTATAATTTCTTATGTCTCATAAAATAAAAACTTTCCTTAAAGTGCACTTCTATAATCTTGGATAAAACTTTGAGTCCTCAAAAATACACATGGTGCAAAAGTTGCAAAGATTATATCAAATGATGGCTTCTGTTTAATGCTTTCCACATGCCTTAACATCTCTCTACCTGGAGTCAATTGTCTACATCAAAGTTCTGTTGTACAGAGATGTGTGTAGCGATCTGTGGACCCTGGCCTATTGTTTAGCATCTGCTGCTAAGTCCCTCCTCACCTGCCAAAACATATAGAGGCTTATTTCTTTTTGTGTTACCTCTCAGTTTTTCCTTATTTGTTTCTGTCATGAGGAAGTATAGAGTTATAGTGAAAAATATGAGTGCTACATTCAACATTTGGGGTTTAAATCCTGATTCTGACACTTATTTTTTCCTTGGAAAAGTTCCTTTATGTTTTTAAGACTCAGATTTCACATTTGTATATGTAGGGACAAAACAGAGTTGTCATGAAAATAGAAAATTGAGGAATGCATGCTAAGTGCTTAGACTGTAACTAGCATGCAGCAAGTTTTCAATAGCTGTTGTCATAATGATCATTATTGATGTTTATTTCTTATTCATTATATCTCTTTCCAGTTTCTCTTCTCTGTGTTAATAGTAATGGGATAATTTTCTCTCCAAATGTCTCTATTCTTTTCTCTTTTCCATTTATTCTTGTTTGAAGATTGGAAATTTTAAGATGTTGCTGAAGGAGACAGAAATGT
The DNA here is from genome assembly GCA_008086735.1 of Cheirogaleus medius. NCBI lineage: Eukaryota > Metazoa > Chordata > Mammalia > Primates > Cheirogaleidae > Cheirogaleus > Cheirogaleus medius. Next base: position 54,809,169 of record VBSM01000361.1, on the reverse strand, counting down.
AGTAGTTTTAAGCTCTCTCTCTGGCAGGAATTTTAATTTATTCCACCAATAAAGAATCTCAAAAGTCACCCTCAATATTGTGTGATGATAATTTTGTAAATTTTGAAATGTAAGGGCAGAATATTTGCTAAAATGTTACAGCTATAAAATAAAGCAATTTGATATGTTTTTCTTACTGCTTTTTTCTTCTTTTTCAATTGTATTCTGGTATAATTGAGGTAAACTAAAATTTAAAGTAGAAAATTTGATTAGCTTTGACATCATGATATCATCACCACAGTTACAATAACAAGTATTTTCATTACTAAGTTTCCTTCTGCCCCTTTGTAATTATGATTAGTTTTTAGTTTATCAGAAGGCCAGCAGGTAAGAATTAACTAGATTTAGCTCAACAAAAGTAAATCTTGTACTGTCTCAACTAGAAGTGCAGCATTGTAATTGAGTCACCAAGAAGATAACACAATCTTTTCTTTTAAAATCCAAGTAGAGGACATACTCGTATTAGAATATGGGTTCTTAAACAAAAAACTGTATATATTTACTCACTAGTTCACTCCAAAAATGTGTATTAATCATCTACTACAAGATATATCCTGTTCCAGGAGGTGAGGACACAGTTCTAAAGAAGTAAAATCCCCTTCCCTGTGGAACAGCTTACTGGGGAGAGAAGCAACAAACTAAAAGCCTTATGAGAAGAGTAGGCAGTCCCAGTTGATATTTTTTAAGGCAATATAAGAAGAAATGATAGAAATAGAAGATATTATCCAAAGTACTAGATGGTGATAGAATTTATCACAAAAACTTATAAATATCATTTACATGTAATAAAAGTTCAATAACAAAGCTCATTTTTTTTAACCGTAGTGTTAGAGAGACAGTGAAGGGCAGAAGTAATACTCATATTCAAAATAAATATGCATTAATGCAACTTAAAATTATATTATCATCAAAATTCTTAGAAGGATGATAAAGACTAATAGAAACCAAGGAAATTCAGGATTTTTTTAGGTAACAGTGCAATAAAAAATCATCAACTTGTAAAATCAGGTCTACAAAGAAACTTTTCTAACTACTCAAACAAGTTCGTATCTTTTTAAAGAACAACATGACATATATTTGTTTAAGGCAAATGGAAAATTATTACATTATGCTCCATTTGGTGAAAAAAAATAGTTTATATATATATATATATATATTTTTTTTTTTTTGAGACAGAGTCTCACTCTGTTGCCCAGGCTAGAGTGCCATGGCATCAGCCTAGCTCACAGCAACCTCAAACTCCTGGGCTCAAGCAATCCTTCTGCCTCAGCCTCCCTAGTAGCTGGGACTACAGGCATGCGCCACCATGCCTGGCTAATTTTTTCTATATATTTTAGTTGGCCAATTAATTTCTTTCTATTTTTAGTAGAGACGGGGTCTCGCACTTGCTCAGGCTGGTTTCGAACTCCTGACCTTGAGCGATCCTCCAGCCTCGGCCTCCCAGAGTGCTAGGATTACAGGCGTGAGCCACCGCACCTGGCCTAGATATCTTAAGGTTATCAGATATTTTTAAATTTCAACAAGCAAACCTTTGGAAAGACAAAATAGCCATTATAGCCTTTATTGTTTGGCTTACTATGTGCCACTTATTTTACATACCTTGTAAGATTCAAGAGAACCCTGTTATGTATCACGTTTTCCCATTAAAGAGAGAAATTGATGATAGCCAGCTGACATGTTTGCCAACTTAAACCTATAATCTCATAATTACAAGATGGGTCATAACAAATCAGCCACTGACAGAAAAGCTAATCTCCTGAGAGAGATGGCAATGACATACATCTTTAGCCGAGCGAATATCTGCCACAATTAAGTTAAAAATTGACATGATAAATTAAACTTCTCAATAACAAACATACTTTGAAAAGTAAGTATCAAAATAGATAATGGCTCATTTTGGTAAATTTATGGTTGATTTTAAGTGTTTTCCTCCTTCTTTTTGTTATCAAGGCGTTCTACAACTATTATGTTTTACTTGTACCACACAGGATCGGCTAAGTTATGTTTCCATGAAAACAGCCCCCAAATCTTAGGGGCTAAACAACATGCAAGTTTACTTCTTCTACTTCTTGCCTAACATGGACCATAGGGTGGTTCTGCATGTTGTGGTTACTCTAGTACTTCTATCTGGAGACATGTTCTCATCATTGTCATAGCATGGCGAATAATATGTGACAAACTGATCACTTGCTTTTAAAACATTCACTGAAAATACTTCAGTATTTTTGCTCACATTTTATTAGCAAAAGAAAATCACATGGCCTTGCCTAGCTTAAAAGAGGGTGAGAAAATGCAACTCTGCTCTGTACCTGAGAACAGAGCTAGATATATTGGTAAGTAGCACCAATAACTACAAAAGCTAATCGCTTTTTAATATTCTAAAGTAACACTATGAAACCCAAACCAAGACTGTACCTAGAGTGCCCTTGGAACCTATTTATGCCTCCAGCCTCTCCAGTGATATTCAGTCATCTCAAATTCCACTCTCAGCCCCTTCCACAGGGTTGCTTGTGACTAACTTTCTTTAGTTCTTATTTGGATATATGCTCTGATTTGCAGTCAGTCATTCCAGACCTTTCATGGTCTCTCTTGACCCACTTATTATTATTCTTGGGCATCCCTAGATGATGCCCTATGCTTCAATCACAGTAGACATTTCATCATGCTACAAATTCACCATACTATATCATAGCTCTGGCCATTTGCACTTCTTATCTTACCTTCTCTTAACATTCCTTGAGATCCAATTTAAGTGACATTTCAAATTTCAATTTACTTTCTCTAACTAACTATATCTCCTTGATCTTGATCTCTTATTTGTAGTTTTATGTAACTCTCTTTTAGCACTTAAGATAATGTATTGTAATTTCTTTGTAACACTAGTTTTTAAGTACTTGGAAAACAGAAAACATCTTATTCATGTTTGCTTTTTCTCGGGCCAACAAAGTAATTGATAAGGTATTTGTTTATGTAATGAGTATGTGAGATCAGTATATAATGAATTTATGAAGAACAATATAGTTTTCAAAAATATTTCCTTCAAATGTGATTTTATAGGAATTAATGAGATGTCAATTCCTTCCATGTATTGTTGATAACTAGTAAAGAAGTCAGCCCAAATTAAAGAGGAGTTGTGGAACCTAATTAAAGCAACACATGTATTGCTTTGGGATCTGAGGTCAATAAAGAGTCTATGCTAGTTGACTAGCTATTAAATAGGCTAATACATTGAAAAATATTTATCAATTTCAGGAGTCTCTGGGTGGAATCTTTGGGGTTTCCTAGGTATAAGATCATATCATCAGCAAGGAGTGATAGTTTGACCCCATCTTTCCCCATTTGGATACCCTTAATTTCCTTCTCTTGCTTGATTGTTCTGGCTAGGACTTCCAGAACCATGTTGAAGAAAAGTGGTGACAGTGAGGATCCTGTCTTGTTCCAGTTTAAGTGGGAATATTTGCAACATTTTCCTATTCAGTATGATACTGGGTTTGGATTTGTCATATATGGCTTTTATAATTTTGAGATATATTCCATCTATGCCTATTTTACTAAGAGTTTTTATCAGAAACAAGTGCTGAATTTTGTCAAATGCTTTTACTCCATCCATTAGGATGATCATATTATCTTTGTTTTTGCTTCTCTTTATGTGGTGAATCACTTTTATGGATTTATGTATTTTGAACCACCCTTGTATCCCTGGGATGAAGCCCCCTTGGTCACGGTGGATTATTTTTTTGATATGATGTTGAATTTGGTTTTCTAGAATTTTATTGAGGATTTTTGCATCTATATTCATAAAGAAAATTGGTCTGTAGTTTTCTTTCTTTGTTGTATCTTTTCCTGGTTTCAGTATCAAGGTGATATTGACTTCACAGAATGACTTGGGGAGGCTTCCTTCCTTCTCAATGTTGTGAAATAATTTCTGCAGTATGTGTACCAATTCTTCTTTGTAGCTCTGATAAAATTCAGCTGTGAAACCATCTGGTCCAGAACATTTTTTGTTGGAAGATTTTTTATAGCTGCTTCAATATTGTTGCTAGTAGTTGGTCTGTTCGGGAGTTCTATTTCTTCCTGATTGAGCCTTGGGAGTTTGAGTGTTTCCAAGAATTTGTCCATTTCCTCAACATTTTCAAGTTTATGTGCATAGACATTTTCATAGAGTTCACAGATGATATTTTGTATTTCTGTGGTATCAATTGTAATAGCTCCTTTTTGGGGGGGGTTTCTGATTGAGCTAATTTGGGTCCTTTCTTTTCTGTTCCTGGTTAATCTAGCAAGAAGTTTGTCAATTTTGTTTATCTTTACAAAGAACCAACTTTTTGTTTCATTAATCTTCTGTATTATATTTTTGTTTTCAATTTCATTTAGTTCTGCTCTGACCGTGGTTATTTCTTTTCTTCTACTGGTTTTGGGTTTGGTTTGCTCTTCCTTTTCCAGTTCCTTGAGATAATTCATTAGATTGTTGATTTGTGAACTCTCTATCTTTTTAATGTAGGCATTTAAGACCTTTTCCCTTAGGATTGTTTTTGCTGAATCCCACAGATTTTGATAACTTGTGTACCCCTTGACATTTCATTTGAGGAATCTTTTGATTTCTACCTTAATTTCCTCCTTGATCCAATAATCATTCAATAGTAGGTTGTTTAATTTCCATGATCTTTGACAGAGTAGACAGTAATATACACTGGGGAAAACAACCACTATTTAACAAATAGGGTTGGGAAAATTGAATAATGACATGTAGAAGATTGAAACAGGATCCATCTATCTCACCACTCACAAAAATTAATACAAGATGGATAACAGACTTAAATATATGACATGAAACCATAAGAATTCTAGAAGAAAATGTTGGAAAAACTCCTTTCAATATTGGCCTAGGCAAAGAATTATGAATAAGACCCCAAAGGTAATCAAAGCAACAACAAAAATAAATAAATGGGACTTGACTACATTAAAAAGCTTCTGCTCAGCCAAAGAAACAATCATTAGAGCAAATAGACAACTTACAAAATGGGAGAAAATATTCATATTTATATAACCAATAAAGGTCTAATAACTAGAATCTACAAAGAACTCAAGCAAACCAGCAAAAAAATATCAAACAACCCCTTTAAATGTGGGCAAGAGATATGAATAGAAGCTTTTCAAAAGAAGATAGACTAATGGCCAATCAACATACAAAACAAAATGTTCAACATCGCTAATCATCTGAAAAATGCAAATCAAAACCACAATGAGATATCACCTAACTCCAATGAGAATGATTTTTATCAAAAAGTCCCAAAACAATAGATTCTGGTGAGAATGCGGAGAGAACAGAACACTTATACGCTGTTGGTGGGACTGCATGCTAATGCAACCTCTATGCAAAATAGTATGGAGATTCCTCAAAGAACTAAAAGTAGACCTACCATTTGATCCAGCAATCCCACTACTGAGTATTTACCCAAAGGAAAAAAGTCATTTTATCAAAAAGACATGCATACCTGAATGTATGTTACAGAACAATTCATAACAGCAAAGATATGGAATCAGTCCAAGTGCCCAACATTTCATGAGTGGATTAATAAAACGTATGGTATATGGTATATGTATACGATGGAGTACTATTCAGCCATAACAAAATGAATTAATACCTTTTGCAATAGTCTGGATGGAACTGGAGACACTTTCATAAGTGAAGTACCACAAGAATGGAAAAACAAACACCACAGGTACTCACTATTAAATTGAAACTAACTGATCAACATACATGTGCACATACATGTGTAAAACTCAATGGAAATGATGCAGGTGGGAGGGAGGATAAGGGGAATGGGTGAAATTATACCTAACAGGTACAATACATATTATCTGGGCAATGGGCACACTAATAATATTGACTCAAGCAGTAAAAAAGCAATCTATGCAACCAAAACATTTGTACTCCCAATTAAGAATATTTTCTGAAATTAAAAATAAATAAATAGAAAAATAAATGTATCATTTATGAAGTATAATATAACTAAAATTTGCCTGGATTTTAAAAACCTAATTACTCAACGTGATCTAGAAATTTAATATTATTGTTATCAAAATTCCTATGGCATTTTTTGTAGAAGAAGAATAAAATCGGAAATCTCATAGTTCCTGATTTCAAAGCTTATTACAAAGGTACAATAGTAAAAACAGTATGATACTGGCATAAAGACAAATATATGGATCAGTAAAATAGAATAGAGAGGTCAGAAATAAACCCTCACATATATGACCAAATGATTTTCAACAAGGGTGCCATGACAATCAAATGGGAAAAAGATAGTATTTTCAACAAATAGAGATAGGAAAACTGGATATCTATATGTAAAGGAATAAGATTGAACCCTTACCATTTACCACAGAAAAAATTAACTTTAAAAAGATAAAAGACCTAACTACAAGATCTAAAACTATAAAACTCTTAGAAAAAATATAAGGGAAAATGTTTATGATATTGGATTTGGCAATGATTTCTTAGATATGACAGTAAAATACAGGCAAAAAGGGAAAAATAGATAAACTGAATTACAAAATTTAAAAATTTGCATCAAAGGATACAATCAACAGAGTGAAAAGACAATCTATGGAATGAGAGAAAATATTTGTAAATCATTTATCTGAGAAGGAGTTAATATCCAGAATATATAAAGAACTTCTACAACTCAACAACAAAAAGTCAAACAATTATAATAAAAAGTCGGCAAAGGACTTGAATAGACATTTCACCAAACAAAATGCTCAAATGGTTAACAACCAAATGAAATGACATCCAACATTGTTAATAATTAGAAAATTGTAAATCAAAACCACAATGAGGTATTATCTCATAACCATAAAGATGGCTATTATCAAAAAAAATAGCAAGTGTTGGTAAGCATATGTATAAATTGGAAACTGTGCTTTGGTGGTGGGAATGTAAAATGGTACTTCCACTATGGAAAACAATATGGTGGCTCCTCAAAAAAATTAAACACAGAATTACATATCATTCAGCCATTCCATTTCTAGGTATATAGCCAAAAGAATTCAGAACAGAGCCTAGAGTGTTATTTGTACTCCCTTGTTCATAGCAGCCTTATTCACAATATCTAAAAGGTGAAAGCAACCCGTGTTTGATGTATGAATGGACAAACAATATGTGATACATCTATACAATGGAATATTATTCAGTCTTAAAAAGGAAGGATATTCCAACACATACTATAACATGGCAATGTGGATGAACCTTTAGGACATTATTTTATTTTATTTTTTAAAAATTATGAATTAATTTTATTTTTAAAATTAATTTATTTTTTAAAATTAGTTTTTTAGATTTATCGGGTACATGTGCAAATCTGTTACATGGATATATTGCGTAGTGTGGAAATCTGGGTTTTTTGTGTAACTCTAACATTAGTGTACATAGTACCTATTAGGTAATTTCTCATCCCAAAGACATTATTTTAAGTGAAATAAGCAAGTGATTAAAAGACAAACACTATTCAATTCCATTTATATGATGTATCTAAAGTCATCAAATTCATAGAAACAGAAAGTAGAACAGTGGTTTCCAGGGACTAGGGAGAAGGAGAAATAGGGAATTGTTGTTTAATAGATATAGAGTTTTAGTTTTACAAAGTGAAAAAGTTCTGGAAATCGATTGCACAACATGAATATATTTAACACCAGCAAAATGTACATTTAATAATGGTTAAGATGGTAAATTTTATTGTGTGAATTTTACCACAATTACAAATTTTTAAAAATCTGAGTACAATATTATGGTGTTGTCATATATGTTTTAGGACAACTACAACTAAATTTGGTACAAGTGTTAAGTCTATCTCTACTCTAAACTGATGACCAATAGAGTTATAAATAATGTCAGTTTTACGAAGTCTTTTGGGGCCTATTCTATTCTCCTAAATAGTGAAGCAGTTACAATAATAAATAGTACTGAGGAAAATGTATACACAAATTTGTAAACAATACCACAATATGTCACTGTGCATGTAAAATTTGCCCTGCATAATTTCGATTTATTCTACCCCACCAAAAAAAGTAATTTTTAAGAATTATTGTTTAACCACAGGGAAAAACCATTCTTTTTATATCTGGTTTGCCAATAGACTCTGCGAGTGCTCTTTGATCTTTGCTGTAGGCAAAAAGCATATGGGACCCTTTGCTTAATGTAAAACCTAAGACCAGGGCAGTGTTTGAAAGCCCTTTAGATTTGTCTTCTTTTAAAAAACAAATTAAAGCTCTGACTCAAGCCGGGAGGGGGGGGCAAGGGCAATATACGTAACCTTAACATCTGTACCCCCATAATATGCTGAAAAAAAAAAGAAAAAACAAATACAAATATCTTTGCTTTCTTATTTCTTAATATAAAATAGCTGCTATTTTCTTTAAGAATAGATATAAAACTATGTTTAAAGATTATATTTAAAACATTCATCTAGTCCATTGGCTGAGTTTCTAATGGCATCTGATGGTATTTAAAAGAAAAAAATCACATCACTTATAATTTTTGGTCTCTCAATATGCCAGTAAGATAGCTCTCTGACCTTCAGCCTTATTTTTGAAAGGGGAAATATAGCTTGCCATTTTTCATTATGTAATTAATAGGGTAATTAACAAGTTAGTGTTAAGATTTCAAGGGCTGACTTAATTTTCTTTCTCTAATGCCAACACAATTATTTCAACTGGATAAAAAGTTCATTGTGAAAATTAAATGTGAGATTTTTAAAAAATGCTTAATTAACAAATCAGAATCATTATGCAATTAGTACTTTTTGCAAAATTCATTAAAAATTAAATTACAAAGTAAAACTATTAATAAATATTTATGAAATAGATTTTATAATTTTATTTTAAATATTATTAATTTACATGTGACAATTTTTAATGTATTTACAATAGATGTTCTTCCTTCATATTAAAGCTAATTCAAAACTGTTTAAAACACTCTAAGGGCAAGAATATTTAGCAGAATTAACATTACTCAGTGGTGAAGTTCAGAAAACTGAAATAAGTGTTTTTAAGAAGTGAGTGATAATTTTGCCAATGTTAAATGACATAAAACATTGAAAGTTTGCTTAAAATTTTTAAATCTGTTTTTATACAGAATGATGCCTTTATTATATTGACAAATTTGATTTAACGTCAATTATTTTTCAAAATGTGAAAATTTGGGTATTAGTCAGGACTGGATAGATAGTGGTTCTCAAGTGTGGCTGCTAAACTAGTGACATCATGATCACCTAGGAACTTACGAGAAAAAAAAAATTATCAGACTACAATCCACACCTACTAAATCAGAAACTGGGAGTAAGCAGTGTTTTAACAAGCCTTCTTAATGTTTTTAATGTACACTCAAGTTTAAGAACCAATAGATGAGGTCATGCCATAGGAAAAATCACCCCCCAAATCACAGGGATTTAACAGAAGATGTTATCTCTCATAAAAGCCAGGTCTGCTGCAGATCCAGACAATTCTTCAGGGTAATTGTCTTCGATATTTTGGCTTAGTATTTTAGGATGCTCTGAACTTGCAGCACAATTGTTATGCCAAGGAGTGAGTGAGCTGGAGAAGTAAGAATGAGGCAATTAAATGCTCTGCCTGGAAGTGAGCAACACCACTTACTACATTTCATCTGCTAAAGCAATCCACTTGGCCATGCCTAAATTTGAGGATTAGGGAAATGCAAGCCCCTGAGGTCTAGAAGTAGAAACAACCAGACACTGGTTACCATGAGCAATGCCTACCACCATTAGCCATGTTTCTTATTGGAAATTCAAGCCCCTATAACTCCAGAGTTACTGAAAGGTAGGGATTGGCCTAGAAATCTTTAGTTTTAACAGTAGCCCAGGTAATCTCATTCCCTGTTATGAATTAACAGCGGATTTTATAATTGGGTTATAATTATATGTTATTTAATAAACTTTGTTTTATCAAGATCAAGATTATTTGGTTTATAAAAATGCAAGTATATATGAATAGTAAAATAATGCCTTTAGTTATTTGAATAATGCCTTTGATATGGGGGCAGGGAGAGGTACATGTTAGGCATTGTATTTGTCATTTGATTTTGTTAGGGATTTGTTTATAACTGGATAGATTTACTATGCATTTAATGCATTCATGCAAAAAATTATTTCTTGGGTTCCTTTTCGAGTCACTGAAATGCTATCCTTGTGGACACTGACCTATCTCCAATTTGAAAGAATTCTAAAACAATGATTGACAATCAGTCTGTCTAGAATTTGGCTTTTAGTTATTTTTTACCTTTTCAAATTTTTTGGTTCTTAGATCATTTTACCACCAAATATACCTTGTATACCTTATATTCAAAACAACGTAAACTTGTACACAATGTTGAGGAGCAAGAATTAGGTCTCACGAAACAAAAAATTGTTTTAGAAAGACAGTTACGTTCAACATTATTTGTAATTAGGTAATGTATCATGTCTAAGTAAATGTCTAAGTATACAAGGTCTGTAGCATGTCTAAGTACACAAGGTCACAAAGACTTTCTCCTATGCTTTCTTCTAGAAGTTTTATCGTTTTAGGTCTTATATTCGGTTCAATGTTTCATTATGAGTTCATTTTTTGTTTATTGATATTCAATTGTTCTGGCATCATACATTGAAATACTACCCTTTCTCCACTGCATTGCCATCATGCCATCAATTCTCTTCATTTTGTTATGATACGTTACAATAACCTCATTTATCACTAATATCAAACTTAGGTTCTGATTAAATCCAGACAGGAACTGGATTTTTAAAAAAGTGTTTCTGATCCAGAATTGATTATTTTTAATCGACTACCCAATAAATTATCTATTATATCTTACAGAAATGGAATTATGTTAGACTTATTTCTCCTCTTAATCTGAAATTTTATTGCAATTAAAGATGAATGCTATCAATATTTTAGGGGCTGGTGCTATGGAACACAATCAATTTTATGTAACTAATATAATAATAAATCTTTATGTGGTCAAGCCTCTACACTGAGCTACTTTTAAAGAAATGACATTATTTTTGCCAAGGCAATAATGAAACATACACATATGTAGTCATATATCCACATATATAAATATATATATATACATATAAAGCAAATGAGAGATGTCACGAAGATCTCCTTCACTTTTTGAAGTTTCCCAGAACTCCTCCTCATAACTAGAAAATATTTATTTGCCTTGAAATTCTTAATCTCTTTCCCCCTTGGTTGCTTTCTACCTCCTTGCTTTTATTCTGGAACACTCTTCCTTCAGATATTCCCATGATACATTTCCTCAGTTTATTCAAATCATAGCTCAAATGTCACCTTCTAAGTAAGATCTCTTTTGACAACCCTACTTCAGTACCAGTGTCAACTATAGTCGACAGCCACAGATGAACGCGCACAGTGACTTTAGCCGACAGCCATGATACGACTTTTCTAATTTTTCATTTATCAAAATAAAATTGTGAACATTTAAAAATAACGTAATGAAAACATATATGTATATGTTACCTATTCTGATTTACATTACAAGTAAAGCTGCCTGTAAAGTAAAACAAGCTTTCAGTGCTTTAAAGCTTTCCTCATCACACAAGAGCAAAACGGATTCGTAATCAATGCACAGCACAAACTATCCTGCGGACTACGAGTGCCGGCCGTGGGCAAGGTTTCGCGGCCGGTGAGTGCGGTACCGAAGTGGTTAATATTGCAATATTCCCTCCCTTGCATCCCCTAACACCTCTCCTGTTTTATTTCTCTCCACAATACTTAACATATTTGATACAATAGAATACAGATATTTATTTTGTTATTATCACCCGATATTAGAATACAAACTTCATAAGGCAAAGATGTTTTGACTTTTCTTTACTCTTGTATCTCCAGTACCTAGAAGAGTGCTGACATATAGTAGATAGTCAATAATTATTTGTATAGTAAAGGAATAAATAAATAAAGGAAGAAATGAATAAATAGATGAATGAATTATAACATATTTAGAGCTCCCATGCCCAGGAAAGCATCATCCTTGCTAAATTGGTTCTGTGAGGATGTTGAAAATAAGATTTATTATAGAAATGATGATGAACTGTTTTATCAACTAAAGCAACTCTTGCATCATACACACAAAGAATAGAGTTATCAATTCCCATGAGTAGGGGTCAGGGAAGGTTACTTTGCGAGGCTATTTTAAGGTACATCTTAAAGTTCATAAATAGGTCACCAACGGTGAAGGGTGTATTAGGCACAGAGAATAGTCTGTGCACAGCGAAGATATTGAGATAGCACAGCATGATTGATAAGGGAGAATTACAATTATTCAAGGAAAGCTGTAGCACAGTAATAATTCCAGGAGGAATACCATGGAAGTAAAATCAAAGAGACATGAGAGTGCCAATGACGGAGGCTGTATATGTCATGCTGAGGGATTAGAATCTCATTCTTCCAAGAACTAGGGACACACTGAACAGTTTTAGGCCTAAGAATGACATCATCAGACTGCTACTTCAAAAAGAACCCTTTTGTCTACATTACACAGATGAGCTTAAATAAGGTAGCAGGCAGGACATGGTTTATGCACAAAATGATAAGGATATTAACTAAGACAGGCAGTAGGGATGGAGGTGAGGAGTAAATCTGAGAAATATGAGATAAAAATGGGAAATATTAGTGATCCAATGGACATGGGGGACGAGAGAGAGACAAGAATATAGAATGATCACTACAGATGTAGCTGAGGCAACACAATAAAGAAGGAAATTCAGGAGAAAAAGCAAGTTTGGGATTAAAAATAATGAATTTGGTTTTTGGCATGTTGGGTTAGATGTGCCTATGAGATATTCAAATAAAGATAATCAATGGGTGGCTGAACCTATGAGTATAAAGGTTAGTAAAAATAACTGAATATGTGGATATCGGATATAGGCAGAGGAAAGCATGAGTCAGATGAAAGGTTTTAGGGAGAGTGAGGCAAATAAGTGAGAAAACAAAAAGAGTAGAAATAAAACCTTAAACAACATTGGCATTTAAGGAATAGGGAAAGAAAAAAGAGTTTGAGTATGAGAATGGGAATAAATAACTAAAAAGAAGGAGATGACAAGGAAAGAATGACAGTACAAAAGCAAAAGCAGGAAAGTTTTATTTTTTTCTGCAGAAGGGAGTAGTCAAAATTGTCAAGTGCTATAGAGAGAGATAATAAAAGAACTATCCTTCCCTCTGTGCTGCATCAAGAGGGAGACAGACAAGAAAAAGCCAGTGGGGAAAGTATCTACCAAGATGGATATTCTCATATGTTTAAATTTAGGAAAATTTAGGTTTAAAGAAATTGGCAGTGTGTGACCATCACCAAGGGAATTATTTTCATTTCATGTTTTTATTTTCTTTTCCAAAAAAGGCAAATATCACTGATCATTGAGGTTTCATATAAGACCTGTTTCTGCTTCTTTTAGACTTAGGTATGTATTTATTTCACTATCTATGAAGTATGAATTGTGTGATTTTTGTGGATTAAAGATTTTATTTTTTCTTTAAGTGCTGGCATATATTTTAAACATATTAAAACTTAGAGAAAGAATTAGTCCTATACACATATTTAAAATATTCACTATCATGTAATCAGAACCCAAGAAATAATATACTAAAAATTGCTATGCTTATTAAATAGAATTTAAAAAACCAAGTTCAAGCATAACCAACTTTGTGGAAATACCACTACACCAAGCTATGTAATCAACTATATCCAAATAATTAGGTTTAACTCATAATTGCTAATTGTATTTGCACTTGGAATTAGAGAACACAGCACTTGAAGCTTTGTATTTAAAATGTATAACATATAATCATCTACGATCCAAATTACCCCACTCCCTGAAATAAAATTGAAATTATCTGGTTCTATGTTTTACAATACAAAATGAAATGTTATATTATTCAAAAAATGATGTCTTCTAGGAATATATATTTTCATATTACTCTATTGAATTATTTTATCCTATTTAAATATAGCATTCAGGATAAAATATTTTTATTTTTACTATTAATTGATTTCCCATTTTATTAAACTAATTCCACAGTTATATCTAAAACAAAGTCTATAAATATACTTCATCCAAATTAATAGCATTTTTTCTTAGGATAAAAGCCTTGGCTTTTTTCCCTATGATCATATTATAGAAATTAATCATTGCTCAATTTGTTGAATATCACAATTCCTTAAAAAGATGACTGATTTTCTATTCTTAATTAAGGTAAGTTACATTTTTTTCCCTAAGTTCTTTTCATGTCTATAATTACCTCCATGACTGCCAATCCACTAACAGGATGCTAAACTTCCTATACCCACACCCTGTTTTTGGCTTTATTTTTTTCCCCAATATCCTTCATTTCCTCATATTACAAAGAAGTCCAAATGAAGGGCAGAGTAAAATGCTAATAAAAACATTACATGCCCATACTATATTCCTATTTTTCAAAATGTATTGATGATACCTCCACTACTACTGGATGATTCCAGGTGAACATTTCATAGATGTTCAAACTTAATGTGTTAAGAAGTAGACTTACTATTAATATCTTCTCCCCCAAGACTCTTTTTATTATTTTCCCCTTCTAGGCAAATATAGCCTAGACCATTAGTAGAAGCCTAGACCAGAAACATAGAGTTCATTCTCATCTTCTCTCTTCATCACCCATGCCCTTATTTACTTACAAAATCCCATGACATGTATCTACTAAACCTTTTTAGAATTTTCCACTTCAGCATCATTCCATCAAAACCTTAATTGACGCTATCTTTTTCAACTTTGCTAATTAAGAAATTCTTCTGTTTCTGGTCTTGTCCTATTCCCCTCTATGTCTCAATAACCCCAACGCATTCTCCACATTGCAGTCAGAAAGGCTTTAACAAAAATAGTGCTGTGCCTTTGCTTAAAACAATGATTTAAAAATGAGCCAAAAAACAAAACAACTAAAATCATGTATTTAATAAAGTGGATTCCAGAGCTGACTTTCTAGGTTCAAAACCTAGATCTGCTAATCCATTCTATGTAACCTTGGGCAAATTATTTCAAATCATTGCATCTAAATTTTCTCATATTAAAAAAGTAGGATTACAAATAAGCTTCCTTATATTTCTTGTCCAGAACTCTAACTGGCATACCATTTATGTACTTGTACGTGTGTTTGTGTGTGTATATATATATATGTATGCATACCTGTATACACATATATATATATATGCATATCTGTATGTATTTGTAGAGAAATAGATTGGAAATAAATTTAACAATCATTAATTTGATGGTAAAAATCTCGATTATTTTGTCTTATTTTTACACATTTTTGTAGTTCCTAAATTTCCTACAATAAACATGTATCAATTTCAAAAAAGTGAGATTAATAATAATTTCTTTTTCATAGAGGATAGTGAAGTAAAAATGGCATGTGGCACCTAGCATTTATATTGCTGCAAGTTTTAAACTCCTAGTATCTTTGCTTTATGAGGCACTTTACATATCTCATGACTCATGACAACAATCCTGTGAAGCGCATGTTATTCTCACCTTACAAATCCATCAACTCAGGGTTTTTAGTAGTCAAGTAACTTGCTAAAAATTACACAACCAGGCCAGGATTTCAATCTGGAATATCTGATACCAAAGACCACTGTAACCATGATAGTCCAGGCTGCCAAATGTCCCTTCCTCTATGTCCCTTTCTGAGTTCCTAGGAAAGGAATGGATGGCTATAGCTGCGCTTTGAGGTGCTCAGTAGGGGGTTGGAAAGCAGGGTCACATCACAGATAGGGCTATAACCATGCAGATTCCAGGGCAGAGGAGCAAAAAAAGTGAATAGCTAGTAAAAAACTTTTATAAACTCTCACTTATCATTCTTTTTCTTGCATGCTTCTGATCCCCAGTCACAGAATGCCCTTTCCTGATAAACGGGTTCCCTCAGGCATCCTTACATTTGTACTTGTTGTTCCCTTTGGCCCCTTCTCCAGTTGAAGCATTTTGACTTACCCTTCATGATAATTCATGATAATGTCACTTTCTCCAAAACTCTCCTCTATCCTTTCCAAGCAGTTTTAAGCCCTTTCCTCTCCTGAGCTGCCAAAATATCATTTTCTTGCCTCTCTCTGCACTTGCCACACTATAATAATGCCCTGATCCCATGTAACACCCCTCCACTCACTCTACTCTGAGCCCAGGGAGAGAGTCAAAGTTTTATCTAAAACTCTGTCCCCTCTGCCCAAGGTAATGTCTGGTATACAGTAGGAGTTTGATAGATGATTGTTCAAATAAGTAAATATATGTTTAATTGCAGTTGAAATCAGACATAAGTACAATTCACTCTAGATTTGTTATAAAATTTTTTAAATCTTAAGAAATCATATATATTTTTCTGAAAATTATTAAATCTATTTATTCAATGATAAATATTTAAAGCTACCTAACTGAATTTAACCCAGATTACTTAACTCATTAGAGTTTCCTTGTCTAAACAATGCATATAATAACATCTTCTTCGTGTATTCATTCCTTAAGTATTTATTAATGTACTTCTGTGAGCAAGGCAATATTCTAAATGCTAGTGATAAAATGGCGAGCAGCTTTTGACTCCATCCTGCTCAGATGTGTGTTTGATGCAGTGGAAGATACAGCCAAGACAAGACAGTTATGGTATGATGAGAATTTTCATGGGAGGGGTCATGGGAGTTACCATGGTGCTTTGGGAATTTGGGGAAATTTATTCTAGACTTGGGAGCAGGGGTCAGTGGAGCCTGTCTTTCTGATATCTAAGACAGATGGTCTGCATGAGCGTATGTTTACGAAGGTGTATACGCATGTGTGTGCTCTTAGTGGCTGGGGGAGTGGGATCAGAATGAAAGCTGGATTTCCAGGTGAACAGAATATTATTTTCAGCAAATAAAGAAGTTTGATGGCTCAGTTTGAAAGAAATAGTGGTGGATTCAAATATCACTGGAGAGATACAGGAACTAGATCACATCAGGCCTTATAAGCCTTCCTAGAAAGTTTTGACTTTCTCCTTAGAGCAATGAGAAGCTACTCGGAGGGGAATGGATCAGAACTGCAGTTTTTAAAATTACTTTAACTGTAGTGGGGAGACTGGATTAGCAGGATGCAGAATTGAAATAGGGAGACCAATTAGGAGGTTGTAACTAATAATCCAGGTGACAGATATGTTAATTTTGACCTAAGAAGTGGTAGAGGATGGAAAAAATAAAAAGACTGGAGAGATCTTAAAGATGTAGATTGACAACCATTAGAGCTTGATTGTGGAGCTGAAGAAAGGAAGAGATGAGGGAAAATGTTGTTTCATATTACTGTCTTAGGCTGCTGGAGGGCAGGAGAGCCAGTCACTGGAGGAAGAAAATGTGATGAGGTGATAATTTATTTCCTTTGGGACTCACAGAATTGTTTTGAAAATTAAGTGAAATAGTTTATATGCTAGCGACTACCACAATGCATAGTGCATTAGAGTTCATTTCTTCAGCTATTTCCATTCTCTTCTTGTCTTATCCAAAGTTGTACTGATAATTTTAGAAGCAAAACTGGGAATAGAATCCTAGGCTTCTGTTTACCAGTCCAGCGTTTTTTTTGTCAATGGACTGCTGATCTATAAACAAAGATGAAACACAAGGATTTTAAAGCAAATATTCACAACTTATCCCGGAATTGCTTACAAGCTGACAGCTATCCAACTTATTTTTAGTTTATATTTAAAATGAATCATATGTTCCAAAATGACTGACAGAAACACAGCTTTGTTTCTGAAGCCAATTCTTTTCCATCATTTTTGGACATCATTCAGAGCTATAACAGACTTTCAGGGTGTTTAAAAGCATTCATCCATGACAACAACAAATGCTAATTATCATAAAAAATAAATAGCTCCTGTTAACAACATTTTAAGAATTTCTCCTACTCCAGCACTATATTTCATCTATCATCCCATCTGTTTTAGGGGTGGGAACAAAAACTACATGAAAGTATAATTATCATATATCAAACTGGACAACATAACAAAATAAAAATGAATATAAATGGGAGGAATAGCATACATAATAAATACATTTGGAGAGGAAAAACAGGAAATGTAAATAAAATGGCACACGTGTATCCTGCATTAAACAGCAGATACATGAGTCCAAAACAGAGTCAATAATGTCTATCTTGTTGGGTATGAGGTAGGGTTTTTCCCATTTCAGTTCTCAGTCCTAGCTATAATCAGATTTTCTTTCACATCATCAAATAGATGTCTTGCTCACTTGACAAGTTTACAAATTATCTTTGTTGAATTCTACCATTAAAATTCTACATTGAGACTTTTAAACATAAACAAAAAGACAAAAAGTCTACTTTTATATGTTTCTGAATACATTTCAAAGGAAATCATGCTGCTTAGAATCAATTCTATCATATTAAATAATCAAGAATACTCAAGTTCTCAAAAGTGCTTTAAATTAAGAGAGACAACAAATGGCCAGTAACAAACATAATTAGCTCATTACAAATAATATTAAAAATATGAATACATGTCCCAAAAAAGAGAAATAGAAACTCAACAAAGGTCGGGACTTTGTTTCCTTTCTGGCATACAATCACACCTATAACTATCCCTAGTGTGTAGCAGGTGATCAATCAAGATTCACTGAATTAAATGTTGGCATAAAATGGAGCATTAATGCATTTTATTCTCAGAGGATTTTAAGACATCCTAACTCTACGAATAATTCTGTAACTACTCTAAGTTAACATTATTATTTAAATAATTAAAAACCTTTGAAATTTTCAAGTTTCTATGGTACCTCTAAAGCAATGAGAGTGGAAAAGTTTCCTTCAAATAGTAACTTAAATTATTTTAATAAATTCAATCTGAGGCCAGGACTCCATAAAAATATGCAAATGTAATTAACTATTATATATGTTTTTCTGTTTAAATTTGTCTCAATGTTATAATTTAGAATTTAATTTAAAGCAGGCACAGATCAATTACATAGGAAGCTTCACCTCACCAAATTATGATATGACATCATCACAAATCTTATTATCTCCTTATTCAATCACTCAAGAACCACATGTGTAAATAAAACTCCCCCCCACACACAGACAGAATACTGAAGAAAGGTGATATGTTCATAAACATTTTGAACATTTGCCAATTTTCTTCCTCTTATGAGGAGTTTTAGTAATAATAAATAAATAAATGCAAAATATCACATTTACAACATATAGGTGTGTGTGTACATATATATATATATTTCTTGTGTATGTGCATGTACATATGAAGATATGTGTTGTCTGGCCAGCATACAGCTAAATTACATTAGGAAGGAATAGAGAAGTAAATAACCCGTGGATTCCCAGTGATATGTATTCATACTTATATATTTCTGTATATGACTATCCATAAACATAAGTGGATCAATTTGTAACTGAGGATGTCCCAGGTCATTTCATTGCATAAGCCCAGAGAAACCATTTACATAGAACCTGCCATTCAAAATTTGGCATATAGAACTTTATTAATGACTAAAATGTAATGATTTTAGAATAAAACATAATATAATAAATTTAATACATCTAATTTGAATTAAAAGACACATCAAAGATTCTTAGGTTATTTTTAAGGACTCTTATTGATGTATTTATAAGTTAAAATTATTTTTATTCTACATTTTTAATAAGAAAAACAAAATTACTCTGTTAATTTGTATTTTGATTCACTCTTATCTCAGTGAAAATTTTTTTGATATTATTAATACTTTCATTGTTTTTCCAATCCTGTAGTTCTCAGTTTCCTGTTCCTCTGGAAGAGTTTCAATCTGTCAATTTGCAGATGATCAATTTTATTGGCAACTGGACAAATTTCTGTACAAAATTCTATACACTGCATGCATGACCAAAGTACACTCATGGCATACTTTGAGAGAATTTAAATTCAAATGAGTTTCAGTCTTGATGCAAATATGAAGGTATAGTGAAGTGTCCTAAAATAAAATGTTTTTACATTCTAACTTAAATGGCACTATTGTGCCATTTATATTGTTGATAAACATCTTAAAGTAAAATCAATTATCATGCTATAGTAAACAAAATAGTATACAGTCGCTTCACCAATATAACTGCCAACAAAATTAAAACTTCATTTTTGCTGTTTACTTTTTTATATTTCTCTTGAGACTCGTTTTTAATTGGCAACTCAAGATAACCATTCATATACAAAAATAGCAACATGCGTTAGAACGAGAAAGCACAGACAACCTCTAGACAGCAAATATTCACTAAAATATTCCTTTAAAACACCAAAACAAATACCATTTGGTAAATTCTATTTTTTAAATCTCCAAGTGGTGTCTACAAACAAAAGTAGTTCTAGAAACTTAAGTATTTCACTGGATATTATATTGTTCCACATTTGAGTAAAAACCTTTCTAATTTTAACATGCCTTATAGGTGTGAAGTTTATTACTTTTCATATGCATTCTTCACACACAAACACCTAAATGAATGTTAAGGCAAAATTCTGAACTTTTGGCAAATTTCACTGACCCATCACACAGCTTTGCCATAGAAAACTACCTGGCAGAAAAAGTCTTTGAATAAATATTCCAATTTTATATGTCATATTATTACTGTCCTTTGTCTAATTTATAGTTCGAACTAGCTGATCCTTCACAGAAAACAAAACAAAACAAAACAAAAACAGTGCTTGTTTTACAAATACAGAGAAAAAGTATATGATTTAGCTGTTTTTCGTTTGGATATGTGAAATTAGGGTGAGTGTTTGATTTTAAATGTCTTTCTATCCTTTAATTTAAAAAAAAACAAAAAACAAAAACAAGAATACAGTAAGAATCTGGAATGTGCACCAGAACATTGTGTATATTTAAAGCATAGCCTCAAAGGCTACGGATTTCTCTTACCAGTGCTGTCATCATACACAACTGTGACGGTTTTCCACTTGAAAAATTGCACCAGGTCTAAAATGGCACGGCTGAGTGAAGAGAAGTCTGGGTAGAGACTGACATAGAAGGAATCTTTGTTGTCCGACACCTGGTGCTTCCAGCGGGTCTGTATGTGGGGAACCCCCAGAGCATTGCAGATCGACTGCACTGCGTTTGCTGACGAGCTGTGTGAAGGCCCGAAGATGGCAGCCACCCCAAGAGACAGCTGATCACAGGCTGAGGAGGAGATAGAAGTCTGTCAATAATGAGAGGGGAGATGCAGGTGTGCCAACAGATACCACATTATTATTGTAAACCCAAAGGTATCATCCTCAGAAAGATTTATTTTTCTTTAATATAACGTCTGTATTTCAGTAATTTCACATTTTGTCTGACTCTGAACATTTTCAGTTTGCTACAAGGGAATTAATTCATCAACATGCTTGTAGCTCACTGTTCAAATAATTCTATAAATAATGTCAGGGGAGGGAGCGAGGAAAAGAGAGAGGAGGAATGTTTTTTAATTTAATGGGGGGAGGGGAAAGTGCTCATTTTGAAAGGATAGTTTATTTGAAGGGGATGAGAGAATAGTGCTGCTTCTCAAATTCACTGACCATTCTTTACATTTTCAAATTCTTAATCAGAAGCCATTTGGTCCTCCTCCTCCCCACTCAATTAGCTATGGCCACATACGGCTAAATATTTACACATATCTGATGATATAGGTAAAGTTATGCATACAGCCAACCATACAAAATCTTCAGTAGCTTTTAGGGGGTGATTTCATATGGATTAATCTCATTGAGTAGAAAAAAACACCAAAATCATTAGGCAAGTATTCAATTATCTTTACATATTTGGTTTTGGTCTTTTCTGTTGTTCTAAACTATTTTTTACAGTTTGTATTTACTCGTAGGAAATTATATTCACATCAATAATAACTGCAGTAATTAAGAAAGGCACAAGCAAATTAGAGGGTATTCAGATTAAACTAGATTGTTCCAAGACCTGACATTCTATAAGGTACGCTGAAGAAAATGGTATTTTGGGCCAAGAAAGTGAATAATTATTGGAAACATGAAAATTAATTATCTTTAAATATTTGAAGAACTGGCTTCAAGCAACTGGTAAAAGAAGATTAAGTTTGCTTAATTTAACTGGCAAAGGAAGAATTTGGACAATTGGTTAGAAGCTTCTCATGAATTTTGATCCAATTTGAATTTTAAAAAATTCTAAAGATAACTAAGAAATGTTCAAAAATGGAATAGTCTTCCTCAAGAGGCAATGGTTCACTCATCACTGAAAATATTTAACCAGAACAGAAAAAGATTGTTATTGGGATTTAGGCATAAATTGGTTGTTCAGATTCAATTCCTCCAAAAGGCATAATTTATAATTCTACTGTGTGAGACTTTCTGCTATTTTCTCTCAGAGTTTTTTGCATAAATACAATGTGATAGATGAATTCTTAAGCCTGGAAGTATTTAATAATTAAGTAAATGTTAGGAAAAAAGCTACTTTTTTAACATTCTGTAAAAATTCAGTGTGATCTAAATAAATTGTTTTTAAATATATAGATTCTTATATTTTAAATAATGATTGGGATTTTAAATCACTAGAAAAGCTGGCTGGACCCTAGAATTTTTCACTCATCATGGGATTTTAATTCACATACATTGAGGATAAAAGATCTTTCTTTGTTCACCAGGTTTTTGCCAAATCTCAAACCAAGATAGCTGAAAACGTTATATCATTTATTTATTATAGAATATTCCTAGGTGTGTTTCAAATAAGAATTAGAGTTTTTAGTTATTAGAGGAGTCATTTAAAAATAATGTATGATTCAAACAATAATTCGAGCTTCAATACATCAACGTATTCATTGAGCAAAATAGTATTACCTATTAAAAGTATAAGAAAAAAATCAGAGAAAATGTCAAAATTTAACATCTAGTTTCTTATTACTTTCTTGTGTTGGAAAGAAATAATTTAAAAACATTTTAAGAATGTCCAAATTAAAGTTATTTCATAATCATTAACAACATTATTGATATATACCTTTATTGATAAGGTTCAAAAATTATATTGATTCTCTCTCTTATATTATCTTTTTACGTATTGCTGGGCCCTGTAAGCAGCAATAGCTCAACAAATAAGAGCTTCACAAGATAAGGTCCCAACCATAACAATCACAAAGAAAGTTACTCATACACTTATTTAAGCTTTTCCTAGATTTAGGCCAAAGTCACGGATAGATTTGATTCCTAGGGGTTTTTAATGAGTGATACAGCTCATAAATTCCTTATAGTATTTTGAAAACCAGATGATTTTGACACCTCAAAGTTTTGCTCAGGCATTCCCAGGAGAGTACTTTGTTTGTTGTCAGAATATTCTAACCTGTTGTTTTTTATAAACATTGTTACTTTGAAATCACCATGAAGAAATCTGTTAGTATTTTATCTATACTATACTTATATTTCATAGTCTTTGGTCAAAATGCTTTCATTAGAGGCAGAGCTTCTTCTTCCTAATGGAAACAATCATGAACTATGCCACTAATCAAATGCACTTGTCTTGCAGTTAATGACTAATTCTGCAATTATGATGACAAATGTAGTATTTCACAGTAACCTTTAACCTTTTTTTCAGCCTTCAAAACCTTTCATCACCCAGACATGGTTCTAAAATATGGAAACTTATTTGTATTCATAAAGATATGAATTCAAAGGGCATGCAGAATATGGCTTTGATAAACACTAGTTAGCTGCTGGGGGGAAAAGAAAGATACTTTCATGTCAGAAAATATTGTACCTAGTCAGCTGCCATTAATATTAATGAGCTTAGAGAAAAATTGCACCAACTTAGAATTATAAATAATTATCTAAATTTTCATTAATGTAAGGTAGCTAGTAAAACCATATTACCACAGCAGAAAAGCAGACATTGTTTAAAAATATGGAGTTATGACAAATGCTTTGTAAATCTCCTCCTTAGAGAAAATCTATATTATAAAATTTAATTCATGTTGCATAACACTATGCAAACAAAGAGATTACCTACTATGAGATCAACTATATACAT
This sequence comes from Cheirogaleus medius, assembly GCA_008086735.1. Classification (NCBI taxonomy): domain Eukaryota; kingdom Metazoa; phylum Chordata; class Mammalia; order Primates; family Cheirogaleidae; genus Cheirogaleus; species Cheirogaleus medius. The sequence continues at coordinate 54,785,063 of VBSM01000361.1, read as the reverse complement.
AAGAAAATATCACCCACATAAGGCTATGAAACTCTCAAACATATTTACTATTAAATCTGCTGTTTGGTTAAAATAAATGCTTTGATAATAGTTTTTTCTAATGCCTTCCTTCATACATAAATATTAAATTCATATTCCACAAATTATTTTTCTATTGTTCACATTTAAAACAGTTACAACATAATAAAAGAAATAAAATATATAAAGTATTCTAATTATTTCTTTATATAATCGAGTTTTTATATAATTAGTCATTTACTTTCAATTACAAGAAGAAATATCAAGTGATTAAAAAATAAGCATGTAGTACACATAAGCTAATGGTTGTTCAAAAATTTCCAGTGAAATTTTAAGATTGGACTGACTTTTTTAAGTCACTCAGAACCACATAAATTTCAAGGTAGTCAATAAATTGAAACCACAGTAATGTTAGCAATAGAATGGGATTAATAGGTAATGCTAATAAAGATATAAAAATTGATTGCAAAACTTAGTAAAATCCATTGATATATATTATGCTATTTCAATGAGTTTTTGAAATAAGGAATAGTCAGTAACAAGACAGAAGGATTAATGGGAAAAAAATTTCACTATCACAGATCTAACTGTATTTCTTGTTGTAAGCAGACTTTTTGCAGTAGGGAATTGTATTACTTTACCTTCTCTGATAAAATTTATGTGCATTTTGAAAAGAAACCTTTGCATGTAATTATTCCTAACAACTTATCAACTATATGATGGAATTAATAAATCTCTTAAGAATACTTAGAATTTCTATTCCAGAAAACATAATGTTGAATATCTACCAATTACCTTTCTTGGATGCTTCAAAACTGTCATAGAGGTTTATCTTCTGGGTGTCATAGGTGAGGGTAGTATTGGGCAACAAGGTTCTGTTTCTGTTGATTGTGTTCACAGCAAATCTGAATGCAAGTTCCTCAGCTCCCATTGGGCCAGATTCCACATATTCAAAAATACCACCTAGCAAAAACAAAGAAAATAAGCACACAATTCTTACAAGACAGAGAAAATTTCCAAAGTTTTTGTACTTTTAAGTGTGTGTGTGTGCATTTGTAAGTGTGTATGAGAGAGAGAGAGAGAGAGAGAGAGAGAGAGAGAGAGAGAGAGATTGATTTAAGTGTATGGGAACTGTGCTTACTTTTTCTATGAACTTCAGGATATTTCCTTTTAGATAAATTCATATTGGCAAAATTGCTTTAGTATTGCTGCCAAAATTTAACATGATATAACTATGATTTTGCCTTTTTTCTTTAACTATTAATTATTTTAGGGGCTAGGTATGTATCAATATTGCCTTAAGTATTGAAAATTACTCCCCAGAATTTTGCACATGGTTCCAGAGTAATCAGTCATCTGTATTAATATATACTATACAGCTAAGCATTGGGAAAATTGTATTAAATTTGTCTCCTTTCATTCAGAAATCAGAATTCTTTAGCACAATTTTTATGACACTGTGTTAAAAGCCCAAAATATTTGCAAATTTCAGCATCTTACATGTGAGAAAAGAGAGCAATGTAATATTTTAGAAGATACTGATGAATGTTTATGAAGAATACATTTCCAAAACAATGTAAATCCCTTAATCAATGAATAATACCATAGCATATAATTTTGGCCATAAAATATAGAGTATAACTTAAAAATAGGTCTTTTCAATTTCACCTTTCACTGGCTGTCTCAGCCCAGTTCCTTCATTCTTGTCCCAGCTTTCCTTCTCTCTAATGTCATTACTCTTTCATCAGCTGAGAGTGACCTACCTGGGACCTTTGTTTCCAAAAGAGTTTCTTTTTTATTGTTGGTTTGGTCAATTGAATTAAAAAAAAGGAGCACCTGATACCTAACCCCCTCTAACCTCTGTCCTTAGGAAACTAGTACTTTAAAATGAAGAACATTTATCTTTTGTTTCAAATTTCATACCATGTACTCTCAGCACAATGATTCATGAATTAAACTCCCTTGAATAAGCCAGTTCCCCAGCTAGCAATTCATACTTCATCAAAGGTATTTTGACATATGAATGTCAGGTGACTATACTATTAGCAAACTACCTATTATAAATTAGGAAGAAGTCATAGTACTATAACAATTCTTCTAACTATTAGGACTCAGAAAATACTACAAGGATAAGGCAGATTTATATTCAGAAATAGGAAAATTTGTTATTTGATAACATATCTGTTTGAAAGATTTCTCATTCTGGATTTTAATCAATTTGATGGTGTAGTTACTGGAGCAATCAACTTATTATTATGAAATAGTACTCTGAATATATTTAAAATCTTTGGTGACTTATGCTAAACAGAAGGAAAATAAGTATTTATGTTTCTAATGGGTGTTAAGCACCAAATTAGATATCTCATATATATGGAGGAGAACAGTGGTATTAGGCATGGGCTCTTAAGCCAGACTGGGTTTACATCTGACTCTGTCACTTGCCATCTGTGTAAATTTGAGCAGTTGTTTAAAATCTCAGTCTAAGCTTTTTCATCTCAAGAAAAAAGGATAATAAGGAAGGCTCCTCTATAGAGTTGTAATAAAGATTAAATGTTACGTTATACAAAACACTTAGAAGAGTGGCGGCCATAGGGTAATCATTCAACAAGTGTTTAAGTTTACACTGAATCTTCAAAGCAATCCCAGATAGTATTATTTTACAGAAAAGACTCCTTTGGCCAAAAATCATAAGGCTATCAGGTGATAGGGCCATTGGTAGGATCTGCTTGTGCCTGACTTCAAAGCCTGTTCCACTACAAACTAGTAGTTTTCTTCAAAATTTCTCAAGGCAAAATACACAGAACTTCCTAAAATGTGAGATATGATGACTTCAATAATAAGATATAATTAGAAGTGTAATATTTTAGCTATGGAATAGAAAAATAATTGAATAATCATAAAGTATTTGTTGAATTAATTTAGAACAAAGAGACAATTATAGAAATGAAACCTTGGAGTTGTTTCATGTTGGTAAAATAAAATAAAAACTGACTCATCTACTTTCCTCAGTTCAAAATTATAGTTTTTATATGATATAAACATAAAATAAAGATCATATTTGATGATATTGGGTCAATGTTTGACCCAATGATGACATTGGATAAATATTTAGTGTTGGCCAATTAAAATTTTTCATTATTTATCTCTCTTCAAAATAAATAATTCAAATTTAAATTTACATGTTTCTCACCAGTTTAGATATTTAAAGAAATCTTTGTAATTCCTTAGGATAACCCATTTTCTACCTTAACTTTAAAAAATTAATTTTTGTTGATCCAAAGCCAGAGTTTAAAATTTTGTATATAATAAACCCAAACATCCAGATAATGCAAGCTTTTCAGTCAAAATATCTTCCATAAAACTGCCCAACAATATAAACTCAAGAAAAGAAAGAAAACCTGAATAGTTCACCACCCTCGACATGTGTAAGAAAGGTAAAAAAGTCTAGTAAAGAATTGCTTTCCAAATAAAGTTGAGTTGGTGCCACAAACTTAGAAGGAGAAAAATTATTAATTCTATTTAAAAATTTGGAAAGTTTGAATAAGCTCCAACACATTCACTGGTCAAAGAAGAAAAACAGTATAATCACCATACCTAATGTCATAAAGTCACTTAATAGATATCATTAATTATTCTTGATTTAAAAAAGACTCTTATATTGCCCATGCCGCCCTCCCGTAATATTTGTACCCCCATAATATGCTGAAATAAAAAAAAAAATATATATATATATAAATAACTATGCTTTAAATAGGGCCATACAAATGTTAATGATACAATCAGGGAAATTTTAATACTGACTAGATGTTACATGGTATTAAGGAATTATTGCTAATTGTCTTAGGTGTGATAATGTTTTGTGCTTATGGGTGTTTTTTATGTCTCATTTCTTAGAGATATATACTCTAAAAGGTAACTTTAGCCGCTGCTTTCAAAAAGAAATAAAAACAACCCTTCAGAATAAAAAAAAAAGACTCTTAGAAAACAAATAATAATAACAATTTACTAAGATAAAAATCACAAATTAACAGTAAATGTTATATATCAGAGTAAGATAGATGGAAGTTCCATTAAAGTAAGAAAAATAAGAATATCTACAATATCTACTCTTCCTCAATATTCATTTTCATTATATTATATATAAAAAAAAGACACAAATGTCTTTTGTCAGTGATGCTTGAATGTACCAAGGAAGACACCAAAATTGAGAGACTTTATCACCAACAAGCCTCCACCAAATACTAAATAAATGGAGTTCTTTAGGCTGAAGAAAATTGACAACAGAGAGAAGCCACTACGATGCTTAAATACATGAAGTGTAAAAGAAAGTGTAAAGATGTGAGCGAATATCAACAAATTTTGACTATAAAAAGAAAGAATAGTAATGACTAATGAAGTTTATAATACATGTAGAATTAAAGTGCATGGTAATTATAATGCAAAAGGCAAGAAATGCATAAATAGAATTAAATAATTTTAATGTTTTAGCAGTATTGGGAGAAAGGTAAAAGTAATAATTGTTTGAACATAATAATTCAAGAATATATAATTTCTAGAGCAAATACTAAACAATGAAATAGGATATGATAAAAAATTAATAGTGAAAAATAGATAAATGGAACAGAACATAGAATCCATAAACAGGTTTTTACCTACATAGTAACTGATACTATGTGTCAGTGATAATACTGCAGTTCTAAAGAAAACACCATATTTTCAATAAATGTTTCTGGATTACTTAGATAATTATATTAAAAAATTTCAACCATACACTTAATGCGACAGTAAAACAATAAAGGTATTCAAAGAAAAACTTGGGCTAAGAAAAGATTTCTTTAAAAGAAGACTAAAAGTCATAACCACAAAGGGAAAAATGACAGACTACATTAAAATTAAAAACTTCTTAATCAAAGAATTTAGAAGAGATGAGTTATCTCATCGCTGTGTATGTGTGTGTGTGTGTGTGTATTAGAGGGAGAGAAAGACAGAAGAGAAAAAGAGAAAGGACCCATCTCTTAAAAATCTACAAAAAAAGAAAATGGCAATCAAACCAATAGAAATATGGGTTGAAAATTTGAACAAGCATTCCAAAAAAAGAGATTCAAATGAACAATAAGCATATTGAAAAGTGATCAAGTTAAGGGTACCCTAGACAATGAAAATTAAAACCACAATTCAAAGTAATTTTATATGTACCAGCATGGCTAAAATGAAAAAGACAAATTGGCTCAATCTACTTTAAAAATTGGGTATCTAAGTATTCTACCATGTAAAATACAGAAATCCTGTGACCCAGAAATTTCACTCCAAAATATATACTTCCTAAAATGTGTGTATATACATATATATATATATATTCATCAAAAAACATGTACAAGAACATTTATAGAACTATGGAAGACATGTATTAGAACTACATACAACACGAGATGGCTCTCACAAACAAAAGATTAAATTAAAGAAGCTAGACACAAAACAATACTGCTGTATAATTTCATTTTTCAAAAAGTTAAAAAAATCATGATGGTGAAAGTAGTGGTAAAGGGAATATGATGTACTTCTGGGGTGCTGGTGATATTTGGTTTCTTAATCTGGGTGCTTGGACACATTATTAGAGCTTTATTCTTACAGTTAGTGCACTTTGGTATATGTAGATCATCCTTCAACAAAATTTTACTTTAATAAACAATTGAATAAAAGTGTTAAGGCTTTTTTAAGTTTGATAAGCAGTAAATATAAGGGTAATATTACTAAATGTAGCTTCAATATTTGAAAAATATCTATACATAAAACATATAAATATGATTAAAGGAAGATAAGAACACACATGAAAGTATATTAAGTATAAACATAATATGTTTTTTAAAAGGGTCAATATATTCAATATATAAAAAGAACTAACAAATAAAAAATGTAAGGTCAATAGAAAACTTGTCAAAGTCCAAAGATAATTCATAAAAAATAAATTCAAATAACCAATAATACATGAAAATGTTCAAAAATAGAAAAAATAAAAATTAATTAAAACAATGAGATAGATTCTTTACAGATCAAATTTGTTGAGCTGTGAGAAAAAGCACAGTACATTGGAAAAACAAATTGATACAAACTTTCTTGAAAATCATTTTTAATCTATCAAGCTTCAAAATTATCACACACTTGAATTCATTTATTCTACTTATAGGACATAACTTTTTAAAAAAGTCATTGATTTAGCTACAATGTTCACTTCTCTGTTCATAAGAACAATATGATTAGAAATGTTCTAAATGTCTAATGGTAGGATATTATGTACATAAATTATGATACATATAATTAATACAAAACATCTAGCCATTTTAAAGGTAGTCCATAAAATATATTTAATGACAAAGATGCTTTACAAGTGGTTATGATATGCATTTATACATAACAAAATATTAACTGTGGTTCATTTTAGATGATACGCATTTGATTAATTTTAATTTTCTGCTTTTTGCTTATTTATTTATTTTAAATAGCTGACAATGGGCCTATGTTAATCTTGTTTTTTAACAAAATAAAGAAATAAAATATTCTTTAAAATGAAGCTAGAATGTTAAGGAGTAGCAGAAAACAGGAAAGCAGATAGAAGAGAATATAAAATATTTGCACATTTGTTTCATTTATAATGAGAGGAGGAAAAGACCAATAGGAAAGGAAAGGTAAAAGGTAGAAAAGAGAGGGGATAAGTGGCGCAGCCCAGTGTCCTAGAAGCAACAGATGATCAAATCCAAAGCATGGGAAGTAGGCTAAGCCTTGCCGGGGAGGCATCTTACTCACCATTATCTGAAATCTGAGATGGGCCCCAAACTGAGGGGATACATATTTTACGTATTTTCTTTGTGAAATAGAAAACAAAGTCTATAAATTTGATTCTCTGAGGAGGAAATCAGTTGTTTTTAAAGTATACCTTTGATCTTAAAATTGATATTAAAAATTGAATGGCAAAGCACCTTTTGCACCTGTTCATGAACCTGCGAAAGAATAATTGTTTACGTAATTTTAAACAGGACTTTTTCTCTTCTCTGGCTTGAACAATAATATTCATTTTGTGCTGGGTCACTCATATAAAAACTGTTTGCTTCTAGCCTTATTCTTTTTGTTATGAAGTGTCAGAATTGTATGTAGCGTTTCATAAGCATGTGCTCCAAGAAGAGAGAATTGCTACACTACAGAGTTTATAAATCATGTTTAGTGGATAAAATACATCCCAGAGTAATAAAGAACATAGAAGAACTATATGATCTTAAAGCAGATCTTAGTAATCTATAGCTACATGCTTTCCCTAGACTTGAACAAAGATTCACTCAGTTTCACATTTTCAAGAAGTTAGAGACTACTTTGTAGTTATTATCGAATTCTTTATTCTCTATACAACACACCAAAATATACTGCTTTCTCACACTTACCTTTAGCTTTTTCAAATTCAGAAAATCATCTAAGATAATCATGCTCACAGTCTCACTCTTATCTGTTTTGTTTGTCTGTTTGTTTGTTTTAATTCAAGAAGGACTGTCACATCTCATATAACCTCTATGTCAAATAATAAAATGCCTGCTGTTCTTTTCCCAAGCTTCAGTTAACAGTTCTCATCATGTTATAATAGGCTTGTTAAAGAAAGAAGGAGAGAAGCCAAGCCTAGGAGACATTTGTTTTCTATGTGCACAGTTGCTCTGCTTTGTTTTGTAGATATAGAAAACCAAATGGCAAGGGATCCCCCGTTTACTCAGAGCACCCAATGCTGAAACATTTCCCATCACAGTCTCTGACTCACAAAAGAACATCATTACTCAAGACTTGAAATAAAAGATTTATTAGTCAACTGCTGAAGCCTAGCCAATGCCTTTCTCTTTTAGATCAATTTTAACTACTACAGAGGATTGTATGACTCATAAACCTATGATGGATGTGCCAACCAACATCACATCTAACCTCTGGGACTTTTCAAATAGGTCTTATCTTAAAGTGGGTACAATCAGTGTTTTATAGACTTTTAATTTAATAAAGAAATTGATGTTCTGAATGACATGTCATCTGTTATTCTCTCAGGAGATATGCTGGTTTCCTCAATCAAATGGAATGCTAACCTCATTTTCTATCTAAACAAATATAAAAGGTATCCTCTTCATTTTAATTTTGTACAAATAATTATCCCAAAAATAAAATCATCAAGGTTGTTTAATTTTGATACAATATAATGCTAAGGGCCAATTAAAAAATACCCTGGATGTTAAATGAAATTAGGTAATTATTTTTTTTTTGCATTTTACGCAAAATAATGATATAGCGGTTATGTAAGAAAATATCATTGTTCTTAGGAGACCCATGCTAAAGCATTTAGGTATAAAGTATCATAAAAGCAAAAATTGAAAAATGTTAACAATTGTTAAATCAAGGTGGTGAGTAGATGAGTGTTTATTATACTATAACTTGAACTTTTCTATATGTTTAAAACATTTCATATTAAAAGTTTGTGGGAAAGAAAGAAACAAAACTCCTATGCTTATTTGTTACTACTGCATGTTTTTTAACAGATCTCTCAAAATGAACATTAAATTAATCTGCAAGTATTTATACGTTCACTAAAATTGCATATTACTCTAAGTGATAAAGATGGAGGAGTTTAAAAATCACACAATCAATAAATCATCCAGTCCACCCATAGTTTGGATACTTGGATGTCTCTACTACTATATGGTGGCCTCCCTCTAAGGCAGTCCCCTACCTCTCTGGAGAGCTCTGGAACAAAGTTCTCCCATGTATTAATCCATCATTTGTTTTCCTAAAGTTTCTAAACATTTGTTCTGATTGAGATACATTTAAGCCCCACTTTAATGTAATGATCTTCCAGAATTTGAAAACAGATTTCATCTTCCTACTGTTTCTCTTTTATTCAACTTAAAATTTCAAATCTTGTTGTTCACATGACTATTCCGATCCTTTCATTTTTCTAGTTATTTTTTTCTGAACACACTCCAGTGTACCTACAGCTCAGTGTTATACTCCAAGTGGGCCCAAGCAAAGCAAATTATGATGGAGTTATCTTCTCCCTAAACTAATGTTTTATATATAAAATGAATAGTGTTATTTTTAAGAGTATAATATCACATTGCTGATTCATCTTACTATTGAAAAAATTTATGAAAAAAAGTTATTGAAAAAAGTTTATGTTTGTGATTCATTTTTTTTGGAGTTTTTTACATGTGTCCCTGATTAATATCATCTATTAATATTTACAGTCATCTAATGTTCTAATTAAGGCAATTTGATCCTGATTCCATCATCATCTATTAATATTAATTTGCGCAACATCTAACGTATTAAGGCAAGTTACTAATATTACAAAGATATGTGAAAGGTGTTTCTTTTCTCTGCCTTTAGGTCATATTCAGTCTTGTTTTTATGTACAAGTAAGTGATAAAAATGATAAGCAAGAGTTAAAGACAAAGTCTCAGATTATAACCATGTGGATACCCCCACTGGAGTCTCTTGCTATTGTTAAACTAGCTAATGATCTTCTTAATTATTCTAACTCCCAGTTCACAGGACTGCCTCAGTTTTACAGGAAAATCACTGTACACCTTTACACATGCTTGACTAATTTCAGATGTGCTATGTCTTCCTCACGGTAATAATGCATCTCTACTGGATTTTTCAGAGATACCTGCCCCTACTCCATCCTTTTTCAGTAGTCTCTATACACTGCAACCAGGACAATATTTCCAAAAGGTGACTTTAATCTTATCGTTCAACTTCCTAAATCTTTTCTAAAATCTTTCAATGGCTGTCTAATTTTTAATCTTGATGCCATTTACGAGGTTCTTCATAATTTGTCTCATACATCCCTCTCCAGGTTCCTTTCTTACTGCTTTCACTTCCCCAGTCCTACAGCCATAGTAAACCACCTACCTTTCCCTGAGTGAACCGGGATCAAGTGCCTCAATCCCTTTCCAATTTTGGCTCCTCTGCTTAGGAGCCCAGTCATTCTTACATATCTACATAAACACAGAGTCATACATACATAGACACATAAACACATACATCTGCAACTTTGTCTCGTTGTGAGCTTTTGGGACAGTCACCTTCTCTGGGAAAACATTCCTCAGTGGGTCTAACCTCCACTGGACTAATTGTGTCTCTGCTTTATGTTTCCACAGGTCCAGATCCCTTTCAAACATTCAGATACATACTCCTGCAATTTTAAGCAATTTTCTTAAGAAAGTTAAATCAGTATGAAACATGTTCAAATCTGAGCTCTCTCTGATTGAAGAATGAAAGAATGAAAGCTTCTAACACACTCTATATCAGGCATTGTGTAAAATACTTTACAAATGTTAATAGAAAGTCATCAAACATTTATTTGACTCACATTTTCTGTCTTCAATATATTCACTGTTATAATATTTTATATTTTAAGTCAGACTATAATTGTGATATTTAAATTGTCCAGATTATTGAGTCTAAGAATTATTCTTCTTCTTTACATTCCATAGTCCCATGGTTTAATTCTTAGGCCAAATAACCTGCTTTACTGGGCCTATTTGTGTTCTGCTTTAGCAAGGTCTTACAGCAAGTCTAGCATCTTGAGTTTCTTCCTAAGGTCAAACAGTCAGTAGTGATGGATACTGGATCAGGACACAGGAGACCTCAATCCAGGCCCTATCTTCTAATCATTATACTGTACTGCTTCCTTTGGGATAATATTGCCACTCTTCACCCTCAACTTCTGGCTATTTTTGCAATAGATTTCCTCTTTTTGAATGGTTAATATTTTCAATATCCTAAAACAAATTCTTAAAGTTTTATGTCCTCATGAAGTATGACTCTAACATTCTGAAATTGATTTTTTGTGAGGTTGGCAGATACCACTTAGTTACTTAAGCATATGTAGGTAGAAAAATACATGTACGCATGAGCCTGAATAACTGCCACACCATGGAAAAATAAATAAGTAGGTCACAGCTCCCCAAAAGGCAATTATATGGAAAGCATATAGTGTAATGTGTGACTTTTCCGGGGGAGGAGCAGTAACTGATCTCTACTTCACATTGAGAGATGGCTCCCACTCTTTGCACTTGCTTTTGATTCCCTTGAGCCATAAAGTAACAGGTATTTCTAATTTAAGACTGGTTCCAGTATTTTGAGCTGTATTTCTAGTGACAATAACCATCACTATAAAGGTCCTAAGATGTCTTATCAAAATAAACAAGTTAACACCTTTGTCAATATTTCAGGTAAGATAAAAACTATACAAATATGTGACCAATGAAAATTTTGTCTGTAGAATGTCCTGGAATTTTTTGCCGTTCTAGCATTCTTTGCAGTTCTTCAACTATAGAAGACATTAAATGTACCCTTACATATATCCTCCTATATCTGTCATATTCAATTCAACTCAAACTTGTCCTGGACTTTTGAATAAAAGAAGCTGCTGATATGGTCCAGAATAAAAAATGCGAATTAGAAGGCAATATGTAAACTAAAATCAAGTGGCAGGAAATAGTGTTAACAGTACCATTTCACAAAGATTTGTTGTTCTCTGGCATATAAATGTGCTTTCTTATTTTAAAAACAAATAAGCTTTTAACTTTACAAGCCTCCTACTGTTTTCAACATATTTTTCAGTATTGGATGGAAAATAGGTGTTGATTTTTCTTTCTACAAATGGACCATTAAAACCTAGGGAGGACCTCAAAATTACACATTCAAATAATATTAATTTTAAAGTAGATGTACTACACACTGAGAGGAAAATTGGGAAATGGCTACTTAAATGTTAGCAATTTAAGACCTAGAAGGAATGCATACTGATTGGGAAGGCAGATGCTTGAATAGTATCAAGATATAAATAGAACTGATCAAACTGAGATAACAGGGAAGGCAGCCACATAAATAATCACCATATAAACAGTATAAATAACACCAACTATTTGGAGGCCAAAAGTACACACTTTAACTATATTGATATTTTAGAAAATAGGACTTCTTTTCAGCTGAATGAAAAGAAAAGATAAAAAGTGATTGGATGAGCAAGTCTCTTCACTATCCAGACTTCCATTTTCTCTTCTGCCAAATGAAGGGGTCAGGTGAAATGACCTTAGATATTAAAGATTTAAAAAATCTTTCATGATTCTAAAACTGTTTAAGAATTACACAGTAAATTGTGGAGGAATACTGATTCTGAATTTAAGAAGATCTGGTTAAGTGCTGATCTCTTGCAAATCTGGAACACTCCTTCACACTCTTTCATTTGCAACACATTGATTTGAGAAATCATCTATCAAAATAATACTAAATTAAATCAATAAAAATATAGATGCAAATATGTTTTGAGTTTGGAAAGAGCAGTTAGATGTCATGAAGCTAAAGAAGAATACAGCAACTGTTTATTTTTATCATTTTTGGCAAAGTTTCTTTTTAAAATCATTCAAATTATTTGTGTTTTTCCCTTTCTAAAGTTACAGTATTCGTTAGACCTAAAGAAGCTTGAGATTGCTAAACATATTAGCATTTATGTTAGCATTAATAACATCTCATCATCTCCTTCATGAAGCCCACTTCTCCACAAACTTCCCTCAATAGATGTCAGGCTTTCCTGTCACAAAATCTTTTTCTTTCTTCTTTTCTAGTACTTTTAACAGCATCAAGGGGCATAACCTTCTGCTACCATACATGGTTCCTCTGAAAACATTTTGAGGACAGCAAAGACAATTTACTTATCTTTGACTGGGTACACTTAACTTGGTATCTGGCATATAATGTGTGTTTAATGAATGTTTGGAGAATAAACCACTAACATGGAGAGGGAATATGAGAGTGTGGCATGTATTAACAGAAAATAAAAGAAGGAAATTTAAGCCACATTTTTATATCAACTCAATATAAAAGAAATATTGTAGAAATAGATCAAATGGTTATTATTTATTTTCCTTTATTCAGGTAACTAAGAGAATCATGTGGATTAGATTTTGTCCCTTTCAGAAATCCAGAAAGCCTCTCTTACTTGTTAAAACCTTCTATAAATTACAAAATGTTGTGAGTTATTCTTAATAATTTAATATAATTAAGACAGTCTGGGGGAAATTGATCTATATTTTTAAGGCTAATTAGAATTTATAAAAAAAAAATACCTCACTCTTAAGAACTAGTTCCAACATCTAATAGTAGGTATTTTTTTTCCTGTGAAATATAAAAACAGAGAGAATCCAAAGCAATGTGGGGAAAAGTACTGTAGAAAATTATTAAGAAAAATGTTAACATATAAATAAAATATTAAAGTTTAGTAACTTTTCTTTTCCAAAGATCTAACTCAAAAAATCATTGTAGTCTGGGTGCAGTGTCTCACGCCTGTAATCCTAGCATTCTGGGCAGCTTAGGCAGGATGATTATTTGAGGTCAGGAGTTGGAGACCAGCCTGAGCAAGAGTGAGACCCCTGTCTCTACCAAAAATAGAAAAAATTAGCCAGACATAGTAGTGTGCACCTGTAGTCCTAGCTACTGGGGAGGCTGAGGCAGGAGGATCACTTGAGCCCAAGAGTTCAAAGTTGCAGTAAGCTATGATGATGTCACTGCACTCTGCCCAGGGGACAGAGGAAGATTCTGTCTCAATAATAATAATAATAATAATTGTGGAAATTTTAATTGCAGATAATGTGATTCATCCAGGAGAGATCTAATGTAGAAATAATGTATATGTGAGCATGCATATAAAACTGATGCATACCCACAAAAACTGATATAAGAGCAAAGTCTGAACAAACCTTTAAAACCAGCTAGTTAATCCAGAGTCAGAGCAGAGGAGAAAAAATAGAGTGGCCTGACACTGTCAAACAAAGCAGTAGGTCACTCATCAAAATGTTTACATTAACTTTATATAGACACAACCTTAGTAAATGCCTCATGGTCAAAGGAAGCTGTAGCCTATGGTGCTTTGTCTGTTCAGGATGGAGAGTGAGTCAACACACACACACACATACACACACACACACACACACAACATGACATATTTTCATTTAAAACTGATAATATTCATAAATATCTCCTAAGAAGTGAACTGTAAATCTATAATCAAGCAAAGCTTTTCAATCATTTCTTTTAAAATTTATTGGTTGATGAGAATTAGTAGCCTGTGAACTCTTGTGCAGTTCTTCCATGTTGAATCTGCAGCTTGTAGCTGTCTGTAATGCAGTAGGTGTTCAGAATATATTTGTTGCATTAATATTAATATAATTATATTGACCAGCAGAATCAAGGAATAATCTCTGAGCAATCTCTGAGTAATTCTGTGGGGTAAGTTTCTATTAGCAAGAAAAGCAAACTACATAGATATTTAAGAGTTAGACAAATTATACTAGAAACTACACATGCTCAAAGACGTTTATAGCAGAATCATTTTTAATAATGAAATAAAATAGAAACAATCTAAATGCACATCACCTGAGGGTTGGTTCTATATAGCATTGTAAACCACCAAAGGAATAGTGTGTAATCATTAAAGTGTGTGTTTAGATGTACATTTATTGACATGGAAAAATAGCCTATATTGCTAATAAGACAGAAGCAATATTGTGTAGTGATTAAAAATAAGGGCGTTGAAATCAGTCTGCTGGAGTTCACAGTCCAGTTCAGTCTTTCTGCTGAGTGGCCTTAGGCAAATCTCTCAATTTTTTATATTTCATCTTTCTATTTTAAAAATAAAACAATGCTATGTTATTGGTATTAAGTATCAACTTCATAAAGTTGTTGTGAAGATTGAATGAGAGAATAAATTAAGATTGTTAGAACAACAGTGCTCTCTCATTAAAATTTAGCTTTTCCATTTTAGTTATGTCAATATATTTACTGATAGATATATAAATATAAAATAAATCTCAAGGAATAAACACAGTGGACATTATCTCTGAATAACAGGATTACAGATAATTACTCTTTTCTGGACTTCTGGAAATATGATGAATTTTCATATATCTGAACAATAAGACAGATATAAGACCAAAAAATTCAATAATAGAGCAATTTTGAACTGAAGATTATACAGCTATAGATTCTTGGGGTTGGACAGAACCCAATCAAAAGGGAGAAATTTTTAATCATAGGAAAATATCCAAATAGAGATTCAGTAAATGTAGCCTATCATTATATTATAGAAATGAACCGCTATACTTTACAAAGCAATGACCTTGAAAGTTGAACTAAAAACTAAGCTAGTTTTGGAGAGGCAATTCAGATCAGGCAGAAGCAATGCCACTTTTTCACCCGCTACATCCACCACCATAGCACTTTCCAATATTCATTGAGTTATATGAGTGAACTTAGTTGAAATTTTGTCTCAAGCTTCAGATGTGCTAAGCAATTTAAAATAAATTTGTTGTTTAAATTAGAAACCAACTGTGGGTTGAATGGAAAAAATAAATTAAATAAAAAAATAAATAAATCAGTGTAAAAGAAGTTCATGAAAAGTAATTTTAAAATAATATTTTCTGCTTGCAGCCAAGCTCATACTGGGAAAGGTTACTGAAAATTCTCTTGAGATAGGCTATCTTCATGTTGGGCAGAAGATCTGCAAGGAATCAGAAGAATGGGCAGATGTTCCTTTGCAAGATAAGCTCCTTACCTGCCCCTGGTAGGGTCTTCAATAAATTAATTTTGGGAAGACGACAATGGGAGTAATGTTAATATTTATTTTATTAATTTTACCCCATGGCTCTTGGCTCCTTAATCCAAAATTTACCAAGGGCATATATAAGTGATGCTGATTTCATACTGAAGAACTATTGCTGAGATGCCTTGGTACTATGAGGTTATCTTGACATTATTAGTTACTTTAAACTGACACTTCCCTTTAGTCTCTAGACTGCTTAAAATACTACACAAATTGCTATAAGGGTTAACTTAATTGATTCCAAGAAAGACAACTCCCTAGCCAGGTAGCATCCATGTGAGAATAATTAAAAGCAGGCTCTCTTTTTACCTCTGGTAAGTTAAAGAATGACAGGTTTCAGCAACATTTTCAAACATTCCCATTTGCATAAAGTCACAGATCAGAAGAGTGACTTTTAGTGCTTTACAATTCAAAAATCAACTCTCATTCACCGTTTCGTTTATCATAACAGATGTTCTGATCATCATTCCCAGGTCACCGTGTATAGTGCACATGTTTATATAATTACAAGAGAAAAGAGGTTAAAATATTGTGCCTCATCCACTACTGTCAAAACGAACCAATACAATGCCTCACTCAGGGGAACCGCAAGAAAGTAAATGCAAGCACTATAAATATACATAAGGCACAACCGAAACCGTTTTCTGCCCCAACCTTCAAAAATGGATCCCTCCCAGTAGACACATAAGAGCCAACATATATCCTTATCTGCCTGGTGTGACCTAGTTGAAGCAGCCTAGAGGCAGAGATGGAATTTCCGCTACATTTGTAGGATGCCATGAATATGTATTTAGATTCTGTCAGAAGACAACAAGTATCCCATATCCCTGATTTGAGTAAAAGCACCATTTGTTTTTCTTCTCACATACCTGTTTGTGACACAGAAAATGTGGCACAAAGTACAATTTGGAGAAAAGCTGAGAAAAGGTTATTTATGGACAGATTCACAGAACGAAGATACTGAGAAAATGATGCAAATATAAACTAAGCTATTTTTCTTCTAAAGCAGGAAAAGTCTTGGGCTGTTATGTACACTGCCTGCATTTAAGGCCACTTAAGTTTTCTGTGGCATCTCTTGTTTAGATTTTATATATTTGAGTGCTCACACAAATAGAAGGTGCCTAAGCATAGTACACCATCCTTATGTGAATTTACAGAAAAAATTAAAAGGCATTATCGTTATGATACGTGCCACACAGGGAGGTGGCTCCGAGCCTGAGGTTCTGGTCCTGGTTCTGCTATTACATAATTGGATTTTAAGCAATTCAATTAAGTGTTCTGGCCCTTACTTTACCTATCTGTGATCTGAGGTGCTTGAAGAACTAGGTGAAGGAAGGCTCATGCTGTTCTTTTTCATCGGCCTAACTCCTGTGACTTCAACTTTTATGCTTAGCGCATAAAAGACTCTCAAAGAATATTCTTGGAAATGAATTAGTGAATTATTTAATAGAACAATGAATAAAAGCACCTCTAAGACCTTTGCCGATCTAAACTGTCTATGGCATTATGTGGTTCATTTTCATGACAAACAAAACATTTAAAGTTAAATCCTATTTCCGAGGAGAATGTGTGTTTTCTGAAATGGGTAGTACTAGTATCTAGGAAGTAATATAACAGCACCACAACCTAAATTCCCTGTCAGTGCAGTCTGAATCATGTACCTGTCTGGAGGAATCAAAGTTAATATAAGGACTTAGCTGAGTCATCCTTCGAGAGCCCACTAATAGAGGCAAAGTTGGAGACCTCATCCACGATCAAATTTCTACTGGTGGTGACTTAATTAACCATTGACCTTGTAGGGAACAGCAGAAATCATAACTGTGGATTTCTGTCAGCCCACTGTCTTTCCTGTTAATGCCACATCCACTAGAAAATTATTATCTTACCCAAGAAGAGGAAGCAAACTCTACTTTCTAGAGACATTACGTATGTGAAATAATACAATCATATTTCTACCTTATGAAATTATCATGCTAATAAATTTCTCTCTACAAAGTAATTCTCTATGGCTTTTATTCAAGCTTAGAAGAAAAGGGTAGAAAGAAATAACACTAACTCGAGCCTATACAAGGTAATCACAGAAGGTTTCTAGTCACCTTGTCCTAGTATGACATCTAAATATCTTCATAAAAAGCAAAAAATGTAATTAAGAATCATATCCAACTTCTAGCAATTGAGAATGCAATTTTTTAAGCTTTTTTTCTTTTAAATAACTGTCTTAATATAGATAGATATTGGAAAGAAGATGAAGGAAAGAAGATGGAAGGAAGGGAGAGAGGGAAGAGAAGGAAAGGAATAAAGGAAGAACCAATGACTCCAAGGCACTTGGAAGCTAGCACTTTCCATAAGCATGTACAAATTCACTATTGGGTGAGGATAGTATTAGTACTGCTCCATTTCTTAGATGTGAAAACAGAGTCTCAATCAGAGAAATTAGGTGACTTGTTTAAGATCACACAGCAGAGAAGTATTTAATAAGGACTCATTCTCAGGTCTTCTGTATATAAGAATCAAACCTTTCCATTGTATTTCAGTCACAACATATGCATTTTGTTGAGTGGTAGTGAAAAATAGGAATTGATTTAAAAAATGAAAATAGGGAAAATTTATCTCTCATAGAAAGGTATCCAGCCAAAAGGGAGGGTTAAAAAAATCAATGAAATCATTTTATCCAGTAATTATGTAAGACTCCAAAAATCATTAACAATTGCAAACCCCTCTCATTTTACTTATTGTTCTTGCTATTTCTCCAAATTTCTAGATCTATTTTAAATTTCAAGGTTAAAGCCACTCACTGGTTTGGGGACTTACATTTAATTGTACCTAGAAAGGGAAGCTATTCAATATTATGCATTAAATGTTATATATGACCATAAAGAAATCAAGATATCATATCTTGCTTAGCAATGAGCAGGAAAAAAATGTTCATCATCAACTAGGTCATTACATATTTAAATAAATTATTGGCTTTTTAAACTATCATTATGTGGATAATTAACCAATCTTCTTGTCTTCTAACAGCCCTTCAAATAGCATAGTTTATCATCCTTGGATCTGGAAATTCCCTTTGGCCATTGATTAAAATGAATAAAATGAGTGTTACAAAATTTGGAAAATGTCTGTTCTTCTTAAAGGCAATATTTACTTCGGCTAAATTCCAACAGCACTTAAAGCTGTGCCATTTATCAGTTAATTATACATTGTCTTGCCTTGTTCTTTATTTCTGTCATGGTTTCATGTACATTAAACCAGGCTCATAAGAAATCTCATGGCTCCAGAAGGACAAATAGAATACATCTAAATTTTTTAAATTAATTTATTGTTAGCTTCCAATATCATCCATTGGACATATCCATATACATGAAACTGTTGTTATATTACAATTGCATATTATGTTTTTATTTTAAAATACTTTAGTTTTATGAACAGGGAGATTTTATGCAGAGTTTTCAAATGGTATTAACCTTTTAATGTGAAACAAAGGATTCAATCTGCTTTTTAATTTTCTTGGGATAATTTGTAACTAGCTTTTTCTGCTTCTAACAAAGATAAATCCTCAAGGATTTCAATTCCAATTTTAGTTCATTGCTACTATGCTATTATATATTTTCAGAACATTTATAAAGACAAACTTTTTTTACCTTACAAGAGCATTATAGGAGTAATTATCATACTTTATATTTACATTTTATATGGTATAGTATCCCCTTACCACTAAAATCCACTCTGAATAAAAACTACAATTGTAAAACTTAAAAAAAAGTATGCATGCAATTCTTTTTTCTTATTCCTAGCAATTATAAAAGTAATTATGAACAAGATTGCTGGTCAGATGTGTGACATTCCTGGTTGTTAAAGCCCCAGCTCATAGCCTCTGCTTTAATGAAATATGTCATACAAAGCGTAGTTCTCTAATATCATTTAACCTATAAATTGTGCTTCTGACCCTTTCATCACTCAAACAGAGAATACAAAGAATAGAATTCATTATAAATTCATGCAGCTTCTAAAACATGAAAAGATACTGGTTATAATTCATTCATGAGTTATTTTCAGTTTATGAAGGAAGGTCTTGCCAAAAGAGAGTAAAAAGCAAAAGCACGTTAAATCATAAAATTTTATTCAGACTTTGCTGAGTGTGCTGTTTAAGTATCTCTGTAAATAGTTTCACTCCACCCTTGAAATTAAATAACATTTATTTCTCATCAAGTGAACTTCAGTATCCCAACCAAAAATCCTGCTTGCCAAAATTGTTTTGATATATTCTCCTCTCCTGCAATGATCTACAAGACTCTGTCTAATCCACCAGCTTATACTTCTAACTTCTTCCTTCAGACCTCTAACAAGATGGTCACCTCCTTGTTAGGTAGCTGTGAGTAAGCCAACTAAATCAACTACTTATCCACTTTAGTTTGATATGAAACCATTGGAATTTGTGAAATTCTCCTGTATTCATTTGACACTGTTGGAGTATACGTTTATTATTTGCTTTCTTAGGTCTATTTCACATCCAGTATTTTCAGTTATATAATAAGATCTTTAAGATCAGGGATTGTGTCATGATTTGACTTATGCCTGCCCAAAGGATGCTGATATATTGAAATAATAATTTGGATATCCATTAGGCAAATGAAGGCAATAGTCAAATGCATTCAGCAAGAAGTAGGTTGAGCACTTGTATAAGACCTACTATCAGAAAGTAAAAGACATAGAAAATACAGAGATGGCAATCTTATTCTGAAGGGTAATTTTCTTTGATTAGGGCTACTACCAATGTGATGCAAATCACTCAACAATTCAAATAAAGGATGAATCCATATTATATTGAACATTTACCCTTAGGAGAAGTGTGAAAGCAATGTTGTTTCTTTCTATACTGATTCCAGTTAACACTACTGGTTTTCCACTTTATTCTAGAATTATGCAACATAGCAAGGAAGAGTGCAGGTACAGTAGTAATCAGAGTTGCTTGGTGCTACTCTTGGCATTGAGACACAAGACATTTTGCAAATCATCTAACCAATGGGTTCAAAGTCTTCACTGTCAAAATGTAAGAAGATATATAAACTATAGACTACCCTTCATTTCTAAAAAAACCCATCATTCATTGATTCTCCTCCTCTGAGAATCAGTATAATTTAAATTTTTAAAATGAGAGAAAGAAATAATTTCTGCTTAAGAAGTATAATTTGGTGTCTTATACTATTTTTAGAATAAGAATCTTTATTCAATTGTCAACTAAACTCTTATATACTGCATATATACAATGCAAGTGCAGAGTTTAACAGGCTTCAAAATTATACAATATAATATTGAAAAATAGTAAATTCACCCCTAAAATCTAAAATTATGATGAATATTTTCCACAAAAAAAGAGAAAACCAACTTATCAAAATGAGCATATAATAGCTCATGGTTTTAAAGAACTACCATTTACCTTCTTTTACAGGAAGGAAATAATTTACTTCAATTGCTGACTACTGAATTCCTTGTGGTGGGCATATTTATTTGTCTCAGTGTAGAGAAAGACATTGATAGAATACTTTTTTTTCCCTTTTTTGGTTTATAACACTTAATGAGAGCTTTCTACCATGCCATACTTTTCTAAGTGCTTTACATTCCTCAATTCACTGCAATCTTGCAAAAACCATATAAAAATGAAACTGGGGCACAGAAAAGTTAAATGCATTTCCCAGGATTACAAAGCTAATAAAAAGCAGAGGAAGGCCTAGCATCAATGAAGTCTCAGTCCAGATCTCACGTACTTGAACACTGAACTATGTTGCTCCAGGATGAGTTGAGACAAAGGAAAGACAAACTGTTCTGCTCAGGTAGTAAAGGGGATTGGAGACAAGGACAAGGGAAGTAGGAAGGAGAGTGAACAGGGGATATTAGAGTGACTAGGCAGCTCAGCAACAAGCCATGTTGATATCCCGCAAGCAAGAGAGAATACAGGTGAAAACACAGCAGGAGAGAGGAAGCATTGCCCAAATGACTTTTAAAAATAGGGACTTTAATATTTAATTCAATTTAAAAGTTACTAGTTGTGTTCTAGCCATACAATTACTCAGTAAAATCTGTCAAAACTGATGTCTTTGTGTGGATGGTATTAGGAGTAATCGAGGTATACGATTTTGTGTCATATTTGGGGTGATGCAACAGCAGCTTCCAGATGGGAGAATTCAGAGGAAGCAACTACGTAGCCAGAGGTAGCGCATACAATGCCAGCCCCACCCCAACTAAAGAACCTTCAAAGATATTGACTGAGTAGCCCTGATGACATCTTGGTTATACTTCAATACTGTCTCTTTGACAGCTCTTAATAGCTCTTCCAGTGCAGACAGAAAACTCACTTGTTATGAAATGGAGCTAAGGGTGGTTGGTACCAGTGGAACAGGGCACGTATGGGAATTGTGCAGGAAACCAAACATGCTATGAGGGCTTCACAATAACTTCATTTTAAAACTGAGGAAGTTCTAAATTTATTCATTCAAACAATTAGTATTCAGGATCTATTTCAGTAGGAGATTGAACAAAAGAGACAAAAATTCCTGTGCTCAGGAGGTTTACATTCCAATAGGCTTATATTCTGATTTAGTATTCACTACTAACAATCTCACATAATGGTGATCTAAATCTTGTCATTTTTATATTTACTAAAATCAACATAAAGACATTTTTAAAGAGAGTTACCAACAGTGGCTATTCTATTTCAGAGAACACTGCATTTTTGTTGAAGGAAAGTCCTCCTGGGATCCAGAGAGCCTTAATGATGGTTTCCCTTTCCCTATGCAGTTAAAACATTCACTCTGCTTACAGGTTTTGGTGATTATTTTCTGGGAGAAGGTGGGAAAAAGCAAATCAGGTGCTACTAACTATCTCTCATCTAGAATATGATCAAGCCCATCTCCCAAAGACACCATATTCTAAATCCCACTCAATCACTCCTAAAGAAACTACTTTTGCTCTTCATTTTGACTGTATCCCTTGATGCTTGTTTATTCTTCCTTCCATCTATTTAAACAAAAAGGATGATACCAACCATACAATACAGACTTGTGATCACACACCACAGGATAACATAAATAAGATGACCTAGCAATGCCAGACTCCAGTAAAAAAACAAAAAACAAAAACAAAAAGCTGACACTGCTGAAGACAAATTAAGTGTCTCAGGTAAAAAGGTGAAATTTTAGGGGATGGTTGTTAATAGAAATTAAAATAATGAAAAAAGTTGCTGAATTCTCTGAGACACAATTCATTCATTCACTTGTGTATATGTGTATCAAAATATATACACATGAACATATATAAATACTAACATATGTGTGTATATGTATGTGTGTGTATGTGTGTGTATATGTACACAAACATAATCCCTATTCTTACATTTAAGAAAGTCATAAAACCATTTGGTTTGTCTATAACTATATAGAGTCTGGCATCCTCTGGATGAGGTGTCAGCAAACTTTGGCCCTTAGGCCAACTCTCACCAGTTACCTGTTGTTATAAATAAAGTTTTATTAGAACACAACTACACTCATTGACTTATACATTGTCTAGGGCTGGTTTTGCACTCAAAGCAGTGTAGGGTAGTTGAAACAGACCCTATGACTCTAAATTCTAAAATCTTTAACTATCCCTTCACAGAAAAAGTTTGCTAACCTCTGATCTTGGCCATCACTCCCCTCTGTGTGTCTCTCCTTCTTACCTATCCACCTTCCTTCTCTCCTTTTTTCTCCTTCCCCATTCATTTTTTCTCTTTCCTTTTTACTCTCTTTTCTTTTCATGTTTTGACTCCTCACTGTGAACTCAGAAGCTGCTACTTTTTAGGATTTTCAAATTTTTCAAAAAATCTATGAAGGTCCAACTTGAGGATTCTCTGTAGCTTAACTTTCCAGCTTTCTTTCATGTCTATGTTCCCCAAGCTTAGCCACCCACCTTTGCTGTGATCCAGTAGCTTCCAGACTTCTTTATCTTGCCTGCATCCTTATTTGTCTACAAATTTTTCTATTCTCCCTTAAAAACATAAAAAAAAGCATAAAAACATTCCTCCAATTCTGATTCTCTTAATTTACCACCCTATCTGCCTTCACTCATGCTTTTAAACTACAAATATTTCTTAAACATAACTCATCTGTCACTGCCTCCACTTTATTACCACCCACTTACACTGTAAATTCCTTCAATCAGGCGTTGCCTTGCTACTCCATAGAATTTTACTCAGAAGCCAACAAGGACTAACTCACCAATTTTATGTTTTGTTCCTTCTCAAGAGCTTTTCAGTAATAGATTTTGTTATGTCTCTGTTGAAACTCTGTTCTCATTTGGTTTCTGAGACCTCTAAAAATTCTACTAGTATGCAAGTAAAATATAACTTTTCCTCAAACATATGCTATATTTCCATGCCATAGACTCATTTTATAGTTGTGATTTCTTTGAGATAAACAATGTTTTTTTGTGTAGCACAAGCTCTATCTACTTCAAGTTGTGATATAGTAAATCTATCAAATACACAATTCTAATACATAAACTCTAGAAGGACAGGGAAATGTCTTTCTTATTTACTGTTGTGTCTCCAGCATCAGTTACACATTAAATACTAAATAAAAATTGAATCAATGTATTTACTATCTGAAAGAAAATTCAGAGATCATCTACTCCAACTCTCTTTGACTTTCCATGTTGATAGAATAAATTACTGATAAAGTTGGCACACTAGAGCTTATTTCAGTGTTTGGTTCTACATTTTTATGCTTCCTCTATTACATTACTAAATTGTCATGGAATCTGTTCCTTTTCCAGGTATTTTAAAAAAAGTAAAGACTCACTAAGTTAAGAAAATCACTTCTTGTAGATTATCAGGCATTGTAAATTTAGTTAATGTATTATCCAACATCCAGCACTTCATAATTTTACTCTTATCTATGCTTTTTTGATAAGATTTAGTTCATGTCATGTGAGTATATCAAGATATACATACAGTTTTCATTGGGAGCATATTCATTTTAAAGAACTACTTACAGTACAATGTATTTGAAAATTCCGTAAGGTTTTCTAATAGCATGAGAAAAAAAGCACCCCCCCAGATGTGATATTATACCTAAAGTAACATATGAAGCTGTCATATGTTCAAAAACTAAACCTTGTTCATCGGGAAGCAAAAAAATGAAAAAATCAACTTTAATATTACTTGG
Organism: Cheirogaleus medius; assembly: GCA_008086735.1. Lineage (NCBI taxonomy): Eukaryota > Metazoa > Chordata > Mammalia > Primates > Cheirogaleidae > Cheirogaleus > Cheirogaleus medius. The sequence goes on along the minus strand of VBSM01000361.1, from coordinate 54,760,166 downwards.
AATCATTTTTTGGCAACACAATCTATAACACCTAATTTTATGAGGTTGTATTGCCTCAGAAATGAACTCTCATACATCCCACTAAAATTTGTTGAGTATCTTTCTATTCTAGTCTCCATAAGTATAGAAATAAATTTGGTAGCTTGAAGAAGTTCATGATATTGTGAGAGGGGAATAATAGCATTAAGAAACTGGGCATTAGTTTTCATATCTAAAAATGGAGATAAAAATTCCTGTCCTGCCTAGTTCACAGTATGCTTAAAAGAGTCAGATGAGCAGTGAAAGTAGTCTGTTAAGTGTAAATAACTATAGAAGTCCTGATTATTATTATACTCATTACACAATAACAAATTATTGAAGACTACAATGTGTAGAACAAGCAGGGAGGTTTGTGGTAGATAACATTGAAATAAATCTACTTAGAGCACAGAGTTAGGGAAATCTTTATGAAAGAAGTTGCTTTTGTTTCCATCATCACCTCTGTCACCTCATATCCAGACTTCAGAAATGACCCATCAGTGGACTACTTGTCCCTAGTCACTTCCTACTCTAAATCTATTGCACCAATGCCAGAGAAAGTTCTTACTAAGGTCTTCACAATACAGTTTTCAAACACTCCTGCAATGCTGGAAGAAGCAGTCTAAATTCTTTATTTGGAAGCATTTCGGCCATATCTCCAACTGCTCAGTTTCTCTAACTGTGCATGGCAACTAAATTTCTGTAGCAACAATTGCCTATATCATTAATTTAGTAATTTATTTTTATTGGTTCCAGCAAAGATTTAATGTGGCTCATTTGGCAATTAATCATGTAATATAATTCCTTGTGGCATCTGTTCTGCTGTTGTATCAAACTGCTACTTATATTTTCTTTTCCTTTATACAGTTTCTGTTTTTTAGTCTTCCAGTTAGACACGAATGGCCATTAAAAATTGACACTGTGTTTTAATCTTCTACTTCTCCCCACAGTCACACCCATGGGGTCACGCATATGATTTTGCATCAATTCAACCATGCAAATTTATTGATGAACAATCTTGTAAAGCACAGTCATTCCTACTAAAGAGAGATGATAGGCAGAGTTCCTATCTTTGAAAAGAAAAAAATATAAGATACTAGCAATTCTGTCCTGTGTCTTCCACATCCCTTTTCAAGACTGAAGGGTATATTACATCATTTGCTGGGAAGGTTGTCAGCTGGCCTTCCCAGGAACTGTTCCTTGCCCAAAGCACACCTCCTTCCAAGGGCAGCTCATATCAATAACTGATCAATGCCAGAATACATGGGCCCAGCTCCTTCACCCCAACTTGTGACGACTCTGAAGGGCCACCTCACCTTCAGAGCATTTCCTTTGTCCAATCTTTCTTTCCCTTTCCCCTAAAGAAATTCCTGCATGCTAAAATCCATTTTACATTTTAATTTTCAATGAATCTAATCTCTGACAAAAAATATTAAATAAACACAAATAAACAAAAGCCCATTGGATTTCCCTTTTTCACTTGCCTCCCAGAAACTCTTAGCTAATCTTGTGCTCAATTAAGGTGAACTGTTACCTATGTTTGATTTATAGTCATTTCCCCACCATGCTTCACTGTTTATTTCATTATTAACAGTGAACTCTTCTAGAGTTAAAAAGGAGAGAAATACTAAGTGAAAATTATAGTACAAGATACAAAGGTAGACATGAGCATTATGCAAATTGATATGACAGAGTTAAAAAAAATAGAGAAGACAATGTAACTAGAATAAAAAGATCAACCATTGCTTTTGAAATCAATGCTGCATTCAAAAAGGTAGATCTTCACAGAGAACTCTGAAAGTACGTTAATTTTAAAATGCAAGCCAGCAAAAATACCATACATATATAAATCCTTCACCATTGTTGGAACAGCTATCAGAAACCATCTTCTTTCTTTCATAGAGAAAGATAATGTTTTATTTTCCTGCTTAAGGAGGTTTCTGCCTTCCATCCTACTCCTGATATGACCCAGGTATCAGTCAGGGTCCAGTAAAGAGACATGAACCACACCAAAAATTTAAACAGAAAAAATTTAATATAAATAATTATTAACTAGTAAAAGACAGTTAATATCTAAAAGGGGTGAAAGAATTCTCTAAAAAATACAAGGATTACAAATTTAGGGAGAAAGCTCTACTTCTAGGACCAAAGGAGAAAACCCAAAGAAGGAGTCAAATTGTAAGCTTTCCCATCCTTCTGTCATGAGGCTGACAGTAAGACCCTGTTAGGACAAGTATGACTGCAGCACACCAGATGGAAAAAATATATATATTTGCGAGGATATCCTGGATCCGAGTTGGTACACCAGAAACTTCATTCTGGGTTGCCTACAATGTTCACGGAAGCACTATGTGCTGGAGCTGGTATATAGGAAGTTGTCTTCTGGGTACCAAGGGACGGAGTCAACACACCATAGGTTGAATGGAGAAACTCACTAAAGGACAAGCATCACAGTGTCCCCACATACCTGTCCCCACATGCATGCAAGGGGAAAAAAGAGTGACACCAGAATTAGAAAGAGAAGCCCTCTCCTCTTGTATACCTTACATTGCCCTCCAGTGCCCTCTGTTGACAAACCCTAGGATTGAGT
>VBSM01000361.1:54707636-54757548 GCA_008086735.1 Cheirogaleus medius | reverse complement strand
TTTTTTTTCCCCCATTGAGACTCCTAGGAAAAGTCGAACTTTCTTTATTCTGCTATCCTGTAGATAGAGATTTTAGTCCCTGTGTCATGGAAGATGCAGCCCTTTAAATTCTGGGTTTATGCAGAGGTCTCAGTTTCTAATTCATGCCATACACTATTATTTCCTATCCCTGAATAGAATAAATGCCCAAGTACCTAGCTCTAAGGGCCTAGCTTGGGGACTAATCTCACAAACTCCAACCCTAAAGCCTAGCACTGCTGTTATAGTAACTTGCAGTGTTAATGCTTTGGCTTTAAGCCCCCTCTTTTTTTTTCCCCTCTCCCTTAATTTTATATGCAAATAATAATTTTAAAATAGACTTCTTTACTGTTTGAAAGTTATCCATTGTTTTTTTGTTTTTAGAAGGGAAAATTTTATGTTGGCTTTGTCTACCACATGATTGGATCTGGCCATTTATACTCTTTGCCTGGAGTGCCCTACTTACTAGGCCTCCGATACCAAATATCATCGAAATGTGTTCTTGCAGCAAATGAAAACAATGCCACAAATATCCTATATCATATTTAACTAATCATATTGTGCTTATCTCTTTATTTGCATTGTACCCCCTTTAGGCTATGGATAGCTTAACATTAGGGTATGTAACTTACTCATCATTATTTGGTAGTGTAATACCTAGGACTTTATAAACACTTTTGTTGATTGGTTAAATGATTGAATAAATAAATATATGAATTTTTATCATAATGGACCAGCAGACTAACATTCTTACACATTAGACATATATACCCTCATATTCATAGACATATATAAACACCCATACATAATTTCAGACTTTTAAAATTTTATTTTATAAAAAAATACTTTAGAGTTTAAATAAATACCCTAGAAATAACCAATGATTTTGAAATACGATAGCAATTTTCAGGCAAATTTCTACTTTAGTAATTTATTAATGTTGATTATTTTGGGGAAGTCTCAATTTTTTTTTTACATTATAATCATGCCTGAGGGTTATCAGGACATTATTATAAACTTGCTCAATTATTTATATAGCTGAGAAGTAAGTATTTGAGTTGGTAGATTTCTCTACATCACTTTTCAAATGAAAAAGGTACTTACTCAGAGCTTAGGTAATGAGAAATGCTGGTTTACTGACCAGGATCCTCTTTTGTATAATAACATCCCCACCTACTGGCATTTTAACATGTAATTAAAAGTCGGGTCCCATAATCTTGCATTTTCACAACTTTTGACACATGTGTATGTATTTGTAAATAAATATCAGATTAGACAGTTGTAAATGCTTTGTTGCACTAATCCATAATGCAAGTTCCTTCTTTTTCTCTTTGTGTCTTTTCTAGTTAACACTTTTATAACTTTGGATGGTTATGCTGACTTAGAAATTTTTTTTTCTATATTCTTTAGGGATATTATGGAAATTAAAACAATGGTGCAGTATAGAAGCAGCCAGTAATAACTTTGCTGCTTATTCACTTGACAAAGAGAAATGATTATTTCTCTCTATTGATTTTGTACTTCTAGATTTTGTTCCCTAAGTAGTTTTCCTATATTCAGATTCTCTATGGCATTTTTAAAAATATTAGTTTTACTACTATCTCCTGTTGCTCAGGAAATATTTCCTGATGTGCAGCAAAGAAGCAGACTTTGTTAGTCTCTTTATGAAAAAAAAAAGTTCTGTGAAAATACATTAAACTAGACCATTTTTATTTGAAAACTTGAGAAGTATGAGTTGCTTTTCAGAAAAATCTTTATCTAGAGAAAAAGAAACAAATTCTACTAATGCCAAAAATAGTTTGAATTATGTTTGAGTAGATGGGAACAACTGAAGGAGAAATTTCAATTTATTTTAATATTGCTGTTAATGACCTGCTTTGCATCACTAGATACAGGAAAGCAAAACTAAGTATTACAAATGAAGTAGAATTAAAATATTTCTATACCTTATAAATATAAATTCATGTCAAATTATTACAATCATATACTAATTTTTTATTTAGAAGAAAAATTTTTAAAATGGTACATATATGCTAAGCAAGATTCATTTATCATTTTATTTATGCACCTAATAACATCAACTGCATCCATTATGCCAATACTCAATGGCAGATGGCATATGATTTAAAGAAATCTAGTTATATACATCTACATCATATAAAATCTGCCATATTAAAAAGACTTTTGCTCACATTAAAGCTGCTTCTAATTTTCTCTGCCAGAGTAAGCAATTTATTAGGCAGCATGTTTGATGAGAGCAATTAAATTCCCATCTTTCCAGGATGGTGGCATCTTTCATGGACAAGACATATGACATCAAACAAAAGCACCAAATTAAATAAAAGGAGAAAAAAAAAATCGAGTCCTATAAGTTCTCACCAAACTGGTTTTTTCTATCCCTAGCTGTTAAAATATAACAATTCGGCTACTTTGTGATAATACCATTTTATATGGGAAAAATGCAAGTAATCATCCAGTAGAAAAAATAAGATATATTCATTGCTATGTAGGACCTTGTAAAACATCTAGCAAGTCCACTTTATCTGGTACATCACAGTTCAGAAGGGGAAGCTAATGACTAGAAGGCAAATGGTTTATACAAAGATCTTTGAGTTGCAGGTATCAGCAATTCACTCAGGCAAACTTAAATAAAGGGGTACATGATATAGCTACACATGGCAGTAAGGCAGAACAAATTCTCATAGGAATCAAAGAGGAGAAGTTTTACATCATTTGAGATTCATACATCTTTAATCTTGTTGCTCCAATAGCAGTAAAAACAGGAGTTTGTGCATTTTCCTGACTTCAATGTTTCATTAATGTGACTTAGGTATTCACTATATCTCGGTTTCCCAGTATGTTTTTAACTAAGTCTCCTTCTGCCATCAGGCTACCTTTTTATTCTGTATATTATTTTCTCACCTCAATCAGTCTCTTCTCAAACATTCACTAAACATCTGCTTAATCAGAGCTTCTTTATATCTGTAAATTCCTATAGCTTCTGCTTCCTAATGTTCCCTCGTGGCCCTTCTCTGCCTCATGACCTTTCTGTTATGCTCCTGTTGACCTTGCCTGATTGACTCCCTATTTCATTGTTCAATTTTCCAGGAGACAAAACTCAATTCACACCTGAGTAATCTCTACTGCTTGGGAGGACAGGGCTTTCCACACCAGACTAGTTATGGACTCTGCCTACTATTGATTTTATTGGCTATGGACAAGGGAGAGGTTAGAAACGTGGGCAATGACACAGAAACCATGTGGTTTCTCCTGCTCAAGGAATAGGTACACAGAAGTTTCTATTTGTCAAAAACTGTATGTGAGCTACACAATTTCATTATACCTAACAGCTACCTCCCATTCCCTCTATATGTATATTTCATATGTTTCTCAAACTGAAATGCAGACTACTCTGTGTGTATAACCTTATATGTTACCATTTCTATATAAATTTGCTCATGTTGTTCTTTTTGTCTTATAAATCTTCCAATCTGTATCTCATCTTTCTTGGTTGAAATCCTACCACACATTCAGGGCCCATTTTTACATGACAATTTCTTAAAGAAGCTCACCTTATTTCCCCTTAGTATTTTATTTCTAATATTTTATGCCACTTATCATGTTCTGTCTTATGCTACAGATATATGTGTATTTCATTTCCTAAACTATATTTTAATTTTACTCATGGCATGGGGTATTTTTATTCCCTTTCTATCCTATTCAGCACCTACCAGGAGTCCTCAAACTTTTTAAGCAGGGGACGAGTTCACTGACCCTCAGACCGCTGGAGAGTGCGGCGCACATTCCACACATGCGCACTGTGGGCCCGGGACAAGTTGGCTGCTAAGCAGGACAGGCAGTGGCGGCAAAAACACCCAGCGGGCCGGATAAATGTCCTCAGTGGGCCGCATTCGGCCTGTGGGCCGTAGTTTGAGGATGCCTGTGACCTAGACCAATGTTGTATATTTAGTGTAAATTCTCACTGACTATATTAATGCAATCAGTCAACAAATATTTATTGAGTGCCTAATATCTGCCAGGCATTAGTGTAGGCTCTGGGGACACAGCAGTGAACAAAAAAGTCAAAAATCTCTACTCTCTTGGAACTTACATTCTATCAGGGGAGAAAATAAGTTGATAGGTAAAAATATATGAGAGAGAGTAGTTATTGCTATGAAGAAAAATAAAACACAGAATAAAAATTGGGAGTGCTAGGAGTTGGGTAGCAATTTTAAATAGAGTGTTCAGGAATGTCCTCACTGAGAAGGTAACATTTGAGCACAGACTTGAATAAGGGAAATTGGGAGGGACCCCTACAGATATCTGAAAGAAGAGCACTCCAGGTAGAGGGAGTTGCAAAATGCAAATAAATACCCAAGGGCAGGAGTGTGCCTACTGTGTCCAAGAAAGAGCAAGGAGTTCACAGAGGCTGAGGGAGGGAGGGAGAGAACAGTAGAAGCTAAGGGCAGAGAAGGCAGGCAGGGAAGTGGGGCACAGGTAGGGAGGGCCTTAGAGGTGGTTATAAGGGTTTTGCCTTTTTCAGCAGAGTGCTATGATTCTATTCATGCTCTAGAAGAATCACTTTGACTGCTATGCTCAAAAGAAACTAAATGAGGACAAGAGAAGATGCAGGGGGACTAGTAGGAGACTTTTATAACAGTGGAGGTGAGAGATGATGGTGGCTTAGACAGGGAAGGTAGTGGTAAAGGTAGTGAGAAGCAATCAGATGCTGGATATAATTTGAAGGTAGAGCTGACAGATTTGGCTGAAAGATCACATATGGAGTGTAAGAGAAAGAGGAAATTTAAAAATTACTTTTTAATTTTTTTGCCTACGGAAATGGGAAGATGGAGTAACCATTTGTTAAATCAGAGATTACCAAATACAAACAAACAAACAAAAACTGGGTTGGTGGAGAACAAAATCAGGAGTTCAGTTTGAGATGTCATGTACAAAGTTGGGTATAATAATTTACATTGTAGGGGAGAGAACCAGAATTGAGATACAGATTTGGGAGTCATCAGATATAGACAATATTTAAAGTCACAAGAATTAGATAAAATCACTGGAGAAAAAAATACAGAACAAGATGTGAAGAAGTCCAAGGACTGTGAGCTCAGGGGCTTCTAAAATACAAGGATAAAATGAAGGAAGACCCCCAAAAGTGATTAAGAAGGAGCAGTAATAAAGTTGGAAATGAACCAAAAAAGAGTGAGGGCCCAGAATCCAAGAGAAGACAGTATTTCCAGAATAGGAAGTGTCAAATGCATCTTTTCAAACGCTAAGAAAGATGGACTAAGTGGGGTACCCACCATGGAGGAAAAAACAAAAAAGAGATATAAAGAAAGCAAAGAAGGGAACATGTTGGAGGTGTTGGCTGGGCACTTTGGAAGCAATCTCCCTGACTAGACATAGAGATACTTTAAAGTTAATGTGGTATTATGAAAAGAAAACTAATTGGGAAATATACCTTTGTTTTGAATCTTAAATGATATTTCCTAACATCATGACCACAGGAATATCTACTTAATCTCTCTCTCAGTTCTCCTATCAGTAAAAGGAGAATAATACTATCTATATAACAGGGAATATTACAACTATTAAAGGAGTTAGTGTGCGTAATATCAGACATCTATTATGTACTTTTAATGTGCCTGGTAATGGTCTAAATACACACATGCACACCCACGTTGACTTCATTCATTTAACATTATTTTGCTAACTTATACTAAGATCACCATTCTGCAGGTGAGGGAAATGGAACCCACTTAAAGAAGTTAGATGCTTGCAGTCACACACTAGACAACGGTGGGAGCTGTGATTCAAACCCTATGATCTGGCTTCAAAATTGCCCTTAACCACTGTTTTACTTTGCATCTAATAAAATGCAATTCATATGTTGCCTGATGCATGGTAGAAATTCAATAAATGTTCACTGAATTTGAATGTGCAACAGTTTTATTCCTAAAGCTAGAAATAAACCTTCATCAAAAAGCTCTTAAGCAGTTTAGGAAACAATCCATGAAGCCAAAGAGGAATTTTCAGGTGGGGAAGGTGGGAAGGCCAAAGGGTGTAATTTAGGCCACTTATAGGTAGAGTGGCCACAGCTGTTCTGTCCCCTCCCGGCTACCTCTCAGGTTACTAAACAAAACCCAAATGCTTGTGAGGCAGTCCAAATGCACAACCAGATAGTTAACATCCATTTTCTTGTTCAAATGCCCCATATGCTAGACTCTGATTAGCTCTCTTGGCATGAGCACACATACCAATCTAGGCTGGTTGCTTTCTGGCTTGTGGTGTTCTGTAATAAAGTGGAGCTGAGACTCAAACAAAATGAAATGTCAGACCAGTGCCAAAATTATTCTGATCTTCTAATTTTAGTCAACATTATGGAATATACATAGGCAGAGTTCAGATTTAACCTGTTGTTGCAGAATGGTTCCTGAGATCCCTTCAGTAATACACAGAAGGCATATTTGAGTTCTCCCTAGTACTTCAGCTTGTTTCTTCTAAACTAGGCACAATTTTATACTGGCCAGAAAAAGAGAGAAAGGGGACTATTTATTGTTGTGAAAAAATAAACCTGTGCATCCCTAGCCCTAGTGAAATGTGTTGTCGGATATAAATATAGCCAATGGCTCCTGGGTCACCTCCTGGATGTCACCTCCTAGATCAAGACCTACAGGTTCCAGTATTTTCTTGGGGAGAACCTGATGTGAAGAATTGAGTTTTGAGGTATCATCCATCACACTATACGGATGAGCTGTCAGTTGCATGCAGCAAGTCAAGTTTGTGATCTAGAGTCAAATCTTTTAAAAGCATCCTCACCCCACCTTCTATTTTTTTCACATTCCTCCCCCAACTCCACAGGAACACACAAGCTCATTGTCCATTCAACAGATTAATGATATCTTTCCTTTGCTTCCTCTCCTTCAAGCCTGTTTCATTAGAAGGAAAGGATTGTATAGTATGTTCTCTTTTCCCAAGACCCAGTCAATGTAATGAGAGATCTGACTAGCATATTAACTGCTTTATCATATCAAGGGAAATAAACTTAATAAGTCATGCATGTTTCTGGTTAGTTGTATTGACCTATGGTTTTGATTCACCAATACTATTTTAGGTAAACAGAGCCACTACATGTACTCTAAATGGCCAATGCTCCTGTTTTATTAAATGTTTTTTATGAAACACTTGGCTTTATTTTGTGGTTTAAAACTTCAACATTTGGGTTGAAGACTCATTGGATTATTAAATGCATTCTAATTTGAGGTTCACTTGGATTCTTTTCTTATTTAGAAGGAAAATTATCATTTTCAAGAATATGTGGATAACTCTGAATACTTTTTGATTAATTTTTATGATTTTGAGATTGTTTTCATAAAAATGTTTTGCTTAGAAGCACCATTTAAAAACATACAGAGAATGCTGTTATTATGTTATTTACTACAATTTACATAGATTTTTATGACATATTGTTGACATAAAAAGCCAAACACATGACTTTAATGAAAGTTCTTTACTTTATAGTGCAAAATAGTTAATTAATTAGTTTCCTTTAAGAACGTCCTACATCAGATGCAGTTACATTAAGCCTGATGTTGATTTTTTTGTACCTGTATGCAACGAACTGCAACCTAGCCATTAAGAAAAGCAAACCAGATGTAATCATCAGTCCATTATTTGATATCTAATGATACTTTTAAGACATCTACCATTTAGTGCCCAAGCACTATTATAAAGACCTATTTAAAGCAAGGTTGAAATTCTCATTATTTGCTTCTGAAGACAAGCTGATTAGATTGCTAGATATAAAAACATGATGTGTTCATTACTTACGGAATGTGGCTTTCTCTATATATCACAAGGGTTTTTTTTTCTGAAATGGCTTTCCAGAAATTGTGACAACAAAATATTTAGATAAAAGAATACATTTAAAAACCAGACAAGCAGTAGTCAAAAATTTTTATGTTCCTGTATCTTATGTCCCTCAGCAATTCTCATTTGCACAGGAAAGTAATATATAAATGCCATTTTTCTTAAAGAGTCAGATACCTAAATATGTTTGTGTCCTGGTAGGAAAATAACAAAAGAGCTTAGCTTAGCATTGGAAACAAATATAAGAATTCATTTATATGCATAATGTGACAGATATTTGCCCAATATGTATCACTTCAGATATTTTAATAAAAATCTTGGTAAACATGTCAATTTCCTGCACATAAACACCAAGGTGGAGCACACTTCTCCAAGATAAATAACAATTTCCTCTGGGCAAAAAGGAGAAAAAGAATGATGATTTCATTAATTTTATTATACAGATCCTAGAAGAATATCAGGTTTAGATGTGTTAATAATTATCACTTCATGAAAGTCATAAATGCCACCATTATAATAGTAGTAACTGAAGCTTTCCTGTAGATTGCCAAACTTCATTCAGGCTCAAGAAGTTTAAAGCAAGAATCTTGGTTTGAAGTGGTCCCTAGAATTAGTGACTTCCCTTAACTCCTGCCTGTTGGTGTCACAAGTGCTTAGGGACATGCTTTTCCTTCTTTATTATTGGTAGCTGAGAACCCTGTAGAACTTGTATAGAAATTTGATACATTCAAAGAAACATTCATATTTATTATATCATAATATGTCTTATTAAAGATACAAATCTTGGACTCAAGTATCCTAGTTGTTTAGTTGAATGATAATAAATTTACCAGTTAACCTTTTCAGAAAAATCTCTAAATTGAAAGTGGATAGGGTGGAAACATAAATTATCTTGGAAAAGGAACCTCTAATGGCAGGTGTAGGAACAGGAAATGATGATGTAAGGACAAGCAGACCAAGCTACAGATGTTAATTTAAGACAATATAATGCAAAATGTGATCAATTACAAAAGTCCATAAATTAATCTTATGGTTCACTATGTAGAAATTATAAAGCTAGAGCTTAATGATTATAATAAATATTTTTAAAAATTACTGTGTATTTGACAGTCTCAGAAATATATTCAACTAATAGAATTAAGCAGCAGAATTCTATTAATATATTCTATGTGAAATCATAGTTCAACTAAAAACAAACCACCCAATATGCAAGAAAGCCATATTCAGATATGTTTAGTTTCAGATTAGCAACAAAATAAAAGATATATTTACTAATATTAACTAATGACTGTTTATCCCCTGAAATGTTTCAAAAGCTCCTGAATAGAGACAATATAAATGTTATGGACTTAGAATATGATTAGCTACACTTTATATTACTGCATACATTTATTTTTTCTTAGGTTTTATTTAATTAAGCCATTTTCTCAGAAAATGAAGTTGTCTAATAATTGCACCTGCATTTAATTGAAAGCCTCACCTGCTTCTTTAAAAATTATAAAAGTATTATATTCATAAATTGTATGCCCTGAATTAATGTAACATTAGCTAGTACTATCTTATTGCTATGTTTCCATCTGTAATAAAAGAACTTAACTGTTTGGAACTTGGGGAGAATTTATTATGTTTCACCCCTTATCTTTGAAAATAATGAACATAAAGTGGCATACATTACAAATAAGAATAAAATAATTCTAAATTTATATGAATAAATCATATGACAATATTAAATAATATCAGGTGCATTTAATATTTGAAAGATATTTGCATTTGAAAGAGTCAACTCTTTATAATATTGTAGAGGCATTTATTTCAGTGTAACTTTCCCCAGCATATAATAAAGAACAGCACTTTCAAGAAATGAATATAGGAATTGTATATTGAAAATAAGTATTATCTTAAATTACATACCTGAAAGCCTGATGTTAGTTTACTTAATAGTTGAGTTTGGAAAAGAAAGATACTACTTAACACAATTATCTGATTATTATACATCTTGGATTTTAAACTTAAACAAAATTAAAGTTTAGTCTCAAACTTGATGTCCTAGATTAACATTTTTCTTCATTGAAACATCCAGGAAACCAAGTTTTGTAACACATTACACTACCAGTCTGCTTTGTACTTACTGTCTTTACAAAAGTAAGCCCTGCACATTCTAGTGCTAGGCAGTCCTAAAACAGAGAAGAGAATAAATAGTAACAAGTGAAACACTTAAAGTGCAAATCAAAGTTTACAAAGTTTACAATTCTTCATTCTTTTCCCATGGTATATTTTATTGTCCAAAATTGGGTATAGAACTTTTCACTTATATGTTTATATTCTTCCTTCTTAAGAAAATAAATAGGTTACGCTCTTACATTAGGGCTCTATAGAAATACACAATTTTAAAAGCTTAATCATACCACAGTTGCCTCAATTGGAATTCAACTCATCTTTGCTGTATTAAAATTTGTTGTTGCTTTTTACTACCTCTTTATTTTTAATAAATAGTTCATATAAACACCTATAATTTATTCTCAGAAATAATATTTCCTTCCATTTTATGTACTAAGATATATTTTTTAAAATAATCTCAATACAAGTACAATCAAGACCTAAAATTCTTTTCAAAGTATACATTAAAATTACAAGTGCATTACAGAAAAGCAAACACAGTTACATAATGAACATGGCAGGAAAATTACATGATTTCTGAGGGGGAAAATAGTATCTAGCCAGAGTTTAATATTATTGGCAAAAGATTTTTATAAATTAAAGAAAATTTTCTCTAAAACTGGCTTTTAAATTTTACTAGAAAAGGGGAAAAATGCTCCTCAACTTTTGTTGTCCCTAATTCTCAAATTTGATGAATACTGAGTGCTTATTTGTATTTATGTTATTTGAACCCCTCCCTTGCCCCACAAAAGATTTCAAGGGCCTATAAAAAACAAACACCTCTAAAAAAATAAGTATACAATATGAAGGAGTCAGATTTGGAAAAATAGATCCGTTATAAGAGTATTACACACATTATACCACATTGTGCCAGGCAGTGTAATAAGCCCCAGAGGTGCAGGAATGAATGAAACTAAGTTTGCAATTTGCTCGTAGAGTGAAGATGATAGAAATCCTCTAGAAGGAAAAGAAATGGATTATGGAACAAAGTAAGTACTAGGGCTGATTCTCAGCAAAATAATTAAGGAGGAACATATATGTTCAGACCAGTGGCTTTTTTCCATAGTCAGCTTTGTTTCTTTATACTGGCTTTGTTCCCATCAACAAGCTGCTTCCTGGCTGCTCAAGGTGGGATTGATCTGCTTCTGGGCAACCTAGGACCAGAAGTCTAACCAGCCCCGAGCTTATCTAGGTAAACTATTTAATACAAAAATATTCTATAGAAGATGATTAAAACAAATTGAGGTCTTCGTATACTCTAGTATGCCACAGGCTTTTAGTAGACAACATCTCTACTAACCACTACCAGAACAGCACTACCACCATACACCAATTTATTAATATCAAACTTAAAGTGATTCTAAAAGGAGAAACAGAAGTCAAGTATAAGGAAATTGTTGCTATGGTAGAAAATAATACAGATGCTTTGAGAAAGAATACCTTGGAGTAAATTTTGAAGTACATTGGAGAGAGTACTCCATTTATGCTTGAGTCACTCTAAAAGGAACACATCTACAATAGATTTTTATCTCTGAGCAAGAAGTAAAAATGATTAATCTTGACCTCCTTTTTATGGCAAAGCATTTCTTGTTCTATTCTTATTTGTTTCCCTCTTTAAAATTATAAAATCAATTCAGTTTTGGTTTGTATAAATATTTAAAATGCTGCTAGCATATTGTATTATGAATACTAAAAGTAAAATATTGGCTACAAAACTCAGGTTATCAGAATAATTGCAAACTCTGAAATAATTATGGTGGGGTAGGGGCAAAAGTATAATACTCTTTCAGAATTAAAAATAAGAAAAATAAAAGTGTCCTTTAAGCATTTTAGAGAAAAGCAAAGACAGCTAGAAAGAACTTGCTACTAAATATTATGATAATTTATTTGCTAAAGAGAAGTAAAAATGTCCCTTCTTGGCTGGTAATACTTTTGTGAGACTTTATTAAAAAAATAACAGCAACTTTTTAAAAATGAAAAAACTAGAAAGTAATAAAAAAGCATAAAAAGAAGATACAGTAATCAAGATCATAAGTATTGAGAACCACTATTCAAAGTAAAGATTAGCATGGTAAAAACACATATACCATGGCAGCAGAAAATAAGAACACCACTTTGGAGAAGAGGATAACAGACTTTCAAACACTTAGTGTAATTTACCACCTTTTTTGCTGTTTTGAAGGTATTTATATCTACAAATATTCTATTATTGCGTGGAATTGTTATATGCAGAGGTACTCTCTAGAGTTATGTGCAGATGCCCACGAAAGCATTTTTTCCATTGAACATAATTTAACTTTTATATTGTTAGTCATTCCCTTTCAATACATTTTACAATTGTTTTTGATAGTTTCCTACTGATTCTCCAAATATGGGGAATATAGACCATCTTCAAGTAGGCATATTTCTACTCATTATCCACAGAATGTATTTGTGATCAATTTCAAAAATATCATCATGTATGCTCTTTTAATTTATTAAGCTATAAAATTTGGGTTAAAAAACTTTGACACCAGAATCACTAGTTATTTTGGAGAAGTAAAGAGAAATAAAATATCTGTCTTGTATACAATCGATTTAGCTGTTCCCTTTTGAAAAATAATGCAATCTTATCATCAGTGAAGGGATAAAATAAATATGAATGAAAGATATATGGCTCTTAGAAAATGACCAACTCCTCTTAACAAACATATCAATACAAATCACTGCAACTAAGCATGCAAGGTAAAGGATATTGCTCTCATTTGGGCAAACTATTTTTAAGCGTCAACCCAATTCTAAGATGAGCATTTTCTGAAATACTCCAAAATATCTAAATCTCACAATGCACAAAAAATACTGCACATAGCAGCCCAGAATATTTAAATTCATCAAAATCTACAAAAAAGTCACAAGAACTATCTTCTTAATTAAATAATCTAAGGAGGGGGAAAAAAACAAGATTACAGTAAAGCTCCCTTCAAAACTGACTGCACTAGATTTGGCATTTATTTATCTTTTCATGCCATTTTTCACTGAAAATTTCACAAATAATCATCACTCTTCCAAATAAGTCTTCCCTTCATTAGCCAGTTGAGAAAGTTACTCAACTGTCAGTAAAATCAACACTTGTATCTAATGCCTGGGAGGTCAGCCAGTTCACACTTCTGAAATCACAGTGAAAGGTTTGACCCTGATCAGGCATGTGCGAATATCTGCCAAAAGTGTTGGTGTGCAGGGCAGGGCAAATCATGCCCAGTACTGGAGAATAACAGAAATCACTGGGTCCTGTTGATGATTCCATGCTTAATGCCTCTAAGTTTATACACACTGAAGAAATTCTTATGTGAACTATCACTTAATGTTTCAATAAGGCACTCAAGGGTGTATCCTATACTTGAGGCATCTCTCCCTGGAGACCATATTATCCCTGCAGGGAGGGTGCTGGCATGGGAAAGCAGAAGAGGCTGGGCAGGGAAGAGGCGAAGACAGGTAGACTCACAAGAGAAGAAGGAAGTTTCAGCTTTGTTTATTCTGATTTGTCCTTCCCTAGTTTTCATACTGCTCTCACTATCTGCTACTTGTAGATAATCATCATCATTTGTTGGGAATTTATTAAATGCCAGGCAGTTAGTTTAAGTGATTTACACAGATTACTGCATTTATTCCTTTTACCTACCCCATGATGTTGATATTATTATCCCAAGTTTGCAAGTTAGAAAACTAAATTTTGCAGCAGTGAAATGATCTTTCCCAAACTATAATATATAGATCATGGCAATGGAAGATCTGAGATTCAAAACTTGAGCCTATGTATTTCCAAAGGCTGCTCTCTGAACTGCTGCACTAATATCAACAATTGAGGAAAAATAGAATTAAGCTATTTTCTACATCTTTCAAGCATCATAGCTATTTGGCTCTATTTTCTATTCCATCTACATTACTACCTGTAGCTGAAGCTTTAGTGCTTCACAATAAACAAAGTTCAAAGATTACTCTGATTCAATAAGAAATGTTTGCGTTAAGCTCAATGTATTATTTGTTTAAGAAAGCAAGAAAGAAAGTAATTCAAAAAGATTTCCAGCAATGGTATTTAAAATAAATATGCCTAGGCATAGGGTTTTAACCTTTGGTTATCTAGGAATTTACTCATCTTTCTAGAGTCATTCCTTCTGAAAGGATACTGGTGGCTAAAGATTTAATTTAATTAATATCTATTCTTTCATAAGCAATTAGTGCTTTTGTTTGAATGAATAAGTATTTGGTGATTCTTTTGACAGAAACATCAATATACACATGAATATATTCACTGGACTATTCTATTATTTGGATAACATATATTGGATATAGTAAAATGTAATATATAAAAATTAGATCCTTGTGAATATATATCACTATGTATCATTTATAAACATACTGAATACATTTGGAATAATTCAACAATAAAAGCCACTCAGTTCAATATGGTTTATATTTTATGAATTTACTAAGAAGATTATTTATCTGCTATATATATTACAAGGTAGCATCCATAAAATAAATTTTGTTGTAAATATAATTCCATTTGGATCATAAAGTTTAATATCTATTTAATTATTTTTTAATGCTCTGTTTATAACATTAATTTCAGATTATAACTTTTAAAAAAATCATCTTATAAGGCTGTGTTTTACTTAATCTTATTTTTCCCTTATATAATTTATGTGATTAAATATTTTTCTTTTATAATTTTCAATACCAAAAAGTAGGTTTCTCATGTTAAAATTAAAACTGGGAGACGAAAGTTCAGTTGAGCTATATTTGTTACGAAAGGTTCACAAATGACAAAGCTATGGATTTTTAAATAGAACGTATGTTTCTTTCAAATTTCAAAGCTTCCTCTTCATTGATATATACTCATAGACAGGAACAAATGTGAATGCAGGGGCTCTCAAAGCAATGGCTTTTCATGGAGGGTCCTTGTCTTTGTAATTAACTCCTACCCCAGCTCTGTAATAGTCTGTGGAAACACAGGACTCCAGGTAAATGGATTTTCATTGTGAGAAGAAACATAGTTGATATATGACAACTTTCATTGCTGTAGAATAATGTAGTCACATGCTGCACTGTTTTCTGTAGACTTTCATGTATGAATGTATTGACTTGCTGCCAAAATCTTTTTAAAAAAGAAACTTTAAAATAATTGAAAGAAATGAACTAAACAGAAATGTCTTGAAGGAAAATTTTAATCATTTCTAAGACTGATAGAAATGATCACAAGGCCATAAAAAGAAATTTTATAGTTGGCATTTGTACTTGCACAGTAAGATCACCAAGAGTTTAAAATCATTAGTTGCATCATTTACATTTTCAAATTATATTTATTAAACAACTCCTTACAACCATACGCAACACTAATATATGTGCATAGGTAAAACAGATTCTTCCCTTCCTATTGACAATACACTGAAAATATTACACAGTTAGAGTTTGCTTTTTTAAAGAAATTGTCCCAAGGACATTTTTATATAATAAATATATAAATACATGGTCACACATATAGAGTAACAAAATAATTTCTTATATTATTTATTCATTGATTTTGAAATGGAAAATAAGAGTAGAAAAGGAAAGTAAAAAAAGCCTTTTGGTTATGCCAAAGATAATTGAAATTCTTTCATTTTTAGGCTGGATAAACATATTATGGGAAGATACCTTAGTAAAGGTTTTGCTCATTTGTATTTTAGCTGACTTCTATTGAAAATTAAGTTTCTAATTTCTTTATTAAAAATTATGTGATATTAAAATTTTTAAGGCATGCTTCTTTTTTTAAATATTTGGAAATTTAAAAATTTGTTCAAATGTATAAAGCAAATGGTATATCTGATAAGGGAGAAAGTAGCATACAGCTAGATGTTCTTCTGTGAACACAAGCGAGAGGCTCTAGGATTAACTTTCCAAATAGCATGTAATATTATTCCTCTGGAAAGTGAGAATTTCCTCCAATATATTTGAAGTTTACTCTAGTACTCATTCTTCCATCAAATGAAATTTAAAATTTCTGAATATGCACTAGACATTTGTCATGTGTTACACAGTTACAAAAATTAGCTTGTTTTAAGGAGGCAGAATATTTGTGCAGTTGCTCCTGGAACAACATAGGTTTGAATAGTACAGATCCACTTACATACAGACTTTCTTCTGCCTTTGCCACCCCTGAGACAGCAAGACAAACCCCTCCTCTTCCTCCTCCTCCTCAGCCTATTCAACGTGAAGACAATGAAGATGAAGACCTTTATGATTATCTACTTCTACTTAATGAATAGAAAATATATTTTCTTTTCATTATGAATTTAATAATATTTTCCTTTCTCTTACTTTACTGTAAGAATACAGTATATAATACATATAGCATACAAAATATGTGTTAATTGATTGTTTGCATTATCAGTAAGATCCAGAGTAGGTTATTAGATGTTAAGTTTTGGTAGAGTCAAAAGTTATACATGAGTTTTTGACTGTGTAAGGGTCAGTGTTCCAAACTCTGCTTGGGTCAACTGATTTTTGATTTTTGACACAGTTAGAATTCAATTAAATCTAATCCCTAAAGGAAAATAATAAATATCTATCTATCTATCTATGTATTTATTGGCACACAATTCCTATATTTTGTGCCTTCAATATCATCTTCTTTGCTGATTGTAAAAGGAATTGAAGTGATTAAATTTCTACCACCATTTTCATATTTCATACTTAGGTGAATTGAATAATCTAAAGAACATATACATAAAAAGCATATTTTTAGAAATATATTCATTTAAAAAGTCTTCAAAGTAGAGAATTATAAAAGAAATATATTATAGTAACTGGTAAATACTAAACCAAACACTTTCTTCACAAAAGTTGGTAAAAGTTGTTTTTTTTTTAAGAATCACCAGTACTTTCTGCCTTGTAGGATGGAGATAGGCAGAATTACACTGGGAACCAACTAATCCTTTGTTGTTGGAGGGACCACTCTAGAAGGCCTTACTTTTTATTCATATATTCATAAATAGTCCTTTTGGGAAAGGTCTGCATGTCTGAATGCAATGAGGTAAATCAAGTGCAGATGTTTCAGACTGAGATAGAAAATATTCTGTTTAGTAATGTCATTTGTATATCTTTTAGGAGAATACGGCCCCTAAAAATTATGTTAGCTATATCCCTCCTAAATCTTAGAAGTCTAGATTTAAGCAGCCTCATGCCTGAAACATTATTTGTTTTGAGAAAATATGTATATTCTTGTCCACAAATTGTAGGATATTGGGAACGTAGATGAGATAATTGCAGGAGGAAGGGAAAATACAATCCTGATGGTTTATTCCCTCATCCTACAGAGTGAATGGAATTAATGGAATTAATTAATATTAATTAATTAATAGCACAACCATAGTGCTATTGTCCTATACATGTGTTACTTAAAACTGAACAATCAGGAATTTGGGAAATGTTATCTTGAACCAATATTATCATATGGGAGCCATGGTACCAGATCACATACGGAAGGAGGTCTGGCCTGGGAAATTCCTCTGAAAAAAAAAACAGAGGAAGAAGTTAACCCAGTTAAGGAATACCACGGGGTTTAGACAGGGCAAGGGGGCAACTTAATCTCTTCCCAGTGGCTGGTAGGAAATAGAGTGACATTTGGTCAATTTTCCAAAGCAAGTAGATATTTTAAAAACATTTAAGGAGCTACATTAAGGAGATAGCTGACTCCTGCCAGATGTCTTTATTAGACAAAGAGGCACAGTGAGAGAACTTGAAGTCAAGTTGGGGAATCTAGTCCCTAAAATGAACTATTGCCAGTACCAGTTGATGTTACATTCAGTTATTCTTTTTTATATATTCCCAGAGGCTCTGATCCAGTCTTACTGTAGTCTGTGACCTGATCTTAGTTTTATTATGAAGAAGTAGGGGAATCTGTGCCAAAATTTTGGAAAAGTGTCACCCATTCCACTCCAATGCCCAAGCTGTGCACAACGTAAGAGTGTTCTTCTGGGGGTCAATATTAACAGAAGCAACATTATTGTAAGAAGATAAGAAAGAAACTGAAGTACCTGTATTGAACACTCATGAAGCAAACACTAAAAATCTCCAAAAGAAGCGGAACAGTGACTTGAGGAGACACAATTTCTACCAATTAGCCCAAAGATAATTTGAATATAAAAAGTAAATATGTTGTATTTTGTATTCAGGCTTGGGGGATGCAAGATATATGTATTGCACAAATAAAGTAATTTAATATAATATTAATAAATAGTATACTAAAATATAAATATCAAATATTGTATCTGTTCTATTAAAATATTAAAAGATTTTATCATTGGTTGCATGTTTTTAAGTATTAAAGCTTATGCTTTTTGTGTTTCTCATTAAAGAAAAGAATAAAAGACTAAAATGTACTAAAATCAGAAGGACAAAGATAGTGGCTGTCTAAGTTAATCTCACAGAGTTTACAGAAAGGGTGTTTAGATAATGTTGGTAAAAAGTCATTTTAAACTATAAAGTATATAAATATAAGATAGTCCTATTATTTTAAATTCAAATTTTAAAATGTTAAAATCAAAAGCATATTGTATAATGCCTTACATTTGTCCTGTGACATTTATAATTTAGAAATCTCTCTTAACTTTAAAAATTTAGATCTTCAGCCTTTTTAAAAAAATTTAAAATGGAAAATTGTGCAGGAGAAAGAGGTAAAAACATTTTCAAAAACCACTGATTTTTCTCATTATATAAGAGTCAAAGTACATCACTGGAAAGCATCCAACTGAACTTAAATTATTAAAACTAACTCTCTACATGTTATAATATAGAACAACACAATGTTCCAACAAATCTAGATAGAATTATCAAGATGTTTGTTGGAAATATGCTCTTCCCTTCATTTATAAATAAAACTATCCTGTCAGTCAAAAATAAATTATATTTTCTTTTCTCAGAACATGAGTTTTAAGCTTTCGAAAATCAGCAATTATTTGGTATTTCATTTTTAAGATACTTAATGAAACCAAAAAACACACTTGAGAAAAGGTGATGCACTGTCCTATTCTTCATGTCTCAATTTTTACTTGTCTAGATTATAGTGGTAAAAAATTATATATTGTACATAAGCGTATGAAAATAGGGACATGATCTTATCAGAAAAAGAGAAAAGAATCAAGGATGAAAATTAATAGAATCCTCAAAAAAATCTAGTAGGTGCAGTTTCCCTGTCAAACACATTGTTAGCAAATTTGTTCTCTTAGTGAAAGAAAGTACAGCCCGTTACAACGGTGGCAGCCTATAAAGCTTCATTGCCCTTTTCTTGTTTCTACTAGTTTTATTTTAAGGTAATCATTACACAAAATCAAAAAGAAAATTATAGAAGCCACAGATTTATATTTGAATTCAAATAAATGAAAATAAAAAGAAAATTATCAGTATGGTACTAGAAGTTCCAGGTCTTAGAAACGAGACAGAAAATATAATTATTGAGTGTACGATATTCAACTTGACATTTTACATATGTTATTTCATTTAATCATCAGAACAACACTAAAGGGTAGATATGATAATTCTGATTTAGCAGATGAGTAAATGGGCTCTGAGAAGAAACTTGCTCCAAATCAAACAATTGCTTGAACTGTGTGATATTCTTTCCACTATGGCAGAACTGTTATCCTGGAGAATAAGCCACCATGAATCAAATAAAAATCAGAATAATAGTCCCCCTAAATGCATTTTAGGGAATGATGGCAGATCTAGATTATTTTGGTTTGCGGATATTTCTGACAGCTGACTTGTAAGGAACATGAGAGGATACAATAGATCTTCCCACTTTCCACAGACATACACTGAGCTAAAATTTAAAAAAAAAGAACAGGCACAAAGCTATGCTATTGTTTCTTGCACTTCTTCCCAACTAGTGGGGATAATAACCACAAATTTCAAGGTAAGGTTTCTTGATCTCTTTCTATACTGCAAGTAATTTAAACCTTTGGAGTGACTACCAAAGGTAGTCTCTGATGATGACTACCATATATTTCTCTCCAGCTCAGATAATTCTAATATTCTATGACTTTTAATATCTATCTGCCTGCTGACATCTCTATTTGGTGCCCCATAGGTATGCTGGAAAATGAATAATGCCAAAATTGAACTCTCATCTTTGTCTAAAATATTTTTCTTCTGAATTTCTTATATTGTAAAACATTGCTATGACCCTTCACAGATCCCAAACATCTAACTCCAATTCCTCTCTCTCTCTTACTCCTACTGATCTTACTTCCAGTCTTCAAGTTCAGCAGTTTTTTCCTCTGGTATATTCTCACTTTTTAATATAGTTTTATTAATATATAATAGTTGTACATATTTTGAATGCATGTGATATTTTGATATATGCATACAATATGTCATGATCAAATCAAGGTAATTGGGACATCCATCACCTCAAACATTTTTTTCTTTGTTTTGAGAATATTACATTTCCTCTCTTCTAGCTATTTTGAAATAGATAACAAATTACTGTTAATTATAATTTTCCTACTATGCTATTGAATACTAGAACTTATTCCTTCTATCTAACTATATTTTTTATCTCTAATCAACTTCCCTTCATCCCCCTCTTCCTCCCTCTTCCCCTTCCAGCCTCTGGTAACCATTATTCTATGCTTTACCTCCATAAGATCTACTGTTTTGGTTTCCACCTATGAGTGAGAACGTGTGATATTTGTCTTTCTGTACCTGGCTTATTTCACATAATGACCCCCAGTTCCAACCATGTTGCTGCAAATGACAGGATTTCATTCTTTTTATGGCTGAATATTCCATTATGCATACATAACACATATTCTTTATCCATTCCTCTGTTGATAGACATTTAGGTTGATTCTGTATCTTGGCTGTTATGAATAGTGCTGCAATAAACATGGAAGTGCAGGCATCTTTGATATATTGATTTCCTTTCTTTTGAATATATATTCAGCAATGGGATTGTTGGATCATATACTAGTTCTATTTTTAGTTTTTTGAAGCACTTCCATATTGTTTCCATAACAGCTGTACTAGTTTACATTCCCACCAACCAAACCCATATATTCTTATATGCATTCTTTATCTTGAATTCCCATCTTTACTCTGAAGGTCTATGTGTGGTTTATTATCTGTATAATATCACCTTCCCACGTAATATGTCTAAACCATGTTACTGCTCTTTTATCTTTCCTGCTATTACACAAGTGATCTTTCTAAAACATTAATTCATCTGTGATGTTTTCCTGTTTTACAGCATTTAATGCCTCTCTATGGCATTATCTTTAAAAATGGAAGCTTAATTATTTTTAAAAAGTATAAGGGCCTCTATCTCAGTCTGCTCCTTGCCTCCCATCTTTATCCTCACCTCCCATCACTTTGTTTCTCCTAATTTCCAGCCATACTAACCATTTAGAGGTTTTCTAAGATGCTAATCTTCCATGATTCTATGAATTTCTTCATAATTTCCCTTGGACTGAAATTATTTTAATCCCATCACAAACTCTATACATGCTTTAAGACCAGCTGAGGTGTTGCTTCTCTTGAACTTGACCTCATCCTGGGCCAAGGTATTTCAAATATCCAACTCATAACCTTTTAAGGCCCTCTGCATTCTGTGGGAAAACAATATACCAAATTTTATTGAAATTTTAGATGAGCAATCTGTTTCT
Organism: Cheirogaleus medius; assembly: GCA_008086735.1. Lineage (NCBI taxonomy): Eukaryota > Metazoa > Chordata > Mammalia > Primates > Cheirogaleidae > Cheirogaleus > Cheirogaleus medius. The sequence goes on along the minus strand of VBSM01000361.1, from coordinate 54,735,814 downwards.
AGGGTCTCTGTTTACTATATTTTCTTTCATCACTTAGCCTAATACCTGACCCATAGCTGAGGTCCTCAACGAATAATAAATAAAGGGGTGTATCACCAAAGCCTATTCTTATTTATAATTTCCTTTAGTATAGACATTAGCTTTTAACATTTATTTTCCCAAATCTACATTCTACAGAACATTAACTCTGCTAGATTTTTTCCAAATACCTTTATCTTTTTTTTTTCTAAGTTCTCATCAGATGGGTATTATGCTGATGCTGTAACAAAATTTGAGGGAGGCACATCTCACACATGAGTGTGAAAACCGAATCATCATGCTTTATCTTTTCCATTTTTATGAAAGAATGAAATAATGCATCTTTATGACCTTAAGACAGTGCTTTCTTTTAAGAAAGCATTGCTGAGCAATATCCAAATAGCCATTCAGTCTGTTTTCTTATCACAAAATTCCTATCTTTAAATTGCTAGCACACTGATGATGAGAAATGAATAGAAATGGCAAGTTTTGGACTGTTAGCAATAACAACATGATTTAAAACAAACTTTTACAAATAGTAATATTTTATCAGGTATTTTTCCATATATGATTTACTATTTTTTTTCTTTGCTTTAGGGGGAGAAATGATTTTACCACTACAAAGGGCATCAAGTTATCTTATAGAATTTAGAGATGCCTGAATGATTTATGTTAGAGTTAAATAATATCTTCTGAATTATTTGCTAATAATCACTATGTTCATTTTTAAATATTTGCCTGGTTGTTTAATTCTCCCTATTTTTAAAAAGTATCCAGTTTCTAATTATCTGCAATGTGCTTCCAAATGATAACCAAACCAAGCTGTAAGATGGCAAGACTAGAATAAATAGTGTCATAGAAACGCTATTAATATATTTGCATTAGAAGCAATAACATGTGATCTTTAACTTTTAAGCCTGAAAATACTTAACAGCTATATTCAGATAAAATTTTTTTACTGAACCTAAAAGCCTAGAAGATATTTTTACTACAAATAGAAGTACCAATTTGCCCATAAATTGGTTAATTTATAAAATCCAGTTCATCAGCATATGGTATAAAATTACAAGAAATATTTTGGAAGATGAAATCTGCAATGGACTAGTAAAATAAACTTAGAGTATTAGAGGAATATATCACAATCTCTTGACAGTCATCTGATGAAGATGAGTCATGCTATTCCACAAATTGTTTATTGTTGGAAATATTGGAGGAGGTATTTGGTGCTGAGAACTATACTTCTATTCTGAAGAACAATTTGTAACCATTTTCTCTAATAGTACATCAAATGAGCTGACCTGGTCTTCTGCTATGAAGTTTCATCAAGCTGGAAAATATCTTCCAGAATTTTTTCTTTGTTCATAGCCTTTGCCCATTACCAAATAATCTATCTGCTTTAGCTGACGCTTATACAGGCTCTCAAAAACTCTGGAATTTCTTCTATCATCACGCTCATTTCACAACTGTGTTTACCTATCTTCAGAGTCTCCTGTACTGAACTGTGAAGTCATCAAAGCCAATAGTCGTATCTGGCTTTTATGTGTGGGGGTGTGTGCTGGCTAAATCAGATTGATTATTTGGTGAAAAGGGAGAAAGGGGAAGAGACTTGAGGAAATCATAAGTATGATTGTATATAAAGAGGTCATCACTCTCTCGTTATTTAAATTATAAGGCAGTTAAGGATGGAAGTATTATACAATAAATATTTGAACAGCATTATGTGTCCAACTTCTTGGAAGTAGTTGATTGTAAACATGGTCAAGTCCCTGTCCTTGAGGTACTTACAGTCAAATAAATACATTGTGTACAATTATAATCTCCAAATAATTGAGATACCTATGATCAACACAAAGAGCATTAAAATTTGAATGGGAGGTTGCATTTGGACTCACTCAATGAATTGATAGTGTAGGGCTGAATGTAGAGTCGGAGTGGCCATGCAGGGGATTTCAAGACCAGAAAGACAGGTTGTAGTAAAATCATAAAGAGCCTCTGGACTAGATCATATCAAAGTTGGGTTTTATTCTGTAGATAATCAAGTAATACAGAAGATTTTGGAAAGAAAATAATTTATTTAGGCTATAACTTACATATTAAATAAATTAAACTATATTTATTTAAACTATACTTATTTAAACTATATTTTACCTCTGGTATAAAAAAACAAATTGGAGAAGAGGCTGTAGGTAGTAGAATAAACATTAAAGTACTCAGATGACAGTTTAGGCAAAAATATGATAAAAGAGCTATTTTTTGAGGGGAAATGTCTGAAAAATAGAAGTCAACATAAGAAAACACAAAGCAAAGGGGAAGAACAAAGGCAATGGAAGGAAGCTGCAAATCTGTACAATCTGGCCCTGCACTGTTTCCAACTTCCCACCATTACACCCACCCCTTCCACAACCCCAGGCATTATGAGGTTGAACCACACACACTATTTCCAAAACATGCTATGCTCTTGTTCCCAATTCTGTGTTCCCCTGTCCTATTATATTTAGTCTGCCTGGAACTCTCAATCACTGCTAATTCTTTTAAATACCACTTCCTCTGTGTAATTTTCTCCACTCTTTGTCCTGCAATGTCTTACTTGGCACACAGTCGTATTAGAGCACTCATCTCTCTGTATGGTAATTGGATCTGTATCTGTCTCTCCCATTTAAATGGGAACTCCAGGTGGTCTATGGGCCTTCACCACCTTCTAAACCCAAGGCCCGGCAACTAATGAACAGCTAACGACTGCTTACTGAATGTGGAAGTCTCTGGTGGACAGTAATGCTACAGGTTCCGAGTGGTTAAGTAGAATGAGATCAGAGATTAGGAAGCTAGATTTAGCTATTTAGAGGCAAGCGATGACCTTTGAAAGAATGATTTCACTGTAGTGCTATGGGGTAAAATCCAGATAATAAAGAATTAAGGAAGGAGTGGGTGGTAATTAGCAAAGAAAAACTGCAGATCACAGTACCTGCAATTTGCTACTGAAGGACAGTTGAGAGATGAGGCAGTAACTTTAAGGGAACCCAGCCAAAGTGTAAGGGAAGAAACTTAAGGATAGGGAAATCTTAAGCAAATTTGTAAGCTGAGAGAAGATATTTAAGAAATGAAATTATAGGCATAATTATGTGATGTAGAGAGAGATAAAGAAGGCAATGATACTAAATGCATAGATAGCTAAAAGCAAATAGGAACTATTCCTTCTCTGAGATTAGATTGTAAAAGGAATGGAGATGGATCAGTAGAAATTTTCTGTCATAGATGAGAAAAATTAAGAGACTTCTTATTGATTGTTTTCTGTAAATAGATACAATTATTTTGAACACAGGTGTGGGAGTTGGAACGGGGATTTAAAAAAAATGGGATGGAGAATAAAGGAAAGCTACATAATTGTATTATTTGGAAACAAAAAAACACACTTTATTGAACTGAAAGATAAATATTTAAAAGATCTGTAGCTCAATAGAAAAATCATAAACCTTAATATCTCTTTTATATATAATGGGAGCTCCATTAACAAAACACCTCCATTAATAGGGAGTAATAGAAATCATGAACTGGTTTAATAATTATCCCAGAGATAATTATTTTAAATTGCACTTACCATCAAAACCAGATAAGTTTTAACTTTGTCTTTACAATACAAAAAACCTCAGAATCTTATTCTGACTTAGAATTGGAATTATTACCTTTAATTGTCATGGTACTTGAATAGTCTAAAAACACAAGTCAAGAAATTTAGGTTAGTGGGAATCTAGAAAAAATAAGTAGCAGTGCATGTTGCATTATAAACACAAGTTTTTAAAAAGTATATTAAAGTTTAGACTGTATTGCCTCCCAAGCTAACTTTTTTAGCATTTAAAACTACCTTCTCTAGAAAAATGTGGTTTAAATATACAGAAAATAACACATTTTAAAAATATAAATGCTCATATGAAGTTAAAAATAATTTATATATTTTATAGAAATACTTTTTAAACTCTAATGACATGAATATATTTTCTTACTCTAATGCACCGTAAAGTACCACAAATTCATCATATCATTTTTTTTTTTCAAAATATCACCATGATGCAGGTTCCTAAAATATAGTAGAGTGGTTAAGAGCCTGCAGTTTGGCATTAAACCAATCTGTCTGAATACCTAATCCACCATTTACTAGATAAGTGATCTTGGCAAGACGTTTACAATGTCCACACCTGTTACTTCTTTTGTGCAATGTGGATAACAGCACCAATCTCACAGGTTTGTTGTGACTATAAAACAATCTGCTGCATGTGAAGCATTCAATAAGGTATGTGGCATGGAGTAAGCTCTCAATAAATGGCCACTATTTTTATCAATGACGACTTCCTATTGTTCAATCATTTTCCTTCTGACATGTTTCTTCATAGCAGAAAAAATTTTAAAAAATAAAATACATATAAAGGAACAGCTATTAATTTTGTGAAACAATTTTTAAAACATTACTAATATATCACATAGTGTGATAATAGTATTTCTTTACAAATCAACTTAAAAAATCCATTACATTAGTTAAATCTGCTAATAAAGGTAGGAAAACTGAATGAGATTATATTTTTCTTATTAAAATATTTTATAAAAATACTTCTGGATAATTTTCAAAAGTGCCATGTCTTTGCGATTAACATTTATGGAGATATATAATATTTGCAATTTGAAGATACATCTGCAATATACATATTGTTCATTAAAAATAAAAATGTATTCATTCAAGTGCCTACTGATAAACTGCTAACATTAAAGATAGAAATTAACTATTGAAAATTTCAGCATATGAACCTCCATTTGTAACGTTGTTCTTATTATTCTCCTTCCCCTTCGGTACTAATTGATTTATTTTAGTTTTCTTTCTCATATTAATACATAGTGTTCCAGTGGTTAGTCAGATATTTATTACTCCATCTGAGACATTGTCAAAATTCTCCATTCTTTACCAATGTTTTTATTTGTATTTTCCTCAACAAGAACAAATGAAAAATTTAATCAAATAACATAGTAAAAATAATCAAGTACATAATTTTCCCTTATACATTATTGATTCATTAAAATGTAATTGAAAAAGTCACATTTAATGAAATGATTCATATGTAGAGGTTTTAAAAATATTACAATTTTGGATTAAATACATATGCTTTATAAGTGCTCCTTGTAAAGGGAAAAGAATATACCCAATAGAAAGACTACTACATAAAATTTTAGATGAAAATTTTCAATACTAAATGTTTCTTTTACCTGACTAACCTTGAAGTGCATATCCCTCTGGATAAATGAGTTACTCTAAAATATCTACATTTCATATGCAAAAATGTCAAACTTGACATTGAAAAGAGGAGCCAAGAACTACAGAGCCAGATGTTTTCTGAAAATCAAGAAAGTCCTTACATGCATGCTGCCCACCACCATAAGGGGATGTGCTCCACTAACCTTCCCAAGGACCCTGCCATTGCAGCAGAGGGGTGGCTGGAAACTAGCTATGCTCCCAGCACAGCACACCATGGCACAATCACTGTGTGAAAAATTCATTTACTTTGAAGACTAACAGTACTTTTGTTTTGAGTCACTAGCGTAAAAGGTTCCCACAACAGAAGCAATAAAATCCAAACATCAAGCCCTGGTGTAAAAGAAAGCCTAAAAACTAGTGTAGGATAAAAGGAGTCTGAATAGCATACTTACTTCAGCTTTATTGAAATTTTTCTCAATGATGTTTTTTGACTATCAATACAAAAAGATGATCAGCAATGATGTGCAAATTAAATTTAATTGCAACTCACTGTTCTTTTTTCTTGTTTTTTCTATCCAGTTATAAGATCACTCAGTTATACCATAGCCACATCACATAGTATCTATCTACTTTTGAGTGGTTACATATAAATATGGTTGATTTGGGGGGAAAAGCACTTAAATCAGTGTATTTAATAACAAAGAGCATTTTTTTCTATATACAGGTACATTTTTTTTTCAGCAAACATGCACAGCACCAGGTATTTTTGTGGCACTATGGTGGGCACTAAAACAGGAACAATAAATAATTCACAACCTTACTCCTAGGAGCTCACAGTGTAGTGAAGAATACAGAAATAGAGTCCCACTGAGAAAATTTCAAAGCTGTATTGATTGCCATTATAGTGATATATTTAGATATATGGGCAGCTCTGAGAGTCCCTAACCCAGACAGCAATAGATATGGGGGCAGAGGGCAGTTAGAAGAAAAGATTTTATGCACACTATCTGGGGGATGGGCATACTTACAACTTTGACTCAAATGGCACAAAAGCAATTTATGTAACCAAAATGTTTGTACCCTTGTAATATTCTGAAATTATACCAAAAAAGAAGAAGAAGCAATTTTAATCGCTTTCTTCTACTTTGTATATGCATGTTTGCGGGTGGGTGCAATTCCAAAGACGCAGACACGAGGACAGCCTTCATGGGCTCTGGCAGCCCTGTCCCTCTGTGTTTCTCAGGAGCTGTTTGGTGTCTCACTTTCCCATGGTGTTTCCATTCTTCCTGTATAACTCTGCTCTTTTCTTTGCTTTTTCTGCTTCCTTCCTTATAATTTCAGCCATAACTTTCCTGATTCTGCTCCTGTTTATGTTTTTTGTCTCTATGTTTGCATAGATGTAAACAGCTCAAATTCTTGTGTCAGGTCAGGCATAGAAGAATGGGCTAGATGTCCCTGGACCAGAAGCCTACCTGGATCTAGCCAGCTATGGACAGGGAAGTGGTCCAAACAATACCAGTCCATTGAGGTTACAGAGCCTGTCAGTAGACAGCTCCTTTGGAAAGTGGTATGAGCAGTTAAGTATGGACCGAGCACTGAGATTCAAGGCTTCTCATAATAAGATTTATGGCACATTCTGACCTTTTCCTGTTTTAGCCTTTGTTCTTATTACTTTAACTTTTAGAGCCTTGTGGCTCCTTCCAATTCTCTAAAATTTGATCTATAGCTGGCAAACCTGATTGTTTTAGCTAAATCCCCACATATCTTTCCCCTACTGCCTTTCATAACACAAATTTAACTTGCTCATACAAGGGAAGAAACTTTAACCTTGGTCTTATTAGTTCTGTGCATAAATTCCCTAAGTCAATACCCCTGTCTAGTCACCAAATGACAATGGGGTCTAAACTCCCTATCGTCATTTCTGCTGTGAATCTATAATCAAATTCTCATGGTGGTATATTTTCATATAAAGAATAATTCAGCCATTCATTAAATATTTATTGAGCATGTACCATCTGCCAGGAACTATTGTAAATTCTAGAGTTATAGCAGAGTACAAACAAAATAATTCTTAACTAATCAAAAATTTCTACAAAATAAAATGTTTGAAATGTGACAACTCCACAACCTAAAACATATTCCTTTAATTGACACATTTTGAAGAAGAAACTCTTTCTATGATGCATTTGATATATCCCAACCATTTAATCAAGAATCTTGAAAATATTTAACCATTTTCTAATGAAATAGGAGAATTGTTATGAACATCTATTGCTGTGCCATATTAAACCTTTAATATTCAGTATATAACTCTACTATAGTGTTTATGAGATACTTCAATTATTTTCTTTTTCTGTCTCCTTTTCAAAAATGTGAGCTCCTTGAAGACATTTTACGTTTCCTCCCAGTGCTTGACAGAGAACTGGCCTTGACTGTTGAGTGAGTGAGGATGAAATAGTCACTGAGATAGCTTTGAGGCATAAGTAATAAGATCATGTACATTCTCAATATGATTACAAGTGGAAGTTAAAGAGCATGTTGTATAGAGCTGAGAAAACATCAGGATCTAGTAGTTTGAACTTCAGTCAGAAGAGTGTTTTGAGAATATTTCCTATTGATCATCTCTAAACACCAATGAAACCGCAAAAGGATGCCTCAGGTGGCAGGAGAGCCTTTTTCATTAGTGGTTTTTGAAGTGCCTAGAGAAATAAGCTTACAATAGAATGCTGAGTACATCACCTTTTCAATTCTCAGGTGCACAGGCAGCAGGTTAGACACATCTGTGCTGGGCAGAGCATTGCGATTAGCACCACATCATATGCAGTGAAGCGTCCCAAAGTCCAGCAAAGCTAAATGTGCAAACTGAGATTTCCTACCTATACACAATGCCATGAAGGAGCAGGAGCAAATATTGGATGAGTAGGAAATATCCTTCAAGAATATTTAATTATTATCTTCTCTAACCCTTTTATTGTTTGATCTCCGTAAAATAGTGCAGAGGTAGGAAGGGATCCACGATATTTACCCTAAAGAAGCCCAGCCAAAGTATAAGCATGAAAATATGCCACATGAGTTCCATAAAATACTACCAAAGAAGAACAAAATCAAAGAACAGAGAGATTTTGAGCTAAAGTTTAGGACTGCCCTCCTAAAACTAGAATGTTGGGGGTATTAAGTTCTACCACCTCCGCCCTCCAGCACCAGAAACTGCTCAGTGAATTTCTATATAATTCTGGCAAGTCATTTGAAATCTTTCAGCTCAGATTTCCTCAACTGCCAAATAACAGGAATGTATGAGTTGATTTGTGCAGTTTGCCTATGAATTTACTCCCACTTCCAAGGTCTTCTCTTTTCTAAAACACAAGTAGATAGTCCTCTCCTACCTTCTAGCTATGATACTGAAAGAAAACCATGCATGCCCCCCTCACTCCCAATCACTCCCTCACCATGAATGACCAAGCCTAATGACAGACCAAATTAAAGTTCATCCAATAATTTTCATTTATTATTAACTTATTTCCTTAGGCCAACACTGTGCTTGGTGCTGAAGCTTTATGCTAATCTTCCCAACTCATAATTCTTGCCACATTATCAGAAAGTAAGGGGCTATTACATAATCAGTATATGTTTGGCTTTTGTGGCAAAAAAGAATTCCGACAATGAAAAATAACAAAGTGAAGGGGAGAATTACATAAAATAGATATAAACATAATGCTTGGGTAAAAGTAAGTTCACAACTCAGTGCTGAACCTTTATTTGGTATAACTTTTATGGGATCAGAAGCCTTGTCTGTCTTGTGCACTTTTGTGTTTCTGGGTCCTAGAACAATGCCTGACACATGCTGAGTGCAAAAAAAGGTTATTGTTTATTAAATGAATCAATGATGAAAATAACTGGAATTCAGCCAGGTCCGGATATAACCATGTCCAATGACAAACTGGAAAAAGATTTGGGCTTATCAACCATAAATGTCCAACAGTGTCTTCTTACTCCTCCAAAATTTTGTCCCCCTCCCCAATCCTTATTTCTCCCATGCCAGTGGATATTGGTAAAGGGAATAGTATATTAAATTATGCAAACTGGGTATGTCATTCAAACATGAACTAGAAGGCTTTGTGGCTCAAAAAAGTGACCACCACCCTTCATCCTCCAGATCCAGGATGCCACTTAAGCCTCCTATTTGCAAATGCTATATGAAGCTCTTCCAAATGAGAACCACACCTTGAATAGTAAACTGGAATCTTGCTGTGCACCAGTGTCAAAAAGAAAAATCTGATATTCTTATAAATTTCACTCTTAACACTTTCTGCTCAAGCTCTCAGGAAATGTTTATCTCTAAGGATAACAGAGTAGGGAGAAGTTTGAGATCATAGCTGTCCGTTTTGGGAGAAACTATAGCATCATTACAGGAGCCTCAGGCAAGTGTCAACCCAAGGCTTCCTCGGGTCATCAGAGAAGAAGGAGCAGAGAGATGAAAACAATAAAATTCCCAAGATTATAAAACTTACATGATTTTGTCCCAAATGTATTCCAAAAGATTTAGAATAACCCTTTCGTTTCACAGGTAAGAAAATAGTGACCAGAGAGGTAAAAAAATGTACCCAAAGTTATTCAACTTCTTAGTGGCAGATGAGTATTCTCTCCAAATCATAAACGCTTTGAAAGCAAAACTGTATCCACAGCAGGTTTGCACATGCTACTACTGTCTACTTTCACTGTATATACAGGCACATGCTATTCACTGTTGACTAGAGAGGTAAAATTGAGCCAAATAATATTTAATTCCCCACTGTAATAGTAGTTTTACATTCCACATTCAGACAGCTGGCATAATTGAAGACAGCTCGGAACCCCTGAGGATATCCAAACTGTCACAATTGAAGAAAAGATTTAAGTATCCTGCAGTGTAAGACCTACTCAATGACATTACAAAGCTGATTCAAAATATCATCTTTGTTGGATCCTCAATATCCAATCTATGAACAATAGACATAATTAAACAGAAAAAGCTGTAAATTAAGCATACTAAATGGTGGAGCAAATCACTTCATTTTTGCACCTGTGAAGTACAGTATGGCATTGTTATTTTCTCAAAGAAGACAGAACAGACTCTTGCATGGACAATTATCGAAAGGGTTCAGAGCAGTAGCAGCTAAAAAGGACAATAGATTTCTTTCCAAAGATTAAAAAGATATCAATGAATGTAGTTTCAAGTCAAAGTCAGAGTACACAGCTGCTACCATAGATTCTATTTAACGTATTTCAATGTCACTAATTAAAATAAAAACTTAAGTCTCCTATTATCAAGCTAGTAAAAAAGCAGAGAACAGAGAAAAATAACTTCAAGTTATAATTTTGTATGTCTTGGCAAAAGAGCTTTTAGCTCATTTTGTGCTGGATAGTTACAGAAAAGAGTTTGTGCGATGAAGCACACGGCCTAGAGATGACCGCAGAAGAGGAGGTGGTGTCGTGGTGAAGAGCATTGGGCTGGGGATAGAGGCCTGGGTACAAATCCTGATGGGCCACCTCCGGAGTAGCCTAAGGCTACTTATTTAAGCACTATGTTTTATCTATATTTTGCTTTCTTAATTGGTAAAAGGTAGATAATTATAGTTCTCCCTTCATGAGATTGTTGTGAGAATTAAAATCAGCAATCTATGTGAAGCACTCAAAACACTGATACTGCATGACCACTTAGCAGTGTTAGCTTTATTATTTCAGTCTAAAATACTGCATATGATATTTTAAATTAAGTCAAACAAGAGCAGGTATCTAAGTACCTATTCTTACCCTAGCATTTTTATCACTGATTCATAATAGCAATCAAGAAAATTTTATGCATAAAGTGGCTCTCTAAAAATTTAAATTGAAAGAAAAAAAAAACTCATTGCATTGAAATCAGATAAAAAGTAAATAAAAATATATTCTAATGTGGAAAATTTAGGGAAGATGATCAAGGTCATTGTATGTATATTGCCAGCAGAGATACAGTGTCACCTCGAGCTTGGATTGAACTAAAAGAGCCAAGAGAAAGATCTGCCAATGAGCCCACCATGAACTAGCATAAAACCACCTGCAAAATCCATTCAAGCATCTGTCTCTGCAAAATGCCAAGGCTTCTCCTCCCACCCTACCAGGCTACACTCCTTTACCATAGAGCAATACTACAGGCCATCTTTTTTTTTCAATTCATCATTGCTAGGCCTCTTCTATTTGATTATCCCAGGAGGCTTTTGTGAAACCCCACTCAGAAACTCATTCTCATTTTATGTCACAATGCAAACATTATGTTTCTCCCTGTGTTTCTCCCTCTAATTTGGTACCTGCCAAAACAAATCAGATTGATCCATGTGTTCAAAATTGGATACTTTTATCAATAATATCTCCTAAATTATGGGATATGATAAACATAACATCATCAACTCAATGATCATTTGCTATCTTCTGAGGGATCAAAGTAGGAAAGGGACCATGGATTATCTATAAGAGGATATTCCAGTTATAGGCTTCTCTGAGGCAATGCAAAGGTAAGAACAAAGCAAGAGAAAGGACTACACTTCAACAACATTTCCATAACTATAACTGAGGATAATAATATTACATACTTCATGTGATTTTTGTGAAGATTAAATGATTCAATAAATATAAAATGCTCAGATTAGTTCTTGGCAGATCCAAAGCATTCAATAAATGCTAGATAAGATGAGATGATTATTAGGATCATGATATGTTGTTGATGAAGATGATGACAATGATGATGAAAGCAACTGTTAATAAGCAATGCACCTAACATCATGCAGCAGACTAATATATATTTGTAATTTGGAAAGGATAATTAGAATACTCAGCTCATTCTTTCCTTTCATTAACTTCACATATTGCAGATGAGAGGAATACAATAATGTAGATGGCAGAAATTTATTTCAGAATGAGACATAAACTAAAGAAGCAAGGATAGATTAGAGTTAGAGTAAAGCAGAAAAGCCAGGTATGAAGGAGGCACTAGAACTATGGAATTATCAAACAGTTTAATTCAGGAGATAAAATAATATTATAGAACAATATTAACCAAAACATATGCAGTACTTGCAATGTGCCAGGCATTGTTCCATATTCTTTAAGATATATTGTGAATTTAATCCACACAATAATCCTGTGTGGCAAGAACTATGTTATCCTCTGAAAGTAGGGCACAGAAAGATTATTTTCTCAAGGTCTCATAGGTGGTAAGTGGTGAAACCAGTATTTAATATCTTCAGTTTGTCTCTAATCTTTGCTCTTAACTGTTTTGCTACAATGCCCTTCAGCATATAAAAAAGAAGATCTTTTTGAGAGCTTTCACACTTAATAGGAAAGTTAAGACAAATTGTGGGTGGAAATATAGAAAATTCTCAAATAAAAGAACAACATAAGGGCATCAGATTAATCATTAGAGGTGATTATTATGCAGTGATTAACGTGAGTAGATTCTGTTCCAGGACAAAAACATTTATTGCATTTTCTGAAAACATTTTTGAAAGAGTTTCAATATTTTATATTCTCATTTTAACGATAAAGATGCCAGAAAAGAGTTTCCTTGTGTTCATTAATTGTCATTACAGTTCAATATCACTCTTGCCTATAGCATAAGTGAAGAGAAATAATCCATGCCCTTTGAGAGCCTGGAATATAAAAGTGAATAACCATGGAAGTGCATAAAATACACTTAAATAAGTAGGGTGGAGATTTTACGAGATTCAGCTTCATGGAAGAGATGAATGGGGCACTGGGTGTGGGGGAGGGAAAAAGCTGGAGGGATCTGCTTAGAAAAAACATTGAGAACTGCAATTCCATCCAGGTTAGCAAAAGAGGTATTACTTTACCTTTTTATATGGCTGAGTAGAACTCCAGGATATACATATAACACATTTTGTTAAGCCACTCATGTATTGATGGGCACTTGGGTTGTTTCCACACCTTTGCAATTATGAATTGTGCAGCTATAAACATTTGAAAGCAGATATCTCTTTTATAGAATGACTTTTTTTTTCCTCTGGGCAAATACCCAGTAGTGGGATTGCTGGATCAAATGGTAGTTCTACTTTTAGTTCTTTGAGGTATCTCCATACTACTTTCCATAGAGGTTGTACTACACTCATACCAGCAGTGTATGAGTGTTCCTACCTCTCCACACCTATGCCAACATTTGTTGTTTTGGGACTTTTTGATAAAACCATTCTCACTGGAGTAATTATTGTGGTTTTTATTTGCATTTTCCTGATGATTAGACAGACATCTTAAGCATTTTTTTCAATATGTTTCTTGGCCATTAGTCTATTTTCTTTTGAAAAGTTTCTGTTCATGTATTTTGTTCACTTTTTAGTGGGGTTGTTTGATTTGTTTTGTTGTTGATTTGCTTGAGTTCTTCATAGATTCTAGTTATCAGCCCTTTATCATATGTATACCATGCAAATATTTTCTCCCATTCTGTAGGTTGTCTATTCGCTCAAGTGATTTGTTTACTTGGCTGTGCAGAAACTTTTAAATTTAATCAGGTACATTTATTTTTATTGTCGCTGTGATAGCTTTGGGGGTCTTCTTCAAAAATTATTTGCTTAGGCCGATGTCGATAAGAGTTTTTCCAACATTTTTTTCTAGAATTCTTATGGTTTCATGCCTTAGGTTTAAGTCTGAGAACTAACTGGCAGCACAAATACACAAGAATTCTAATCTCATTGAAATAGGAAAAAGAAGTTAAAGGAATTAATAAAAAAATTAGATGTATAATAAGGCTAATTATAAAAGGGAGAGCTAATTATAAAATTTAAATATATCTTTAGAAAATCATTATGAGGAAGACTTTATAGTTTGTGGTTGAAGGATTAAGTAATATAATTATGGTTCTGGTATCTCAGATTACTCAAAATTAAAATCTTAGCCAAGTGAAAAGTTGCTTGTATGAAAGAAGAGTACATATTTGCACTTTTGTTATTTACTACTTGACAAATTTATGGTATATTTTCTATATCCTCTAAAATTAAGCCAAGTGTTTATGAATCACAAATAAGTACATTGATACATTTTATAACTATACAGTGTTGTGTGTTCTCAGAAATGTTTCCATAATCTAGTCTTGCAGGTTCCCAGATGAAACATGGCTCTTCTTGAGTTCTGTGTTTCTCATAGTGGGGTATCTTTTCCCCAGAGCATGCAGCCTTGTGCTGGGATACATAATTTCACAGCATAAACATGGTACACAAATCTGGTTAGGCACATTTCCTTGAATATGTGAGTAACATTTTCCTTTTATATTTCAACAAAACCCTCTGTTTTGCATTTACAGAGTAAAATGCGAAATATGCATAAAACTTAAAGGAGAAAACATTAGACTCCTGTTTTCTCTTAAAATAAGCTACTTTAGACTGCTCAAACTGAGAGTATGTACATGGCTTATGAGGCTTTTCGTGGATCTTAGAAGATAAAGTTTAAGAGGCATCGCTTGGCTTTGTTTTGTGAGGTAGAACATTAGTGGGATGGTGCTCTGGAGATTTCTGCACCTCAGGGAGGTAGAAGATCACAGAAGCACCAGTCTGCTTAAGCAGTCAGGAGAAAAGGCCAACCCTCCACGAACATCTCCCTGTGTCATGACTAAATATTCCCAAAGAAACATTTAAAAATTATAAGCATAATTTAAATTAAAGAACAATTTGAAATATGTCTTAACAGGTTCAGGAGAGGAGAAACTTCAAGAGGAAAGAATGGCAAAGATGAAGAAATAAATGTTTAGCTTTGAACATACTATTTGGAGAAATAGAAAACATAAGTGGGGACCATCTTAGGGTGGGCTTTATTATTCTACCAAAGAACAGAAAAACTCCTATATATTGGAATACACTTCTCTATATTTATACCTTGAGCACAGCTCAACAGAAGAAATCAGTAGATTGTAACAGTGAGAAGACCAGAGTTTGAATTTCACCTCTACCACTACCTGGTTAAATGTCCTTGAGCAAGTTTAACTAAATTTTCTAAATATGCTTCTCCAACTGCATAGTGAACAGAATGATGACTGTATCAAAGAACTATTATGAGGATTAAGTGATTTGAAATGTGTCATAGTGTCATAGCGCAGAGCGTGGCATAGAGGAGGAACTCAAATAAAGTTAGTTGAATTTGAAAACAACTTTCACGCAGCATAAAACGAGGATGGTATATTATAGGTATAGAAGCCAAAATAAAATAATAATTGAGAGGAGGGACAATAGAGGGAAGTACTTCAGTGGTGATTTATACAGGATCCATAATAATGTTACAGGTCTTATAAGATGCAACAAATTGAGTTATACACACCTTACTTCCAAGGCAGGACCAAAGCCTGGTTTTCATTTCTCAATGTCCACAAAAGGCCCAGCTCAACAGAAGAACATAATTCTCATGGAGGTTCAGTGAGTCACAAAGTAGAAACCATCCTACTTTGTGTTAAATGATGACATGTGAAAAGAATGCCTTAAAATTCTGTTTAGAATACAAAATATCTTATACAGATGATGTATTAATCCAAACTCTGTTAATTTTCTCCAGCATATTTTTTTCAATAATAAAAACATTGCCACTGTTTGCCCTTGGTAATTTCAACCAATTATTTTAAAAAATAGACGGTAAAAGGAAGAAAGGAGAACGGGCAGGGTGAGGAATTAAAGGGAGAGAAAATTAAATTGGTTACAATATAGTGAAAAGGGGTGAAAGTACTAGACCCAGGATTAGCGCTGTTTTGACACTCTTCCATCAAGACAACCTAATGTCTGTTTATTTTAAGTAATTACAAGCCTGTGTTCTTGACATATGCTCAACCAGTGTCCCACTGAGATCACAGCACTTCCTCTTCTATATTATACGCTGCTTACTCAATCATTTTCTATCACTAGGAATCGTTTGGAGCTCATCACTAAAAGCAATATTTTGGTCATCTCCTTACTAAGCATTATTCTGTAATTGACAATTTATTGTTTAGATTATATTTTATTTACTTGGCCAAATGTTTGTAATATTGGCTATGGGACAGCCACCATTTAAGCATTTTATAAACAATAACTCATTTAATCCTCATAACTCTATAGGCTAAGAACTATTTTCCCCATATTACTACACATGGGAAAAACCAGGCACAGAAAAGTTGAATAACTTGCTCAGGCCACACAGTTAAGTGGAAGAGCTGGGGTATGAATCCAGGCTCAGGAGTCCAGGACTTTAAACAGTACCCAATGCTGCTCCTCAGATAGGGTTAAGTAGCTTACTGTATATATAAATAACATAAAATAATACCAAGCACATAGTAAGATCTAAATAATTATTACATATCCTTTATTGTTTTTGTGATGTTGTTGCTAAGATCATTTACAAACATATTGGTTAATCATTCAGGCAGGGTTTATTTGAAATGTTCCCATTGGACAAAATTATTGCCAACTTTTTGCAGATTGGTAGAAAGGTTTACGTTTCCCAGGATATTAACTGGGATATAGTTCAGAATAGAAGAAAAACCTCACTGAGTCAAGTTATATTGAGACTATGATCTCTGATGGATCTACTAAGTTTGTCACTCGGGTACAGAAGGAAATTAGATTAATCCAACAAGAAGTGTTACTCATAGAGTCACATTGATTTTTGCCTGCATTGGATGTTCTTCCGGGTGCTTACAAAATTGATCTATTCCAGGTGAGCAGAAAATCTATCATCTTCTGGGTTTGTCCTTTTTTTGTTTGCTTGATTTTAAGTGACATTGAGCTTACATTTTCCTAAGTGTATATTCCAAAAGCAGAGTAAGGAGAGGATTTAATTTTTCACAAAATATAAATCTTTGTTTTTTCTTGTGTTTCTTAACATACAAGTAATTCTCCATTAACAGAAGATATCATTCCAATGGTTATTTGTACTATATAACTCTCCCCAACAACCATGGGTGTGAAATAAATCAGTAATAATCTAAATAATGGCAATCCTTAAAGAGACCCCAATGACATTCTGTAAGTAAAATAGAGGCATAGTTATTAATGTAGCATTCTTGATATCACTGAATTTTCATTTTTATGTTGAGACATTAATGTTTCAAAGTTTAGTTAATTTTCTGCTTGAGTTGTGAGATCATTTACATTCTCACAGTTACTATATAATAATATAATATGACTATAATCATATAACTATTCAAAAAGCTTCAAATGCCTCATGTTCTTCCTAATGGTTCCTACAGTTATTTGTAAGTAGAATTTGAAAATTGCTGACTTGTAAATGCTTTGAACTAATGAATAGTACCTGAAATAATATAAACTATTATCTTTTATGCATACTTGCTAACAGAAAAATGTGTTTTAGAGAAAGATGCTACCATTTCTTCTAGGTTCTGTGCATCAAGCACCATCATCTTACTATGGTGACAATTCTTTAGATATGTTTGTTATTGATATGGAAGAATTTATATAGATTAGGTGCCTGTAAAATGCAAAGAACTCTGAGTTGCTGATATTTTTTCAAACATGGATACAATGAATATGATATATATGGAATTTGTTTTTAAGATAGTTATTTTATTATTTTGACAACAAATTCTTCCTCATCAACAGCATTTGGAATCCTCTTATGATTTTGTCTTTTTACTCTTTGAATTTATAAGAAAAATCTCTCAAAGCTCATTATAAACTGTGATTAGGTCTACTTTTGAACTGGATTTCATCAAAGCTTAAAAAGAACCAGATGAGCGACTTGATTATTACAGTTTCCTTAGAAACACGAAAAACAGTAAAAACACCTTAGAATCCAACACTTTTTGGCAGTATCTTACAGTCCATCTGCTGTGTTCAACTATTATGAGAATACAAACAGAGTATCTATCACTCAAATATCATTGTGTATAATTACATTTTGTTAATAAGGAAATAGAATTTACATTGTATTTCTGATCTATAACTAAATAATACATATTAGAAGAAAGCAAGTAAGGAAAAAAGGGAGAGATGGAGGGAGAAATGGAAGCAGGTAGGGAGGAGGAAAGGAAGGAGAAAGCAAAGAAAACAAAAGGAAAAAGGGAAGAGGAAAAAGATGAAGCTCACACCTCCATCACTATTCAGTGGCTGGCATGTATTTTAATAGCTTCTGAAGATCAGTGGGTCAATAGATTGCTAAATTGTATCTTTCACATCTATTGAACAGGGTCCAGCAAACTTTTAAACTATGTTACTTAAATTCATTTAGTTACTTATTCACTTGTTTCTTCAACAAATATTTACTACACAAAATCCCATGTGCCAAGGACTGCAGGAGAGGCTGGAGATCTAAACAGGGAACAAGACACAATCCTTGACTTCAAGGAGCTTACAGGTCACTAGGGAGACAGAAATAGATTACAAAATTATAAATTGTTTTATCTGCCCAGTACCCTTCTCACTTCTATCCCATTCCTTTGGTAAGATCTTTGTCCTTTCCTCTGGACAACTCTTAACGCATCCCTTCTTCAAGGTACCACTCTTAGCCAATATTCTTACTAGATTTTGATTCTGGTGAGACTGTCAGTCACACTACCCAAGGTTTCCTCTCCTACCAACCTCCTTTCCTACTCCCTGTTTTGGCCACAAAAAGAAACATTATAATTTAACTTAAATCCATCGATTTTTCTTGGAAATTTGAGTACTAAACACAGATACACAGTGACAGAAGAGTTTTTAAATGATGTCATCAACTAATAGTGCACAAATTCTGGTGTTGAGACTCAGGACCACCATGATTCATGTCTTTCCCCAAGGCTTGATTTATATTTTTCATTCAATTATGCAAACTAAAGCTATCCTCCCCCCAAATCTTCTTTTTTTTGCTTACACTACTCTAATCGGTGTTGAAATCCTGGCTTATTAATGGCTCTAATATATCATGTAAAGTATCAGGACGACTTTCCCATGCATTATCCCAGAAAGACAGATGTTCTGATTCTTCATGGAAACCTTACTCAAGCAAAAGCCCAAGGTCGATACAATTACATTTTATCTGGAATTCATAGAAACCCAAAATTGGAAAGAACTTTAAGGCAAAGTCACCCAGTCTCTCACTCCACTGTTTTTGAAAACATCATATAACAATACTTCTCAAATACACCCACTAATGGGGAACTGACACTGCACAAAACAGTTTCATGTTTGGATGCTTCCACTTGTCAGAAAGACTTGGCATTTAGCTAAAGTTTGCTTCCTCATAAATTTTTATCTAACTTTTCAATGAATATTATGTCCTATGCCATGTCCTACAAAGGTTTAAACTTAACTTGACACTTAACACTATCAACCAGTCTTCTTACATGCTCTAAAATAAATTGTCAGAATAGATTCAAAGTCCTATAAGATGCAGTTGCAAAAGAATGTACACCTTCACAAACCACGACCTTGACCACAGAAAAATAGCCATGCTTGAATGATTATTAAAAGATCAGGTGAAAAAATGTCAAGAAGTCCTGACCTTTCATGACAAGCTGCCAAGAAAACAATGTTTCTTGGCAGGTAGACCAGATTCAAAGGCCAAATATCAATGGATGCACATTCATCCTCCAATTTTTAATATGATTCAATGATTCTTGGAGAAGAACTTGTGAGATAAAATAGCTAAAATCCTATCATTTTACTGCAAGGAAATTGAGGCATGAAAATTAACTTCTATTTACTAAATAAAGTTGCTGCTACTTTTTTTGAAATTCAGCACTTTAAGGTATAGTTTCTGCTGGTTTTAAGATGAAAAAAAACCCCAACAGCTAAAACATTATATCTCTTATACACACATGACTTAGGACCTTAAGAATTGAATTTCTTTATGACTCAGTCATCTAGAATGCAAAGTATGAGACAAAGAAACTTAATGTACTTGTAGATGTCCTATTAGCAAAGAAAATAAAAGGCTGCCCACCAAAAACCCACATGAAGGGATGAACATTATTATTACTACCTCTCCTAAGAGGATGACTTTTTGTAAAAGTCCCAAAAATTAACTTTAAAACTTAAGCAATTAATCTGAGATGATAAAATACAGTCATTTCAAATTTTCAATTTTCTGATTCTATCATTTATTTATCATTTTAAAAATAAAAGCCTTCAAGTATTCAGAATATTTCCTTTCTTCCATTATCAGGATAACCTTATTAGAGTTCTAGAATTTGGGGTTAAGATAACAGTACTTTATGTCTATTGGCTGTGCCTACCAGGTATAACTTTTCACCAAATATTTATGTTTCTGACATGTATGGTTACTACTATAATCTGGTATCAAAAAAATGATTTTGCAAAAAAATTAATGAAATTGAAGGGCTAAATTTGCTATTTAGAAGTGAATTGACCTTTAGAAGCTTTTACTTTTTTATTTCAAAAGTCTGTGTTAATCATTATCTAACCAAAAGTATGAAGTGACACTTCAATTTCTTTGCCTCTAAGCAATGATTATTTGTTGATTGACTCAATATTCTTTAATTGATATGCTAGATGAACCTTGAAACTCTCTCTTTTTTCTACATGCCAGATTTTTCGTTAGTGATATTGTATCTTATACATTCAAAGTATGATAATAACCCCTCTTATCAGCAAATTAGTCATCCAGCATTCTCCACCATATAAAATTTGGTTGGAATTAGAAGCTGACAAAGGAGGCCTCTGGATAAATTTTACAAAACATTCATCAAGTCACCACATTTTAATCATAAGAAAAATCTCAGATATTTCCTCATAGCCAGTCTGTTCTTGTTCTGCAGACATCTTTAATCTATTCATGTAGATATAAAATAGTAATTAAATGAATAACATGAAGAAGAAGCACTATCACTAGTGAAGTTATGGTTGACAGGAAGGACACACTATAGCAGACTGAGGTCATTGAGAGCAAATGCAAGCAGGGCTAAATAAAAAAAGTTACTAAGGGCATTTGTGGGTCATGGCAAAATATTATCATTGATAGTCTTAATTACAAGCTTAGGCTGTCAAGAAAAACTTTAAATGTGTTTAATGTACTATGCATAAGAAAGTCAAGTGAGAATATAATGCCGATCATAAAATATTATTATGACTAATTAAAAATTTTAAAAATTACTAGTTTCTTAAATGGCAATTTTAATTATAAAAAAATTAGGCTGAGAAGATAGCATATTCTTTAGCAAATAATACACAAATAATACACAACGCCACAAATAAAAACAATGGTTAATGGGATTTTTAGGAACTACACTCAAATTTATATGTGTACCTGGAAGTTCAGTTGCCAGTATTAAGCTTAGACTAATTGATTCTATACACTGAATAACGTAATTGAACATAATAGAGCACCTCAAGATGGTTCTAGTCCTTCAAATGTAACCTACCACTATACTTTAAAGTAATAACAAAATCAAAATCATGCTGTAAGCAAAAGGTGCTAGGTTATAATGTGTTATTATGAAAAGCCCTGTTGGTTTCAAATGTTGTATTTTTAAGCATACTTCCTTGTTTCTATGGTAATAAGTAGTTCCCTTTATTGTAGCTTTTATTGCAGTCAGCCTAAACCTGAATATATCATCTCCATTATATTTTGGCATGCTTTTTGTAAACAACACTATGTGGATGGTTTTAGGAAAATCTTAGTGTGATAGATATGTCTTCTCACAGCAAGGTATTCCCTTTAGCACTCTTGAATTGTTTTGTTTAATAGCAGTGGCATATGTCAAATAGTCCACTTGAAAATAGGAGCCTTAGAATTCCTCTCCAGCTGCATCATTGATGGTTTACGGAGGTCACCTAATGACTCTAGTCATCTTTCTTCAATTAAATAGCAAACTAGAAAAATTATTGGTATTTCCTGTAAATTTATAGGACAATTTGAAATCCTCTCAGACCATCCCACATTGCCAAGACTGTTTCCCTCTCTCTGTGGCATAGTGGCTCAAACACAAAAACATAGATATATAACTTTAAAAGGTCATCTCTTTCTGCCTCTATGACTCCATAATATTGTCTCCGTGGTTTGGTTAAACACAC
Organism: Cheirogaleus medius; assembly: GCA_008086735.1. Classification (NCBI taxonomy): domain Eukaryota; kingdom Metazoa; phylum Chordata; class Mammalia; order Primates; family Cheirogaleidae; genus Cheirogaleus; species Cheirogaleus medius. Next base: position 54,713,554 of record VBSM01000361.1, on the reverse strand, counting down.
ACAGACACACACACACACACACACACACACAACCACTCTTATTTTGGTACATAAAACAATTCATTAAAATGCTGATAGGTTTTTCATCTACTGGTTTTTGAGGAAATAGCAATGAACCCATCTGGCTGGAACCAACATTCAATAAGGAAAATAAAGTTAACTCAGTTGATCTGATGACAATACAGGAAAAAATATATATTATGAATTCCTTTTTAGTTCTTATTGAAAAGAATGGTTCATATTTAATATGAATTTCAAATAACAAGGAGTCAATACAAAGAGTCAAAAGTGCTCCATAGGAATCAGTATATCAATTTCAAAAGTACTTTTAAGTCCTCTGGCTTACTTGGATATTGCTGCTAGTTCATCAGAATTATTACACATAATTCCAGAAACCTAAAAGAGATAGTATGCCTCAATGTATTTTGATTCATTTCCACAACAGTCCAGCAACATAATACTCATTTCAAATGCCATATATTTAGAATTTTTTTCTTTTTACTCTTCATTATGAAGATAAAAATTATAAACACAATATTCATGGATAATGCTAAGCTCATTTGGGTTGTAATAATGTGACATTGATTAAAACTAGAATAAATTTGGCCTTTTAATTAGGAATTATTATCCATTGGAAGAATCTAGCTGAATGTGTATGAATAACTTCACTGAAAGAAAATTTTGATAACCATAATATAATAATCTGATTATAACCCCAAATAGGTTGGTAAATATTTACCTAAAAAATATTAAAGGCAATTCTGCAGCAAGAAGTAAAATCATATTATGTCTTAAAACATAAAACAAGTCAGAATAAACCTAATAATAATAAGATAATTACAATCAAAGGAATGCTATTCCTGTAAATGTCTTTTCTAAGTCTTTTTATTATTTGTTTCTGTGCTGCTCTCCCACCCCTGCCCCAACTCCCTGATTTTGTATTTGGAGAAAATTGAATGTACCGATTTCCTTCAGATAAAACCTAACATATAGGGTGGATTAGAAGAAGAGGGGCATGCTAGAACAAAAAGGAGATATGCTTAATATACCTAAGATTATTCTTGAAAATTGAATACATTTTTTCTTCCTTAATAGCATTCTATCTAAAGTATTATAGAAACCAGATCATCTCTGGTGTACAACACAAATAGAGTATGTTGAAGCAATGTACATCATTCATGAACGTTTTTCATTATAAAATATAGTGGGAGGGTTAAAAGCAAGTTCACAAAAAACAACCTTATTTACCCTTTCCAAATGTCAGTGAAACAAATGGGAAATGGAATTAATAATAGGTAATTAGTATAATAATTATCTTAGATGACCATGAAATTATAGTTTGTCCCTCAAGATTTTCTCTCTGCCGCCATGTAACTAGAAAGAATTAAATTCATGAATGTAACAAGAGGAAAAAAATGCATTAGGACCTGCTAGCAGGCTACATACTTTATCTCTGAAGCATGACCGGCTAATTCATTTGATGTTTTGTTTAAACACTAAAGTGTGTGTGACAAAAACATTTGCACAATACTTTATTTAGGTGCTGTTAGTAAAAGCACCATTTTGCAGCAAGGCGATATTGTGTCTTCACAAAAGATGTCAATATAATGAAAAAAAGAGAAAAATCACAAGTGAATTGTTCAATGTAACTCATCCCTATCGTATATAATTGTAATACAATTGCTTTTTAAATAGAAGAGAATTCAACAATTGTACAATGTGGTTCTATTTATTTTACACACTACAGTTAATTCAGTGGAAGAAAGATGTAATGTGAGCAAATATACTCAAAACTGCACTAAGAGCATTGGTAATTATTTGATCACCACTTTAATTAAAAAATCAGCAGTTTATTCTCTTGGTTTCCCAAACAAAGTCATTTTGTGATACAGCTGCCTAGCCCTTATTTTCTTTACATTAAAAACAAAAAGTTATCCAAAATGGACAGGAAAAGAATTTATGCCTTAGATCAAAAACTGAAATTTCATTTTCATGTGGTACAACCAGGCAGTTATATTCCGTTAGTTGACAAGTACGATATTGGTACCATACTGATGTAATCTCAGTTTAAGTCCAATATTTCATGAATGTTTCTCATTTCTAGCCAAGATTTAGAGATATCAACAGTAAACACATCATGCCTTTATGGAGGTTTTCATTCCCCTCTGACACACCATTTTAGTGATACATTTTGTTACATTAATAGAATTCTGGGTTTTTATTTTTTTACAAGGCTGAAGCAATACCTAGTAATTTTCAGAGAAATCATACTTTTTGCTACTTGTAGAAAATGTGGGGTATTATACCACAAAATGAAACTACTTTGCTTTTAGTCATAAGCAATATGTTAATGATGTAGCTCAGAGCTCAGCAAAATAATGTCAAACTAATCTGCAATCTGCCCAGAAAAAATGAAATGTCAGCCAGTTCTACCAAATGGCAAAATGGTTTTGCTGTTCAAGTACATGGCTTATAAATCTGCTCGTTTATAGTAAGAAAAAAAAAGGAAATAAAAATCAAAAGGAAAGAAAAAAAAATCACTAGGATAGTTATCTTTTATTCTCCCTTAGAGAAAAATACTAAGATTTTGTTGATGACGTTTTAATTGGTGAGTTATTTTGTTTTGCTTTAGTGCAGTTAGAATGATTGATATAGTAGCTCAAAGACATGCCACCGTTTTTTCAGGGTTTGCAAGATAATATGATTCAAAGGAATTACAGACAGAGAGAAACTGTTTTCCTCAAGCTTTATTAAAAATAGCCCTTACAACTAAACTAATAAGTAGAATTTTGTACATAAAGTCATCTGTCTGTGTCGATGTTAACAAGGGTTTCCACAGATTTCACTGACAGTGTGTCTTATTTAAATATAAGACCGGCAAAAACACCATATTCCTTTTGTATATGATCATTTGAGTTGACTTCAAAACCATTCATCACAGTATTAGCATGTAGATTTAATATTTTGGGGGAAAGAAAACAGAGCAGTATACTTAGAAACAGCATAACTTAAAAAGTGATTTCCTTTCTCAAATATCCAAACACCACAAGGTGGCTGAAGTTTTTCTGTATTGAAAGGAGAAATTGATAACACTCAGTAGTGCTTTTTAATAGCAGTGTCCTGTCAAACAATGTCAAATAAATGTTATGTCAGTTATCAACAGTAGGAGACAAAAAGTTGTGAGGATCTGTCTTTCTACTCAGATTAGTCTAAGACTAGAAATACTGGTAAATTGTATAAATTATATTTTAAGAAATTAAAACTTGATTTATATCACAGCTTCTGCTTCTGATTAGCTTAACACTATAACTTTCTTAAATAATTGAGAAATTATTTCTATTATCTTGGCCTGCATGCAGTGTTTTTGTAAGGATTGCTTCTTGAATCTGTAATTTTTTCTCTTAATGTCATTGAGGCAAGAAGGGAAAGAGGATCTATGGTATTAAAAATCAGGAATTCATAACTGGAAAAGGACAAATATAAAATTAGTACTGAAATGTTATAAAGCTATAATAAATAAATTCCAATGGCAGCAACCACTGAATAGTCATGAATTGTGATTTACTATAAGGGCAGATGTTTAACTTCCTTCATAATGAAAATAAGTGGTTCAACAGCTGTCGCATGGTAAAATCACTGCACTCTTGTAGCTAGGCACTCACACTCAAAAGCAGAGCACAATTCACATTGTCTTTCCAGTGTCCTATCAGCATGAATGGCCTAAGGCATTGTCAGAATGCAAGGTATGAAAGCCTCATATGACATGTCAGTTAAATAAGACCATTTTAAAATCTCCAAACAGGCTTGCCTTTTGTAAATAATTTTGCAGACTAAAAATCTTTCATAGGCACTATGACTCCTTTCAGAGGAGAATAAAGGGCATTCCAGAGAGAGGATACAACAAGGTATAGAAAGTATCATTCTTCTCAAGTTGACTCATTGCCTCGTACCTCTTCTCTAGCCCCAAAATTAATTGATTTTCAATTTATGCCTAGTTTTTCTCTGATATATTGTCATCAATGTTTTTTTCTTTTGTTGTTGTTCTCACTGATTTATCAATCCCTACACTGTGATTTATGCTTGGATACTTATATTACCTTCTTAATTGCTCTTATTGGAGACTTTCTCACTTCTTGTAGTCAGAAAAACTTAATCCCACTAAAGCATTATTTGTAAAAGGGCATTCATTTTCAGGAAATAGGAGCTCCCTTTTGCATAACAGACCTAAGTCAAAGTGCTTATCATGGCATGTAAAGCCCTCTATAAACTGGACTTAAAGTAGTTGCCCAATGTGAATCTATTAAAATAGATAGTAAGCATGCTAAAGATAAGGTTAAGAGAACTGTGTTCACAATTTATTTATATATACATATATATATATTTATAGCCGCATTCACTGAATCTAATTCTTCACTATCTTTTTCCTTAAACTTCTGAAATCTGTTCCTAGCCCCAGCTCTTTTCTAAAAGTGTTATATTAAAGTCACAAACAAAGACTAATTTTAAAAAAGTAATGATGTTTCCCTAGTCATGAGCATTAGTCTACACAGAAGTTGATAAGTATTTATTGGATGTTTGATGTCTGCACCTGATGCAGCACTAAAATATAACTAATATAGTCTGTTTTCTCTTGGAATTCACAGTATAAAACCCCTGTTTCATAGACACATAAATGCCATAATGTATAATAGAAATAATATGTGGCAAAAAGTACATTAAGAGCATAAGAGGAGTGATCAAATCTATCAGGAGAGGTCAGAGAATGCTATTCAGATGGGGTGGTAATTGAGCTTGTTCTTAAAGATGAACAGTAATTTTTTAGAATAGAGGAAAGAATATTCCATAGGAAGGGATTAATCAGATAAAAAACAGCATGGAGTGTTTGAGGAGTTATGATTAGGTCAGTATTGCTGGAGCAGTGAGTAAAAAATAGCAATGAAGTTAGAGAGGTCGAAAGACCAAAACAAAGAAGGCATCCCACCACACCAAGGAGTGTGATTTGTAACCTAAGCAAGTAAGAGCCACTGCAGCATTTTAAAAAGCAAAATTAAAAAATGATACTTTGTTTTATAAAGATATTTTTGTTCTCTAATTGGCTTAGGGATATAAGTAAAACTGGAGCCAAAGAAGACAAGTTGTAGGTATATTGTAATGTTCCACTTGAGACCTGAAATCAATGAGTAGCAGCAGGACAATGGGGGGCAGAGGGCGGTATCCATTTATGAGATGCTTACAAAGTAAATTTGATAGAACAAGGATCAGATTTGGGACACAAGGGAATCTTAATACCTAGATTTCTGCTACCATAAATGGTGGTAACATATACCAAGATAGGGCTTAGGGAGGAGAAACAGACTGAATGGGGAGAGGCATGATGGCATTTGATAATCCCTGATTTGAGGGAACTATTCATAATGCTGTTTGGTTTATCTGTAATGCAGAAAAGAGATCAGAGTTGTAAACATATGTTTGGAAGTCCCCGGTAATAGGTAATATACCTATACAGTTATACCTATGTGAGTAGATGAGTTCAAGCCCTGGGACGAAGCTCTTATGTAATTATATAGTCTCCCCTGAGGACATTAATACCCAGCTTCTAGGAAGACTCTCAAATCTACATGTCCTTTTGTATTTATTCCTCTAAACAATTTTGAGTCACTACAGTACTGGCACTATGCATGTGTGTGTTTATATGTTAATATGTATAGTGAACAAGGCCTGGTCCTTTCCTTCCAGAGTGTGTGTGAAACCGATAATACAATGATACAAACAAATGAAATACAACAGTAAATGCTATATTAGAAGCATATATAATTATATGGGACCACAGAGAAGTCATTAATTTTGACTAAATAAAAAGATGGGGCTTGACAGAGCTCTTGACCCCCAATTTCTTTTTTTTTTTTTTTTTTTTTTTT
>VBSM01000361.1:54669935-54707536 GCA_008086735.1 Cheirogaleus medius | reverse complement strand
GCTTGACCCCCAATTTCTAATGGTTTTATCAGACATCATGTAATACCCTGTGACACATCAAACTCAATGTATCTAAAACTAACTCAATATTTATACAACTTTTGACAAGTCACTTAACCACTTTTTCATTTCCCTACATCCAATGAGAAAAGAGGTGAAGACTTTTCAGTGATCATTACTCAGCTCAAAAACTGCAATATCCCTCCTCCGCCTTTGCCAATCAGATAAAGTCAAATTTGTATTCTTCAAGGTTTTCCACTATTTTCCAACATAATTTTCCAACTTCATCATATTTATATTCATCCATCTTCTTTTCATCCCATTTTGGTTCCGACCAAACTAGATTATTTTCATGGATACACAAACATAGCTATAATTTTCTTCTATTGTCATGTCTTTCACTAATTTATCACTAACAGTTAAAATATTATTTATAATAAATTTTGATATAATTATTTTTAAAATGCTTTTTTCTTTATAAAAACTAATTCATAGTCACTATAAATAATTCAAACAAAACAGAAAAAAATATAAAGAATAGGTAAAACTCCTTTGAAATTCTACCCAACTTTTATTGCGTATCTTCTCAGATAATTCTCTAGATATCAATATATGTATACAATTTTATACAAATAGATTATACTATATCTGTGTTTAACTTTCTTTTTTCATGAAACAGCATGTTGCAGTCATTCTTCCATGTTAATAAAGATATTATTTGAGTCATCATTTTAATTATCACATATTCTATTGTGGGTAGAGTCAATATTCAGTCAATATGTATCTGTAGAGGGTACAGGCTGGTATCTGTCTACTCCACAAAGCTAAGCATCTCTTATGAATTGTCAGTGTATACATTATACTAGCTGTTAAATACTTTTAATATCCCCCTAATTTTAGAAGTATATCATTCTAATTTAAGAAGTGTATCATTATTTACCTAACCAATCTTCTCTTGATAGACAACAAAAAGGTAACATTTTAATCAATTTCCAATAAAAATGAATTATATTTATCATTTAATATAGTGCTAATGCAATTTCATCCATTAAACCATTTCAAAATCCCCGGTCAGAAATTATCTCCATTCTTCTTCTGAATTCCCATAGGACTTTATCCAGGCCTCTGCATTTATCACTTTCGACCTTGAATTCTAATTATTTTCATTTTCTTTCCCTAATAGAATATAAGCTCCTTTAGGACAACAACTCTCTTTATAAATTCCAGAGTAGTTGGATCAATGCCTTGTACATTATAAACATTCAAAACTTGCTTGTAGAATAAATGGTTGAATTAATGAATGTCAAAAAATAGATCAACAGAGAACACTATATCACAAGGACAATTCAGAATTCAGCATGTTGAAATTATTTGTAAATGCTCAAATAAATTATGTAACTTATCCTAAATTATCTAGTAAGTAAATTAGCAACTGTCAATGACATTGGAAAGAAAAAGGAGAAAAACCTATCACACAGCAATTTCTCATAAAGCAATTAGAAAAGCAATTAATGAGTGGCGAGCCTTGGAGAATATAATGGAATTATTGGGTGAGAATGCATTCGTTTAGCCATCATTTCTATAAATGTCAAGCAAAATTCTACAAAGTAGATATGCTTATGATGCTCTGCTATAAGGGAGCTAAAAAACAGGAAACACATAAATTAAATTGTGTAAACTGTATCTTGAGTTTTGCCATCATCAGTAAACTCTAAAAGAATTTTGAAATTTAAAGAGACACAAGATAAATGAATAATAATGCAAGTACAATTTCTACAGGCATGGGGCTACTATACACTTCTGCTTTGTTGATGAGAAAGAAATCCTGCTTAATACTCCATCTGGACCACTAATCAGACAGAGTGAAAGGCATAGATTTTGTCCTGAAGAGAAGATATTCATAGGCTAAGCCCTAACATCCTCCAACCTCATACTTTAGCAAATTGTCTTTTCTCAGTGCCAGTTATGTAGTGCAGAAAATCCTTTCTTCATCTTATCCTGAATTCCATAACGAAAAGAATACCACGATTTTGTAGCAGTAACATGTATTAAATATAGTAAATGGAAATGAGTTATGGTTTCTGGGCATACCATCATTAGGCAGCAAGTTTGGAATTTTCCTATTTAGAAGCTCAAGTTGACCTATCAACTAAACCTCATTGTTCACATAGCCATTACCTCTGCCTACCAATAGCAACAACATAGCAACATGAGACCTGGACCTAGGCACTAAAGTCTTGGAGGTGAGGCCTTGCCTCTGGGCATCAGCACAGCCCTGAAGTTCTCTGAAAGAAAATGGGATGAGCCAAAGCAACATGCTTCTGTGGATATGAGATCCAACTTGATGTAGACCTACGTGTCTTCTATAGAGGAAAATCTCTGATATAGTGAAGCAAGACCAGATTGTGAGAACGTGTTTTCTTAGAATGAAACAAAGAGATTTAAATAAGAAATAATGTCATCCTGTGTGATCTCTGTTCAGTTCTAATTGAATACTAGTACCCTTATATAAGCCGACTTGTCCCCAAATGAACCTGAGTCAGCAACACTGAAAGCTTTATAGCATAGGTCTACTCCAGTCCTCAAAAAAGATGCTTGTCATTCTATAGTACAGTCAGGTTTGGCTTAGAAATATCAGAAAATATAGTAGAAGTTCACAATTCCCTATCTGAAATTTCAAAATCTGAAAAGCCCTGCCAAAAAATTCCTTTTTTTGGTAACTTGTTTAATAGCGAAACCAAACCTGAATTCACCTCAGGCTTTTTATGGTTTTTAATCCCACACAATGTAACTATTGTACAGACTTGGCTACAGAAATATTAAAATGTTTGATTAAGAGTTTCTGCTCCATACCCTACAGCAGGTGTTACACAATAAGGAGTATAAGTCACATCTAAATTTTAAAATAGTCTTAATTTCGAAACCCCTCCGGTCCCACATGCTTTATATGAATGACTTTGGGTCTGTAATGATAATAGTTAATACTTATTGGGTCTTGGCTTAGTGGTAGCACCACTCTCAGCGTTTTATATGCATTAGCTCCTCATTGCAAGAACTCTATGATTATATGCATTTTATAGTTGAAGAAACTGAGGTAAAGGTAGGTTCAGCAACTTGCCCAGTTACAGAGCACACTAAGAGGTAGAGCTGAGATACGAACTCAGCAGTCTGAAGCCACAGCCCACAAACCTAACAACCCCATACCACCCTTTTATGCTTTATTGGAAGACATTTTGAATTTTTCTGCTGCTTGGAAGAATTAACCATTTAAAGGACTATTATAAAGCCTTGCTCTACAAGGAAGGATTCAACATACTATCAACCACCAGTTGTCACTTGCCAAACTTTCCTTAGAGAGGGAGAGTGAATGGATAAGAAGAGCGCCTATTTTTCTATTATTTTCCATAGAGTATTACTGCATTTTGCATACTGGACTGTGCCTCTAGTATATGAGACCTAGTGCCTGTAAATGAGCTCTTAGGATGGCCACTGCTGGTGTCTCCTCCTAATGAAATCTGAAGAACACCAGAAATTCCACTGTGCACAGCTTGACATTATCCACAAAGACATGGAAACAAACAGGCAGGACTGGCGTGCATCAAAATCACAAAGTCAAGAAGTAGTTGACACGTTCCAAAAAAAAAAATCCCTTCTGGTAACTGAAAATTGACTTTTTAGACAATTTTAGTTCCAAATTTTAGTTCCAAATATGTCGTCACCATCATATATCTGTCTTGATAAGGGGTCTCTGGGGTGGTCTTTTTTTGATGAACTTTGGGAGATTCTTAAATAAATACCATTTTGTTATGAGAATCCCTTTCCTTTGTTCTTGAAAGAAATAAAGCCTATGGGCCTCTCATCTAAAATTGACGGGTGGTGTTTGATCATAACACAGCAGTTTTAGTTTGTATGGCAGCACTCTGTGTATGTGTTACTGATTTCAAGCTAACTTTTCTAAAAGGATGAGCAGATTGTTTTTCCTGGAGTGGGACAGCAGGGTCTGAGACTCGTACCACCCTGTAAACCTTGATGTGATCAGATGCCTGGTGTTTTGATTTGTACACTCTCTAAAAGAGTAAGGCCCACACTTTGCTGGATGCAATGAAGAAAGGACATGAAAGCATTCACTCTGCAATAGCCTAAGGCTATGGGAGACAGGTCAGGTCTGTGTCACTGGTGTACACTCGTTAGAACCTGCTAAGAAAAGCGCTGCCTCCTCTGAACCCCAGGAAAGAACTCAGCTTTCTACAGGCTCCATGGGCTGAGAGGGTGACTCCACTTAGGTCTTTGTGCCATCAGCGGTGCTATAACCTATGTGCAGGGTAAGACACTGAAACGCTAACCTCCTTCTTTGACTAATGATCTTATCCTTTCTTCCCTTCTGAGTGTCATGAGAAGTGACAGGCAGCATGAAGTTCAGAGTCCATGTTTCCTCCTTAAAGCATCACCCATCTAGAGGAAAATGAACCTTCTCCAGCTACCCATCTAAAGTTAGAAAATTAGTACTAATTAATATATCAGCCATTACTTTATCTGCCATATTTAAGGTGAGAGAACGTACTAAAGCAGCTACTTTCATGATTTCTAATTATCCAACAAGTATCTCAGCAAAACAGTAAAAACTCACTGATTTATGCTTATTTTCTTTCTGATTTAACATTTAAGAATAAGAAATTATATATATTTTTATACATCTACCTTAATTATTAGAAATTCCAGACTATATTCTCCCATCCAATATTTTTATTATAAAAAATCCTGTCAAATAGTATCAGTTTTTAAAATTACCATATACAGTTACTAAATCATGACTGTGTTACAAGAGTAAAAATAGAAGCAAATCATTCCCCTATTTAAAATATTAATAATAATGAAAGTGATGCAAGCTTCTATTTTTCTTTTCTGAACTGAAGTCAAAGGTGATTGTGGAGGATAACACAAGGTGAGCCATGTGCAGTGAGACTGAGATAGAGTAGTTGGTCTTTGTAAATATCTAAGAATCAATTCTACTCTGCTGCTTTTTCCAGGCATGATTTCATTGCATCTTCTGGTTTATTCATGTTATATCTTTACAATCCCAATGCATATTGCTGTACTTTACTCCCCTTTTATTCTTAGCCATATCACAATTTCTACAGCACAGGTAGTGTTTGTTTTCTTTCTTTTTATTCACCACATTATGTGGTTCTTAAAACAGCACTGGTACTCAGAGAAGAAAAGTGGGAAGCTATGAGCTTGATTAATATTCAAACTTAATAATCCTCCCTCATATAACAGAATTGACAGCATGTAATTATATAGGCACATTATTTTTATAAAGTTGTTCACTCAGGTCATGTTTGAAATTCACAGTGCACTTCTTATTTTTTTATAAAGTGGGTGATGGAAAACAGGGAAATTTGACTCATCCTAAAGCATAAGAAAATTAAAACCTGAGTGAGAAAGTGTAAGAATGATTTCAACAGTTTGCTCTTCTCTGAAATTCAGGAATTGATCCTTTAACAGCATCAGATGTTTAAAAAGTAAGGAGGGAACTAAGATCCTATATGTTTCTACATCAACTGTTTTTTTCCCTATTTTCACTGTTTTCTACATATCTGGTAATAGGACTCAATCTTCCAAAAGGTTCAAAAGTTCTCATTCATTGGCATTACTAAGAATTTACATACCACCATATTTAGCAGAATATTAAAACCCCAGAATCAGTAATACAGGTGGCTGTCTCAACTCCTAGAGCTGGCCATAAACATTATTCTCTAGCACAAATATTAATCCTGCTGATAATACAGATCCACCCAAAACATAAACTATCATTTTTTATAATTGACTATGTGAGAAAGAACCATAATATTGTGATCTTGAACTAAAATTAAAATGTATGCAAAGTCTTCTTTAAGTAGCCTAATTTCTCATCTGTTTTTTAGCAAGCTTTCTAAAAGCCTGTCAAAACACTCATTTGACATCATATAGACAAAAATAAATTAGACTTGAATGTTTTATACTGTCCTCAAGAACATGCAAGTCTTAAGTTTCTTACTAATTTGAGGAGGAGTCAATTTGTAAAATACTGTGGTGCAAGGTGATCAAATATTAGCCAAACATTTAGCAGTCTACTTACTGTCTGCTCTTTGGGGATGATACTATGTGCTCTTTGGTTTTTTTCTAAATATCTCATTTAATAAATCTCTCAGTCTTAGATTTAAAGGGGGAGGTGAGAGAGAGAGAGAGAGAGAAGAGGGAAGCACAATGTGTCAGCCACATCTTGAGTGCATAAAATTAGGCAGTATCTTAATTTTCTAATATCAATTCCCTTAGAAACTTATATATATATATATGTTTTTTATATATGTGTGTATATGTGTATGTGTGTATATATATATATAAATTGGAGCATTGACTATATTTCTACTGTTGGTCAGGATAGACTAGAATATGCTATAGTAACAATCAAACCCAAAAATGTCAGTGTTTTTAAAGAACAAACATTTATTTCTTGCTCATGATATAAGGGTTTTAGTTCATATTGGCAAGGACCTATGCTGACGGGAGCTCTACCATTTTTTGGCACCCTTTCTCAATCAACCTAAACCTTCAAATTTATTAAAGACATAAGAAGGAAGTATGAAAAAATCAAGTACTGCTTCTTTAGTAATTTGGCCTGGAAATAACAAACATCATTTCCAAATAGAGCTCATTGATCTAAATTAGTCACATGGCCCCACCTGACATTAACTGTTAGGAACATCATCATCTTCTATGTTTGTAGTAAGGTAAAAAGAACTGAGACTATAATGAGAACTACCCAAGTCTATATAATTACTTAATGAATGTGCATACAGGAGAAGGTCTTTGCATTTTTCTCTCAGTTTGGAATTGCCTTCTGCCCTTTTCAACATGCACAAACAGTTAAGGCCCTGATCAAATGTGCCACAAAGCTTAAAGTTATTATTAATAGTCGATCCAGAAATCATAGTCCCAACTCTTAACCCCTATGCTGTACTTCCTCCTTCAACAGTCATGATTACATATACATCTTATCTCTAATAGCTGGTCAACTCTTTAAGGACAAAGATCATACCTCATTCATCTCTGAATCTGCTTTTTCCAATTTTCCATTTTCCCTCCAGCAAATTCCTAGAATAATCTTTACCATAGTAGGACCATAATAAATAGTTTTGTTAATTGTGTGGGGGAGGAGGTTGACAAAATATCTTGTGGAAATATTATTTCTGGCCATTAAAAGTTAAAGTTTCTTCCTACTTTCACTGAAAAATAATCATTCCCTAAGACAGGCTTCCTCAAAATGGCATCAAGCTCATAACATGTACTAAATATATACTTGATTCAGCCATTAAGAAAGCATTTGCTTGTTGTATACTATGTGCACATCATACATGAAACCTTAAACTTTTAAGGAGATCTGAAAGAAATCAAAAAAGATCCAACTTAAGCACTTAACACTCTAACTAGAACACTACAATCCATGAAAACTCATCAGTTCATAAATTCAATAAATAGATTAAATATAATAAATATATTTAGCTGCTTACTGTATGCCAGTTAATGTAAATAATATGGTGAGCACAAATAGGGGTAGTCACAGAAGTCATGGAGCTTACATTGTAGAGGGGAAAAAGATACACAATTAAACAATTTGTTATGATAAATTACTATGGAAAAGAAAGAACAAAGTGGTTACGAGAGTTCCTGGAGAAGGTCAAGAGGCACAAGAGAGGTCAAGAAAAGATACACAAATGTTTTATTTAAGAAAGATTTAGTAGACATTACTAATGTCCCCTAGCATTTCCCTTTCTGGCAACATGGACAAATTATGCTACCAGAAATAAGTATTTAAAAGGTGTTACATGATTTCTCATGCTCTCTTCCCCTGTGCAGCTATTGCAGAATCGCATGTATGGATGGAAGTACATAGATGGAGGTACCACAAGATGGAATGACTGAAAAACTGAGATACCACAGTAAAGACAGCAGCCCATGAGAGCCACTTCCACCCACAACAGGCTTTTGTGAGTGAGAGATAAACGTTTGTTTTGCTAAGCCACTGAGATTTTGGTCCCCTTATTTTAAGGCATCATAACATAGCCTATCTGGACTAATATACATAGATCAAAAAAATGAATAGTATTAGCTAAATGAAAGGGACAGGAAGAGGGAGAGGAGCTGGTGTGTCCACCAAAAGGATTGGCTGGGGAAAAGGCCTAGGGTCAGAGATAACAGGTGCTTTTGAGAAACTGAATACATTTAACTTCATGGTTTAAATTGCTGCAAAATCATCTAAGTAATTAGTTTCCAGGGTTTTTTTCAAAGTAGTCTTTCAGCCCTAAAGTTTTGATAGCTGCTAAGGAGATGTGAGGTATATATCTAATCTACAGTGAATAAACTTTTAAGGAGAAACTATCTTCGTAATACCTTCAAAATATTCATAAAAACAAATGCCCAAAGTAATTATTGAAGTTTCAGTAAATAAAAACACTTTCCCATACTTTAAAGGTCTCACTTTATTTTTTAGTTAATGAACTAAATATAAACAATGCATTTTTCTAGAAAATTAAAATTTCTTCTTCTATATATGGATTAAAATAAAGCTGAGCTCCTATTTGATTATTTCCTATCTTCTCTCTGAAAAGTATAAACCAGAAAGAAGAAGGAGGAGAAAGTAGATATTTTATGCCAATGTAAAACCAAAACTTATTCAGAATAAATCTAATTTACAATTAAGAAAAGTAGACAGTGATTATCCCCTGTATAATAATTGCTTTAAAGTAAAAAACTCTTCCTTATTTTATTTTACTTCCATTTAAAATAAAACAACTTGATTCTACTCAATTTCTGATTAATATACTGCTAATGTTTTACCAACTTTTTAACCTTAAACAAAGGAAATTTTAAAACTTTAATATATGGAAAACAATTTGATGTCAATTAATGCTGTACAAGACTTGAGAATAGACATAAAAAAATACTGCAAATAAACCAGGCATGGTGGCTCGCATCTGTAATCCTAGCACTTTAGGAGGCTGAGATAAGAGGATCATAAGAGTTCAAGACCAAAAATACTACATATAAAGGTCTTCATGAAGATGCTTTAAATGGCTAATTTCTGGAACCAATGGTTTCATAAAATAGTACTTCTTGATACATATAGCAACAAATTTTTATAATTGTTGATTTGCTAATATAATAATTATTTTTTCAATAGTTTTATTTTAATAAATCCCAGTAAGCCAGCATGCTATTAAAACACAACACAAAGACATTTCTCAAAAGAAGACATACAGAAAGCCAACAGGTATATGAAAAAATGCTCAACATCATTAGTCGTCAAAGAAATGCAAATCAAAACTACAATGATATATCATCTCACGCCAGTTAAAATGGCTTTTATCAAAAAAAATAGGCAATAATGAATGCTGGTGAGGATGTGGAGAAAGGGGAACCCTCATACACTGTTGGTGGGAATGTAAGTTAGTGCAACCACTATGGAGAACAGTATAGAGATTCCTCAAAAAACTAAAACTAGAACTACCATGTGACTCAGCAATCCCACTGTTAAGTATATATTTAAACAAAAGGAAATCAGGACATAGAAAAGGTATCAGCTCTCCCATGTTTACTGTAGCACTATTCACAATAGCCAAGATTTAGAATCAACCTAAGTATCCATCAACAGATGAATGGGTAAAGAAATTGTGGTACTTAGACACAGAAGGATATTACACAGCCATAAAAAGAATGAAATCTTTGTCAATTCATGAATGGATTCTTAAAATTTGGTATATGTTTACAATGGAATATTACTCAATTATAAGAAATGACAGTGAACTAGCACCTCTTATATTTTCCTGGATTGAGCTTGAGCCCATTATCCGAAGTGAGATAACAGAAGATCAGAAGAATAGGCTCCACTTGTACTCGCCATCAAATTGGTACTGACTGATTAACACAATGGTGCTCACATGGTAGTATTATTCTCCAGGGATGGGGGGTTGGTGGGGTAAACTCACAACTATAGGACACGGTGTGCATTGTAGGGGTGGGGGGAGGGCATGCCTTTAACCTCCACTAGGGAGAGGTAATGATATAAAATGTAACCAAAATGTTTGTACCCTCATAATATCTTAAAACAAACAAACAAAAAGAATGAAACCCTGCCACTTGCAAGAACATAGATGCCACTAGAGAACAGTATTTTAAGTGAAATAAGCCAAGCACAGAAAGATAAATCTCGGATATTCTCACTCATATGTGGGAGCTAAATTTTGAAACAATTGATCTCATGGAGACAGAGAGTGGAATGATGGTTACCAGAGTCTGGGAAGGGTAGCAGGGAGAGAGAGATAAAGTCAGGATGGTTAATGGGTGCAAAAACAGTTAGATAGTTAGACAATATTTGATAGCACAACAAAGTGTGACTATAGTAAACAATAAATTATGGTATACTTTAAAAGAACTAATAGAGTGGAATTGGAATGCTCCTATCACAAAGAAATGGTAAATGCTAGAAGTAAGGGATACCCTGATTACCCTGATTTGATGAATTCACGTTGTATGCCCACATCAAAACATCACATGTACCCTATAAATATGTACAATTTTATGCCCATAATAATTAAAAGTATTTTTTAAAAAACTTAAAAAAGAAAACACAGTCTTTTAAAACTAGATAAGGTTTGGTCTATATAATAGTTTTCTTTTCCCAGCAAGAACAGATGTGGAAACTCACTAGAAATTATAATTGGCATTTATTTTTGAAATAATTTTTATGCTTTCATTTCTTTAGAAAAACTAATTATAGAAAATCGTTGTAAATCTTTTAATCTGGAAGTTCTATTTTTTTAAAAAAATCATATGTTTAATTACATGACTAATGAAAAACTATCATGGCCAAATGCTACAAATTTGCTTCTTCTAGTTGATAAATTAACTTTCTTTTAAATTTTGAAGAAATTTGCTTTCTGGAAACTGAACTTCTTATGTATATAAAACATAATATACCAATGCATAAATTAGCAATTTTGAAAACTTTGAATATATTTTCTATGAAAACAATCATACAAAATTGGGAAGTTTGTTTTTGAGACCTCAAGACCTTGCTCTGCCTGACAGGACTGTAATAATGTTATTTCCCATTGCATAGTATTGTATTATAGAGAATATTCAGGAAGTTGTATTGTATTCTACTAAACCTGTGCAATCACTTGATCCTTGTTTACATTTTAAAAATTCTTCCCATGTTGTTTACCATGATATATACTTTTCTCAGAAAGGAGTTGCAAACAAAATTACCAAATGAAATTGGATACCAGATACACAAAAATTCCCTGGCACATGTACTGCATTCAGTGAGATTTGAGGGCTTTATGTACAGAAAACAACCAATGTTTTGATGGTGCTCCATTCCCTATGTACCTTTTACTTCCTGTTCTCATTTGGCTATTCAATACCTATAATACTAAATGTATAATAGTTGTTTATTAATAGCTACTCTGTCCTCTGTACATATTATTTGTGGTGCTTTCTGAACCCTACCTCAAATATTAGTTTGATGCACAAAAGAATAAACAAACAATAAAGAAGGTACCTAATGATAGGGAAAAATTTTTCCTAGGATAATAGCAGTTAACTAATAAATTACAGAAAAAGTCTGAAAAAATATTGATACTTCTTAAGAATTTTGTGGTATGAGAAATATTTCTCTTCTATTTATAAGAAGATAGAAAATTATAACTTTAAGAATTTTCACATAATTTATGGTTCTATACATGATCATCATTATTAATAGTTTATTAATAAGAATGGACTAAAAAGGAAAAAAATATGTCAGGATAATTTTGGAAACCCATTAGGCTCACTGTGACTTTGAGGCAACCTATGTCTTCCAGTGACTGTCTCAAGATAGATGTCCTTCTCATGTATTCTGCTGTGGAAAGTGGATAGATTAGCTTGCTTCATAAACCAAACTTCAATCTCAATTCTTATCAATCGCATCAAAAAAACATATGCAAGTCATCAAAACTCTTCCATATGCATCACATCCATGTTGGAAATTATAAAATTCTTTGAGAGAGGGTCAAATGTAAAGGTCCAGATAAATAATTTGACTAGTTTCTTTTCAAATCAAGAGGTCAGCTTTACATAGTCTGTTACTTTGTATGCATATGGACAGTTGCAATTCAAGTACCAGTAGTGGTCCATAATATCTCCCATTCTTATATGTCATCAATAACTCAATCAAAGAATGTGGATTTCAGTACAATGGAAAAAAATTCACACTTTCCTTCAAAAAGATTTATAAGGTATTTTGTAATCTAGAATATAATTAGACAGCATTCTTATACCAATAAACAAAGTGGCCAAAATTCAGGCTCTGAGATAGGATTGCCATTCCCCAACCTTCACTAGCAGTGTGACCCAAGAAAGATTATGTGAAATCTGTCTTTTTACATAAAAAAAAGAGGAAAATAATAATATTCATGTTATGAGATGGTTGCAGAATGAGATAATATAATAAATTGCTGAGAACCCTGACTGACATTTAGTAGCACAATCAGTACAAAAAAAAAAAAATCTTTAACTCCACATTATGTCAACTGCTCATTTTGGACTTAGAATTTGGAATATCAAATGCATAAAAATTTCTCTCCTATCAAAATATTGCTCATACACTAGGGCTGATTTAAGTCACACCTGCTCCATGAATTTTTCCCATACTTTCTAGCCTCCATAAAAATGTCTCTATTCTTCATCTTGGCAGCATATACTGTGTATGCCAACATATCCCAAGATGTATTAGAGAAATGTTATGAAGAATATTAAGTGGTATACTGATGAGAATATTTTTAGCTCAGAAGTAGGTTTAGCCATGAAAAGCTTTTGAACAAGGGAAAATTCTAGAAGTATAGCACTGTTTTTAAATCAACAGTTAGTCTTAAACGTAAACTTTCTCATACTTTATGGAGATGATTTGTTGGATTAGATTCTAAATCAAGGAGCATTTCCTAAAGTGAGTTCCTGTAGGAGATACTCAGGATATAGTAAAAATAATCTTGGAAAATTCTTTGGTCAAATTATTTTTTAAAACTATCTATCTATCTATCTATTTATGCATTTCAACATATTATGGGAGCACAAATGTTTAGGCTACATATATTGCCTTTGTCCCACCTGAGTCAGAGCTTCAAGCATGTCCATCCCCAGACAGTGCGCATCACACCCATTAGGTGTGAATATACCCATCCCCTCCTCGCCTCTCTCATCTGCCTGACACCTGATGAACATTACTACTATATGTGTACTTAAGTGTTGGTCAGTGAAGTCAGTTAATACCAATTTGTTGGTAAGTACATGTGGTGCTTGTTTTTCCATTCTTGTGATTCTTCACTTAGTAGAATGGGCTCCACCTCTATCCAGGATAATACAAGCAGTGCTAGATCATCATTGTTTTTCTGGCTAAGTAGAACTCCACAGTATACATATACCAAATTTTACTAATCCACTCATGTATTGATGGACACTTGGGTTGTTTCCACATCTTTGCAATTGTGAATTTTGCTGCTATAAACATTCTAGTGCAGATATCTTTTTAATAGAATGTCTTGTTTTCTTTTTTGTAGATGCCCACTAATGGGATTGCTAGATCAAATGGTAGGTCTACGTGTAGCTCTTTCTGTTATCTCCATATGACTCTCTACAGAGGTTATACTAGTTTGCAGTCCCACCAGCAGTGTATGAGCATCTTTCTGCATGCATGCCAACATTTATTGTTTTGGGACTTTTTGATAAAGGCCATTCTCATTGTGGTTTTGATTTGCATTTCCCTGATGATTAGAGATGTTGAGCATTTTTTTGATATGTTCACTGGCCATTAGTGTATCTTCTTTTGAAAGTTTCTATTCATGTCCTTTGCCCACTTTTTGATGGGTTGTTTGATTTTTTCTTGCTGAATTTCCCAAGTTCTATATAGATTCTAGTTATCAGTCCTTTATCAGATGTGTAGCATGCAAATATTTTCTCCCATTCTGTAGGTTGTCTGTTTGCTCTCATGATAATTTCCTTGGCTGTTCAAAAGCTTTTTAATTTAATCAGGCATATTTATTTATTTTTGTTGTTGCTGTGATTGCCTTTTGAGTCTTATTCATAAATTGCTTGCCCAGGCTAATGTCTGTAAGAGTATTTTCAACATTTTCTTCTAGAATTCTTAGCTTCATGCTTTAGGTTTAAATCTTTTATCCACTGTGAGTTGATTTTTGTGAGAGGTGAGTGGTGTGGATCCTGTTTCAGTCTTCTACATGTGGCTATCCAATTTTCCCAGCATCATTTATTTAATAAAGATTCTTTTCCCCAGTGTATATTTTGTGT
Organism: Cheirogaleus medius; assembly: GCA_008086735.1. Lineage (NCBI taxonomy): Eukaryota > Metazoa > Chordata > Mammalia > Primates > Cheirogaleidae > Cheirogaleus > Cheirogaleus medius. The sequence continues at coordinate 54,693,157 of VBSM01000361.1, read as the reverse complement.
ATATTTTTTTCTGCTTTTTCAAAGATTAGATGGCTATATGAGGATGATTTTATATCTGGGTTCTCAGTGCTGTTGCATTGGTCTATGTCTCTGTTCTTGTGCCAATACCATGCTGTTTTAGTTATAGACTTGTAGTATAGCTTAAAGTCTGGTAAACTGATGCCTCCCAAAAGATCAAGAAGGAAAGAAGGAAGCCTTCCCAACATGTTTTATGAAGCCAACATCATCCTGATGCCAAAACCAGGAAAGGATGCAAAAACAACAACAAAAAAACTATAGGCCAATATCCCTTATGACTATAGATGCAAAAATTCTCAACAAAATCCTAGCAAACTGAATTCAGGGTCTTATCGAAAAATAATCCATTATGACCAAGTGTGCTTCATCCCAGAAAGGCAGGGATGGTTCAACATATGAAAATCTATAATGTAATTTACCACATAAATAGAATAAAAAATAAAGACCATATGATCCTCTCAATAGCCTCAGAAAGAGCAATCAACAAAATTCTACACCCACTTCTAATAAGAATGCTTAACAATAAGGCATCAATGGGATTTACCTGAAAATGATAAAAGCCATATATGACAAACCCACAGCCAATATCAACATCATACTGAACAGGAAAAAATTGAAAGCATTCCTGCATAGAACTGAAACCAGACATGGTTGCCCTCTATCACTGCATCTATTCAACATAGTGCTTGAAGTCCTTGCCAGAGTAATCAGACAAGAGAAAGAAATCAAGGGCATCCAATGGGGCAGAAGATGTCCAACTATCGCTCTTTGCTGATGATATTATCTTATATCTAGAAAACCCCAAAGATTCTGCCATGAAACAAGGGGAATTGATAAACAAATTCAGCAAAGTCTTAGGTTACAAAATCAACGTACAGAAATCAGTAGCACTACTATACGCCAACCACAGTCAAATCGAGAACCAAATCAAAGACCCAATATCCTTCATAATAGCAACAAAGAAAATAAAATACCTGGGAATATATTTAACTAAGGAGGTAAAAGAACTCTACAGGGAGAATTAGAAAACACTGAAGAAAGAAACAGAGAGGACATAAACAGGTGGAAAACCATACCATGCTTGTGGGTCTGCAGAATCAACATTGTTAAAATGTCTATACTGCCCAAAGTGATCTACAGACTCAAGGCAATCACTATTAAAATACCAACATCTTTTTTCACAGATCCAGAAAAAATAATTGTATGATTCATATGGAACCAGAGAAGACCCCATTTAGCAAAAGCAATCTTAAGCAAAAACAAACAAACAAACAAAAAAAACAGTCAAATAATTTTTTACAAGCTTCTTTATTGCAGGTCTCCTTAGACCCATTAATATGCTAGAGTGTGCTGTAAATCTCTGAAAGAGATATATATTGAGCCACATTTCCCAAACACATTTGGCTTTAGAATCTTTTTCCAGAGAACTTCAAAAAAATAATGTTTCATAGAATATGTTGAGAAATGCTGTTCTGTACCTCTGATTTCATCACTTATTCATACATCAGCTAATATTACTATCTGTTTCACATAGAGAATTTATTGTCTCTCCAATGTGATGGGAAGCCACTTACCTTACCTTACAATCTTTGTTTTCCACATAACAACTAGCACAACATACACTGCAGAAAAGGCACTCAATGAATCTTTGTTGATTAGGTGACATATTACTTGTTTAACGAAAGATAAATATATATGCAAAAAGTTCAAACACAGTACATAAGTCAGCCATTTCCATCTTTTTAACTAACAAAAGTACTTTTTGCTTTTATCACACACAGAAGTGTCATTAAAAGCTGTAGTACATTAACAATGACTGCTCTCTACAATTAAACACTTGCCACAGCATTTTTTATAACGTTATTGCCAACACATCTGTCTTAACAAGACACATTCCAATAAATTTTTCACCTTACAATTTTAGTAACTCTTGGGTATCAAAACATTCATAATATTTTTTGTGAGGGATACAAATTATTTTTCATGTTTAAAAAAGATTAGCTTTAAGTTGGAAAGGCTGTGCTTAAAATATCCCCATATAGTGGATAACAGACACCATGGAGTCAATTCCTAACTATGAAAACTATAAAAGACAAAACAGTTAATATATGCTATAACTATTAACACTAATATTCACTCTCTTCCCACAAATATCTTTTAAAATATCTTTATCCTATAAGATTCTTTATTAGATAGTCAACTACTGCCTGAGAAACAGAAAGTCAATGAGTAAAATCACAGCTATTGATATGTACTACTTTAGAGGAAGCTAATAAATATCACTCCATATCTGCTTAGAAGGCAACACATTTTCTGTAATCAAAGTCACTTTAAAAGTTTATCCATTTGCCTGTTGCTTGGTAGAAGCACAACATATTTATAGTTGAAGACCTTTTTTGTAATTCTTACATTTCCTACTTAAGATAAATGCCTTATTTAATATTTTAGTAAAAGTTCAAAAATATTTAAATTGGCTCAAATTTTTGTTACCTTCTGTAAGTTATACATAAAATGTTTTGAACATCTACTATGAGGACCCTTTTTCATACTCTACAATTTAATTCTCTTTACACTTAACCTCCCTTCTCAGGTGAGAAAACAGAGTTTTACACAATGTAAGCAACTTTCCTAAAGTGTCACAGCTAGTAAGTGACAAGTTTGGGTTTCAAGCTCAGAGTCTGTCTGGTTTTAAGCCTGTTCTTCCTCTACAACATGTTGGCTCAACTCCATATTTTTATATTCTTCCACAAAGTCTCCCATTCAGTATTATTACCTTCTATTAAATACAAAGATTTGTTAAATAAAAAATAGTCATGATGAAGATAAGTATCTTAATTTAATGTATTTGGTAAGAAAGGGCAGGGGACAGAAAATGAACTCCAGAAAAAAGGCAATAGACAATTGCTTATATAGTGACTTGAGAATTTGCCAAATTTGCTCCATAAAAGAAGTCTAGCTGGGAATACAAAACTACGTACTGTTAATTACCAGAGTTAAAATATAGATTGTTTTTCAGCATATGAATTTATCAAACATAGTAAAAAGATGTTGGGATATCACTGAGAAAATATATATATTAAGGGTTGACAAGGCCAACTTGTTTAACAGATGAGGAAATTCAGTTTTTATATACTTGCCTTTTCCTGGGAAGGCAGCCAAATTTCTAACTGAATATAAGAAAGTCTATATTTTATTATAGCTATATACATGTAAATGAACAGTGTATAAAATATAGGCAGTTTCTTTTTAGGTTATTTAAACTGTAAGGGATCATTGTACCATTAAGAAAACATTCTCTGTTCTACCTTTTTCAGGAACTGAAGATTTCAGGATGTCTTTAAAAATTACACATCATTTCAGAATTTCAATGTTTCTATGAATCTACAAAAAAGAGCTGCTTTACTTTATTCTCAAAAAATAAAACTGAAAAAGCTATATGATCATCACTTTGCATGTTTCCACAGTGCATATCTTAGTTGTGGTCATAATTTAACATCATGATCTTGTTCCATTGAAAAAGCCTCTATTCCACTCAAAGCCTCAATACCACTTTCATTCTTTCACAAGTAGTAGGATTGCTACACAGCTGGCTCAAAACACCAGAGTCTCAGACTGGGGTATTAGTTTCAGACTGGGGTATTAGTTACATCGTTTTAATAAGAAAATATATATGACTTTTTGCTTTTTATTATTAATCATTAAAGTAGAACTGTATTAGAAGATTTATAACATTAACATTAAATGAGTTCTTTTTAAAATGTAACATTTTATGGAAAGATTGTATAACAAGTGGCAAGGGGTCAGTTAGACTAGGAAAAGAAATAATAGCAAAACAAGGAGACAGTAAGGAGACCACACACGTGAAAGTCATTATTTACATTAATCATAAACAAGATATCATGACAAAGAATTTAGAGCCAGAAGTTTTCTTAGTGTGACAGAATGTTGTCAAAGCAGTGAATTTTTTTGAAAACAAGACTTTTTATATTATTATAGTGAATCTCTATAATACTTATATTGAGATGGAAGTGAGCCTAAATGTCATTTATGCCACATAGAAGTTTGCTGACTGATTATCTTGTGGCAAAATGAAAAAAAAAAAAAAGTTGCTTATTGAAAAAAAGTTGCTGCTATAATGAGAATGTGGTAAAAGTGGATGTTCAGAAATATTTTAATTATGTGAAATATTTCACAGGATTTTTAACCCATTTGTTAAAAATACGTAAGTTTAGAAACTTGTGATTCATTTATAAGAATAACTTGTTGATTTCAAGTGAGATGGAGATTCAACAGCTGAATTTCAACAAAAATGTTGGCATAATTTTTGGCCAACAATTTTCTTTTACAATTTAGATCTACATATCTTTGTGAGGAATCATTTTTTACTTATAGCAGTCTTTAAAACCAAGAAACCAACTATAGAATCAGAATTTTGGTTTCTACAATTCAAAATTTTTAGCCAATTTTTTGAAAATAATGATTCATACTCAATTGCATTACATTAGATTTCATTTCTATGTTTCAGCCAGAACAAAACTACTATACCATATGTACATATACCATAGCATATAAACATATCATAAATGAAACTAAATAAAATTTTCTTTTTAAAATATCTTATCCTTTTAAATTTCTACCTTGCATATTTTATAATGTCTATAATATAGGAGTATATAATTAATAAATAAATATAATAGCGGTATATACTTAAAGATATTTTAAGTATTCATAGATACATGTATGTATTTTTCACAAAGAGAGATATTCAACAAAAATATTTTTAGTAAATGATATTTTTAGGGTCCAACTTTCTTAAAGACTTGTGTTCTTTGGGTAGTTATCTAGTTTTACCTTATTGTACAGCCAATAATTCAAAATACCAAGTTCAAAATACCAAGAATTATGCCACAAATCTAATCATTAATCAGAGGTGATTTTACTAAAAATTCATTAAATTTACTAATCAGTTTAAGCCAATATATAAATATATCATAAATAAGATTATTTTAAAGTATCTTAAGGATTATTTTACCATATAATTATGATTAAAAATAGTCTTAGAAACCAGAACTGCAATGTTCTACTTGCATTCAGCTATTTTCCTAACAGACAAATCTTAAGAAATAATCTACTTTTTATAGTTTTCTAATAATATAAATTTATTATTAATATATTTTATAAATTTGGGTATCTAAAATGCTTACTATATTGAGCTGTGTGCTATGCACATAAATTTTAAATAAACATTAAATAAACATCACAACAATACCTCTCTCCATAAGGGATTTTACTATTCTTAACATTCATTTTATTTGTGCCACTCAGAGCAATCTAATCATAATAGTTTACAGACTTGTAAGGAATCTTAAAGATCTTCTCCAACAGCCTTACTTAACAAATAAGGGAGCGAGAACGAAGAAACTTAGCTGAAGGTCAAGAGGCCAGGTCATGTAAGTCCTTATCCAGTACTTTCCCAATAAACTGCATAAATGAATGAGATCCATGGTCAAATTAAATTGTACTGATTTGTTATTGGAATAGACAGTTTCCAGTGGCAGATTATTAAAGTACTTCCTATGTGTTGTAAGGTAATTACGATCAGAATTTCCAGTCCCGTAGATATTTACCGGGTACCAGAACAACTTCCCTAAAGCCCAGGTAATTGTATACTTATAAAAAGTCCTGAAAATTTCCTGTAATGTTTTCATTTAGTGTGATAGCTGTTTTAATAAGGTCTCCCCATTATTTGTATCATAAAAAGCAGAGTAGCTCACTTTTTGGTCAATAATTTCATTCTTTTTATATATCCTACTCTATTGGATATTTACTGTGTATTGCCTGCCTGGTATTCATTGTGCCTTCTTTTAGTACTAGCAGCCCTATTTTTTTGTTTCAGATCTGCTCCTCCCCAACTCTCAGACCATGATTTGACCTAGCCAAACAGAATTATTATGAGCCCATAGACACAATGACACTTTTGCTGAGAATGGGGGAATAAAAACAGGTCGAGAAGACCTTAAGAAGCTGATGGGATTGGAAATGCTGCAGTAATATTTTAACCATGACCACCAGAATGCTGAGAATATCGCCATTACACTTACCCTCGTGGTGCATTCTTTCATGATTAGCCTCTGGTCACCTCGCATGGCCAAAACCTTAACAGTACTTTTTCTGTTAAACCTGAGGAAAAGTTCTCTGTCATGCCTGGGGTTCTACAAAATCACAAGAGGTTTAACAGAAACTCATGGCCACTTCTCTATGTGCACAATTTCTGTTAGTTCCATATCAATCAACCCAATATTCTCATCTCTTTAATGATAAAATTTTAGATTTTAAAAGTTCATATTCAACATGTAAATTTCTATCCACGTGCACAAATTCATAGATTATGGATTGTTTGCTGATATGTAAATGTAATTTCCCCTGGCTAATGTAAACAATCTACAAAGGATTAAAGACACAAACTTTGAAACTCAAAGGAGTCATATAAATCATCATAGCAATTCCACAGCTGAAGATATTTTCCTTACAGAGAGATGAGATTTAATACAATTTCTAAAATTCAACTAAGGTGTCCCAGATAATAGAAAAACAACTCCAATCTTGTATGTTCTACAATTCAGTCAGTGGTAAGCTGAGCCTTTTCTTGCTCCTAAGAAACAGGTTCAAAGAGCAAAGATTTAAGCCACTTCTCAGGATATGTAACTGTTACACATTTGGCTAAGTTCTATATCTATTTAGAATTATAAACTATTATTTAACTCATAGTTTTAAAAGTGCTTTTGAAAGCTAAATTCATTTTAAATATCTTAGCTCTTACCCTCCCATCTAAAAAAAAGCCAAACACCTTAACAAGATGTTTGATAGAACCAAATCTTCCAATCCTTTGTTAACAAAGATTCAAAATAATCTTATATGATTTTAATTACTAGGTCATGGGTATTGATCTTACTAAAGAAATTATAAACTAAAAACCACTTTAATATAATTGAAATGTTTACCTATACCTCTTTAAAAATTGAGTAGTTCAGAAGAATTAAATGTATATTTCTAAATTTTAGAAAATGACAGAAAAATTTAGTCAGTTAATTATAATTAAATAAATATATATTTTAAAAAGATTCACATGCATTTGTTCAACAAGTAGCAAAACATTAAACTATACAAATTTAAAATACCTCATGAACATTTTGTTCTTTTCTGGAAAGAGTTGAACTGAATAGATGGGAGGAAGAGATTGAAATGCAAAGTATATTCTTTGCACTGTGTTCTGCACACATTGGTGACATTTCTACAGTCAACTCCAGTGATTTATACTAAGACAGCAAAGTAATAGACCAGAAAATATCAAATTTCAAATAATCCAAATACATGTGTTGCCTTCTATTTGATTATAAATACCCTTGATGTTTTCGAATTTACAGGCAGGACTTTGAACTAATTAACAAAGCCAACATCAATATCTAACTCAGAAGCAGATGGAAAATTTCCCAGATTCTTCATCATTTACCTCGAAAATTTCCCTTCTATGTCCCTTTTATCCCAGGCCAGAGAAACAAGATAGTCTTCTAAGTGTCTCTATAATTTGTTCTTAAGCTTTCAGTTGAGGATAAGAAGACAGCTGCACTTTTTGTTTAAAAAAGTTATTTTCCAGTAGTTGAATTAGAAATTTGTCTTCAAACATCAGCACATACAAAGTTACCAGCCTAATAAATTAATAGTTCAGTAAAACAAATCCAATTTGCATACCATGAAGGACTTATCTTTAAGTGGCCTTAAATCCCATCTAGCACTACCCTCCATATAAATGCATAACAGCCACTGTGGTCAGGTTGATTAGGTGTTTTGTATACATCATAAAATTTAATCCTCACAGTTCTGTCTGGGCAATATTACCAACTCCATTTTATAGATGGAGAAATTAAGGTTTGGAGAAGTAAAATAATTTACCTAAAGTCATAAAGATGAAATGAAACGTGTCAGAAATGGAACTGGAACAAAGTTTCTCTAAAACTTGGTATACTTTTCAACATACCAAACTGATTCCTAGAGAAGAAGGATTTATTAAATAAATTATAATGTCATCCAGGCCAAGGGTCTCTGGCATAAAGATTTTTTTGGAATAAGTTATATCACACTTATTTTATGGAATTGATACATTTGCTTTAACATCTTAATATCTTGAAAAGGAAAATCCTAAGGGTAGGGTAATATATAAGTTTATGAAATAATTAAAGCAAAGAAAGAGTTTACAAAATTAACAAAAAATATCAATATTTTCTATATAAGCTGTTACATAAAGTTTTGCATTGTTCATATTTTCTTACATTAAGGGATGAATTACTCTGAAGAGTGGCCTTGACTTAGATTTACCTAAAATTTCATGCTTTCAGAATTTGTACTAATTGGATTAATATTAATAGACACATTTTATCCTCTTGTCTCTACTGAACTTCAGGGTCCCATAAAAGCAGAAATTTATCTTATTCACTCTGGGACCTCAGCAGCACCCAACACACTACTTGACAGGTAGTGTGGGAACTCAATAAATATTTGTTAAATTTAATTTTCTCTTATAAACTTTAGTTTTATTTGAAGTGGTCTTCTCATTGAAATGAAAATTAAATAATGAAACTTAAAATATGAAGCTTTAAAACAGGACGATTTATCCCTTCCAAAAAATCAGTAAGCCTATTATTTGATCTCATGTAGACACAACCACCATTTAATTGCCTAAATTTCCCACTTCACTAGTTTCCTCTAAGGCAAATACAATGAAAAACAGAAATAAAATTAACTATTCTCTTCTATCTTTTTCTATCCTATAGTATTTGATGCATCCAAAATAATAGATTTTTATGTAAGCTATGAAGCAGAATAACACTAATTCTTGTGATTTCACCATTGAGATAAATCCTAGAACATTACAATTACCTTCTCTCAAAGTTCAGCCCATTGCCTCCCTACTGGGGGCATTATCCTGATTTTTTGTATTTTCCATTCTTCTTGCTTTCTTTTTAACAATAGTTTTATCACTTATTTGTGTGTTACTAAATAAAGCATAGCTTAGTTTTTATCGTATTTGAACTTTATAAAAATGGACCCATGCTCTATGCTGCCTTCTACAACTTGTATTTTTCTTTCTACTTTCTGATTCTATAATCATATTTTTTATTTTATTTTAGCTGAAACTCATTCAAGTTTATGCCTATTGAATAATATTTCATTGCATTAATATATCATATCTTCTTTTTTAACTTTAAAGATTTTGGAAATATTTTTAAACCTAAGTTCTCAATCTTTTACATTTCAAAAGATACTTGGCTTCAACCTTGATAAGAAAATTATGAGGAAAATATATAGTAGAAAATATTTCTAATATAAAAATAGAATATCATTCATATGTTTAAGCATACATACAATAAATAGATACATCTCTAAGGTAATGCACAAACGATCAAATGATCTGTCTCAAATCAACTAATTTTTCTGCTCTTTGGATTGACACAATCTATTATAATAAAGTGCCCTAAATTAATGAAATTATATTTTTGGTTAACAAATTATTTATTTATTTATTTATTTTTTGTATTTTTAGAAAGAGTCTCTCTCTCTCTCCATTGCCTGGGCTGGAGTGCAGTGATGTCATCATAGCTCTCTGCAACCTCAAACTCCTGGGCTCAAGTGATCCAACTGCCTCGTCCTCAGGGGCAGCTGAGACGACAGGCATACACCACCATGCCTCAGCTAATTTTTCTATTTCTTTTTGTAGAGATGGGGTCTCACTATGTTGCTCAGGCTGGTCAGATCTTTCCTCCTTGGCCTCCCATAAACACACTTTTTAAGAACATATTTTACAAACTAATAATAGTGATATAAGTGAATTTCTGAATGAGGTTCTACAAGGCAGTGTATGATTTCAAGAGTCCTAAAATAGTCGAATCAGTGATGAATTTTCTGAATGCCATGAAAAATAAAACATCTGACCCTAACAGTCATGTTCAATTAAACATATGAAAGAGTTCATGCAAACGCAGTGGTCCTAACTGCCTCCAAGCTTTGTGGAAAGTCACAAGGCTCTCTTTCCTATTTTCCCTAGAGAGTGGTCTCAATAATGGAAGTGAAAATTGCTTTAATGATAGTAAGAACAGAGTTTTCAACAGTGGACCATTTTAGCTTTATTTAGATACATTTCAAATTTATACAATGGTTTATTTGGTATGAAAACCTAAAATGCACTTTGTATCAGAGTCATTTCTGAAAACTCTCCTTAAAATCTTTACCCAATTCACAGCTCCCACAAAATATGCATATAGGTTTATGATTTGAGGCCTTTGAATATATAAAAATGATTAGCCATTTAAAATACATCATGAGCTAAGTTTTGGCAACTGCTTTTAAAATTAGAAAGAAAAGCTACTGATTTTTATCAGTTACTAGACTACATAACCCACAAATGAAAATGTAAACATCTATAAATGATCATTTTAATTGTATTTTCATGGAACTCTGATCATTCAAAAAGTGTTAATTCATCTGGTATACGTAAAGTCAAATATATGAAGAGTAGTTGAAAATTTCAGCCCTAAAAATACATACTTATTTTTACTATTTGAAAAACAATTTTAATTAAATATGTTTGGCATAATTCAGTCATAAAACTAATATTCTATAGTGTTTTATATTATATGGAAGGATTAAGGCAATGGACAGAATATGGATTTTTGAATTTTAATATGAGAATAAAATCTTAAAAAAGGAAATGTTTAGTCCAACTTCTTTCAACTAAAATGAAAATTAAATGCCACTATTTGAACCTGGTCGTATTACCCATGAACAGTGTTTCTAACTTGAGAGCAGCCCAGTGAAGGAGTTCAGCCTGTAGATACTAAAGCTAGACTCCTTGGACTTAGACCCCAGCTTTATAGATGAGATCTAAGCTCATCTGTAAAATGAGAATAATTATTTAATATAATATATTTCATAGTGCAAAAGCAAGGATCAAATCAGTTAATTTATGCACATCACTTATAACAATGCTGGCTCATAATGAGTATTTAAAAAAGGTTGGTATTTTGATTATTAATTTGCAATTAGTTAATCTATGCTTAACAATATATTCTATCTTGATTTAAAGCCTTGTTGCACCTTTTTAAAAATGACTTTTAATATATTTCAGTTTTTTAAAATACTTTTATCAAGCTAATGATTACAGATTTCCACCACTTTCACTCTCCTTTTCCAATGAAAGACAAAATATCTTCTGATTTCCATGTTTTTCTTTTTATATTTCTAAGCTTTTCAACTAATTGCTAGCTGTACAAAAGCCTATGTAAGTTTCATCTTCTTTAGGGTCTTAGAAGTGATTTGATGATCCTTCTTCTCACCCTTACTTCATCTCACTTTAAATTAGTACATTAGCCACTAAATACCTTTGGGACTTTGTGAAACTAAACCAATAAACTGAGGGAACAAATATGCACTGAAGATCAGAGGCAAGTGTTAAAGTAAACAACTCTCAAGCAGAAGTTAACTAGAGGGGCTAATGACCACAGGCAAGAACCCCAGCCAGCTTGTCACCCATCTCTGCCACCTTCCGCGAACTTTGGCTAATTACAATACCATTTACATTGTGGTTTCAAAATTTCTCCACCCTTGAAATGGCCATGACAGTTCCAAGGCAACCATGTAAAGCATGAAAATGGGAGGGAACCCAATTCTAGATATTACTAGTCCAATTTTCAGTAAAAGCCAACCCTTTGGCCTTGAGTATCCCTCCCTTTAATTACTAAGCCTACAAAAAAACTAAGACCACCTCTCCTCAGGGTAGTTGCACTTTTTCAAGACTGCCTATTTTCTTTCTTGAGCATGTACCCTCTGTTTCAATAAAGGTTTTGCTTGGTTGACTCACCTGTTGCATCCTGAAATCCTTTCCTGGGACAAACACCAAGAGCTTGGAAAAAACCCTCCAGTTGAAGGACAGTGATGTTATTTCAGTTTCCCAACTCTGATACCATAGGACCAATCACACTGTGTTTAGTGCTATTGCTAATAACTCCACCCCCCTCCCACCTGCCTGACACCTGATGAGTATTACTTCCATGTGTGCACCTAGGTGTTGCTTAGTTAGTACCAATTTGATGATGAGTACATGTGGTGCTTGTTTTTCCATTCTTGTGATATTGCACTTTGAAGAATGGGCTCTAGCTCCAACCAGGATAATAATACAAGAGGTGCTAGTTCACCATTGTTTTTTATAGTTGAGTAGGAAATGTATGTTAATGGAACAATGTGGTTGATAACAATGTAATCCTCAACAATCTAAAACATCAAATTTACCAAAGACTAAATAAACATAGTAGTTTTTAACTTAATGTCAAGTAACTCAGACGCAGTTTATCAAATAAGCTTGTTCTCTATGACACAAAAATGGTATGCCTAGTCTGTTTCAAAAAATACTGACTTAACAACACCTATGACATTTGAATTGTAAAAACTAACCATTTTTCCTTCCTCTCTGCAACTCACTGGGATCGTGTCAAAGGACATATTATTTTTAGGCATATTTCTGATGTATGTATGAACACAATTCATACAAGGAGTATTCTTGGCTATACAACTTCTGGGCAATTTTTTGCTAGAAAACATTTTTTACCTATTTCTGTATGTATAATCTCATAAACTCCACAAATATGAATGCAATGTATAATAAAACAGATTATTTTGTTTATGTTTATCTAAAGATTCCATTACTAAATCTAGCCTGTCAATTACTGATCCAGTTTATATATATGTATACAATATATATTTAATGTATGTTATATATGCAATATATTATATATAATAACCAACTAAGTATAATTTATATTGTTGCTCTTAAATATGACCAACATAAAATAGAAAATTTTCTTTTTAATGTAAATGTATTTCAAAAGAAAAAGTCTGAAAGAAAAATTATTAAAAATTTTATAGTGGTAAAGTCTGGATTATGGTATAATGGATTTTTTTCCTGTAGTGTCAAAATTTTCTATAGTCATGTATTAAACCAGAAAAAATATACAAAAATATAATTCAGTGACCTGGCCACATGATTCATATTCTGATACTTGAGTAAAACATTTATGCCAGACATATGCTCCATTTACTAAACTTAAGATTTTAAATATGTTTTATCTATGTCTCAGGAAAGTGTATAAAGCATCACATAATATTTGCGTTGTTCCATGGATCAATGCAATAACTTGAGTAGGACCAATAACAAATATGCAGTTTAGAATATGATCTATTTTCTAATTTTTATATATATAGTATATAGATATATAGTATATATCTATATATAATACAGATACATAGTATCAGTTTAATCATCTATAAAACAAATGGGGTTATATGTGGAAATATCTGGCTCTCAATTTTTCATAATTTGCGGGGACAGTCTCTGAGTTAAGCTATGATGCTACAACTTGCTTTCTCCATGGTTTGGACCTTCCAGATATCCTTCACACAGTATTTCTAAATACACCTATCTTCTCTTCATACACCCTCCTGCTGCACCATCTTGCCTCCTTCTACATCTAGCCTAGTATTCTGAGAAGGATGGAGGCATGCAGTTCGATTGAAAGAAAAGCCATAAGCAAGGCCAAAATTTTACTAATTGTAAAATAGGGAAAAGTGTCAAAGAACATAAGGGATTTTGTTCAAGCTGTGAAAAGAACACTCCAAAATTTACATCATAAATCATAGATGCAATAAATTTAGACTGCTAAATATGTAAGTTTACCCCCTTTGACCATCAAAAATATCAACAAAGTGTCAAGAAAAATGTCAAAATCAGAGCAATATAACTTCTTTGGAAACCTTCCAAGAAAAGCTAATTACAAAAATGTATGCCTAAGGAATGGAATTGATTTGCTTTTTTGGTTATTCACTTGAAGCTGGGATGTCTCTCAAAAATGATGACTTTGGATAGGTGACATATTATTTAAAATTTCCTTTAAAAATCAGTAAGATGCAACAAACTGTAGGACAGAGCCTCTTTCTCCCTCCTTCCTCCCACCCATTCATAGACAAATGTCTTAAAAAAAAAGTGGTCTACTCTTTTTTGGACTGGATTCTACTCCTCTTCCCACCTCCATTGTAACTTCTCACTCCAAGGTCAAAAAAACTTTAACTTTTTGAAAAACCTTAGGTGTTTCACTTCTCTGCAGATTTTGACATGATTGACCACTCCTTACTTCTTTATACTTTGTCTCTGACAAGCTCTAATAATGCCACAATCTCCTGGCTTTCCTTTATCCTGTTGACTCTTTCTTACTCTTTTTAAGGGGTCTCTTTCCTCTGCCTCTCACTTATATGTTGCATTTTAATTTTATAAGCCCTGTTTTCCCCTGTCTTTGAGCAGTATCACCTACAGCACACAACCCCCACCTCTATCTGTCATCTTTCACTAGAACAGTCATCCTGGGTGGGAGAGGAGGAGTATATATAGGAGATGGGGAGAGAGAAGGCAAATGTAGCTTGCACAAGTCCTAAAGTCCTCTGTAGAATTTATTTATACTTTAAAGTACCTTGCCCTCTCCCGTATTGGATGAGAATCTTTACCACGATGATGAAAACCCTGAGCCAGGTTGATGACAAGGGATTAATAATAGTGGAAAGAAGACATTATTATAACCATTTTAAAAATTTGTCATTATTCGTTTTATCTTTAGTGTTTAAATTCACACATTAAAGATGAATGCATTTAGTAGCCCCTGACAGCCAGATATCCAATCAGTCTCTTTCTAGTAGGGACCACTATCAATAATCTGGCTCATCAAAGTAGTTTTAGTAATATACAGGAATCACATATGCATTAATTAGTTAATACATAATTTGCAATTGAATATTAATTACCTTTATATTCTTACATTTTTACATAACATCATACTTTCTATGTCCTGCATAAATCACTTTCATTTAATATTTTTATTTTTCACATCTCAGAGATCTTTTTATTTCAGTATACTCACATTCATACTGCATGATTACACCATGATTCATTTAACTTTTCCCTATTAATGGATATTTAAGTGTGCCCAAAGTTAGCTATTATAAATAATGCTGCAGTGAACATCCTTATACATACATCTTTTTGTACCAAGACATTTCTGTAGACTATATTCCCAGAAATGACACTACTGACTCAAAGGAAATGTACCTTTTAATATGTAATAACACATGACACCAAATTGCCCTACAGATATGTTTTAATAATGAATATTCTCACCAACATTGTATGAGAGTACCTGTTTCCATATATCAATTTCATTAATTTTTGCCAATATTATAAGCAAGTAATATGTCATCATTATATTAGTCATTATCATAATATTACAGTTGAGGAAACTAAAATTCAGAGATGCTAGGGAACCTTCCCAGGGTCAAACACCTAGTAAACATTAAAGCCAGGTTTCAAAATAGGCCTCTAGTTCTTTCTTTCTACAGACCTTGCTGTTTTTTTAAAAAGTACAAATGGGTAAGCCAGATGCAGAACCTACAAGACATATTGACTGGTAATTGCCTCACTTGTCAATTTAAATGTAAAGCCCAACAGAATATGTCTAGACACAATGAAGTGTGGCCATTGAGTAGATAAATGTGACATATGTTGCCACTAAAGTATCTGTGCAGCAATTATGCAATCTGTAGTTACAAATAAGATAATTGGTATAAATAATTTGACCAAATCATTGCTTATTATAATGATTTCAAAGTTCCTATTATATGTATGATATTAATTTGATCTTTGAATTTCTAATGAATGGCATAGTCTAGAAAAATGAAACTGGCTTCAGTTCTCAGGCCCCCTTGCTGGTTTTGAAAATTGTTTAAAAGTAGATGTTTAGAAAAGTTCTACCCATTTAATGGAATTTTAAAATTTCATTCCCAAATATGTTTTGGTAGAATCACATATTAATGCTGAGATACAGATTGAAGTACTTGAGAGGTTTTTCCAGATACTTCTTTTATTCAACATGGTTTTTATGAGCTTTGCTTACTTCTAAATCTGTACCAATATGATTGTCAAGGGAATTTGTCCTCAAACTGAGACATCTCTGTCATTAATATTCAAAAGTAACTCAGCATCATAATTACTTCAAGATATGTGGCAATCTCCATTTTTGAGAAAAAACAATCTAGAAGAAAGTTATCAAAATTGCAAAATATTGTTAATAATAACTAGCATTTATTAAGCTACTCACTAGGCAGTGATCTAAACATTTGGTATTCCTTATTTTACCTTTATTGGTATTCCTTATCGACATTAAAACCCTGCAAATTATATATTGTTAAACTCAATTTATACATATATCCAGCTTGATCAAGATATAAAGCTGAATTGGAATCTAAAGCCTGGTTTTGAAGTACTAAAGACCCTTTCCACTACATTATATTGTTAAAAGATGTAGAATGAGTTATCTTCAATGACATGAACAGCCAATAAACATAAATAAAAGTCTTTGAAGATAATAATTTTCAAATAATTTTAGTCTTCCAAAGATTTGCTTTTTTAGTATGTACTTTCCATCAATCAAAAATCATTTTTGGTACTATCAAAAAAAAACCAAATTCGCACTTTTCCTAACATCTAATTTACCTATTTTACTAAGAATTAGAAAGAGGACACTCCATCAAGTATATTAATACTCATCATGAACAGGTTGAAAACCATTCACCAAAGGTTGTTTTCTGCAAAATCACTTTATTAACTTACAAATTAGTCAACTTTCTGCTCCAATAAATTTAATCCTATGAAAGAACAACATACTTGTCTAAAAAACTTACTGACTACTCTAAATCTCAGTAATACAAATAAATTTGTTTTAAAAAAAATCACTTGTCCCTACACAAATCCCACGTATCTGTGAGTGATAAATTCTGACTTATTATGGAAAGAGCCCTACACTTAGTTAAGTATTCTGAGTCTCTAGACTCATTTTTTTTTAATTTAAGATGCAAAGATAATTGACTTTCTTAGGAAAAAATACAACTTTTCTATACATAGATACATAGATAATCAATATTGACATATTTATAGAAGATAGAACTTACTTTAAGGCCTTTAATCTGGAATCATCTATTACTTAGATTAACTCCTGAGTCAAATAATTTCATTGTCTTTCAGGTTCCTATATCTATATATGAGGATGAAATTACAGAGAATCCAGGAACCAAAAATTACATATCATATAAATTTTATATTATGATTTATATAATATAGATGATGTATACAATATCACAAAAACCAAGGATATTCAACCTGGCTCTTCCCCGCTACTTAAAGGAAATATCAGTTCACTTTATTCTTTCATCCATTAATTAATAAATTAAGTAAATAAATATTTACTGGGTACCAACTAAGTGCCAAGCACTGTCATATAGTCCCACTCTAATGGATCTTAAGTAGAGTATATGATTATACTATTATGCCTATAAACCTACCTACAGGAAGAAAATAGTCCAACTTGAAAACAATAAATTTCATGGCATAAATAATAAAAATATTAAATAGTACAAATAAGCAATGCATTTCTGCAAAATTAAATTTCTCCAAATAGAAACAAAAAAGGAAAAACTTAAAAAATATATAGCATAGGATTTGAAGGAATCACAAAATCAAAGCACATTAATATGTACTTAAATATCATTGCCACTTTTATAAACCAACATACTCCTAAGCTTTACTTGCTGCAGAAATAATTGAATGTTCTAAAACAAATAGAGCCTTCATATTATAACAGCTATAAAATGTACTAACTTATCAATAAAAAGTATTAGGTTCACTAAAATATAATATATTTTAATTACATAATATATTTTAGATTGACCAAGACATTTGTATTTGGTAAGTGAAGAAAATAGCACTACTATTTTAAATGTTGTCAACTTTTCTTAAATCACATTTTATCATCTTATTTCAAAGTCTTTTGTAAACATATCCCATTTTATAGTACTTATAACAGTACTGATTACTTTTTTAAAATGTTGTAAAATAATCAACACTCAACATTTAAATTGGAATATTCAATAAGCATATTTTAGAACATTTTATCCATAAACTTCTATTTCTTAATTTAAAATGTCATAACACTTTAGAATGCAAAATATAAAGTTAACTCTAAATCATAGCATAACATTATGCTATGAATGTTAGCATATGGCACTTCTTAGGTAAGGAATATATCTTTAGTACTAAGCATAAAATTTTGTGATATTAGGTGTATAAACAAAAAAGAATAAGCAATAATAAGACGTACGGTAGGTTCAGCTTTATTTTTTTAAGCTTCATACTCCCATCTGGTGGAGCAAAAATGTTATTACTTAATTTTAAAATGTGAAAACCTTAGGTGCAAAATGTCACATTTCAACAGCTCAGTAATTAAGCAAATAGAATCAACTCCCAAAATGAACATATTTCTGATTCATTTATTTGGTCATTCATTTTTACATGTCAACAAAATATCTATTGAGCACCTGCTACATGCCTTGCACTATGGCAGGTATTGGAGACAGATGGTTAAAAAGTTAGATATTACCTCTGACATTATGGAGTTTATTAGACAATGCAAGAGGTGCAGATTGAATAAACAACCAGAGAGATAAATACAGAATTCCAGGTTGTGGTAAAATCTATAAAGAAAGCAAAAGGAGAGCACGAGGAGAAAGAACAGAAGTGTAGCTTTTATAAACTGGCTTGCTCGAGGAAACAGATTACTGGAGAATGCAAAAGAGAGTGCCTTGTGGTGGAAAGGAATTTAGTATGAGATGTATGTATAAGAAATGTAGTATGAGATGTATTTGTACAAGATCAGAATGTCAGGAGAATATAATGAGGGTGAATAAGCTCTATTTAGCCTCTTGAAATTAATGTATTTTTTACTTTAATTACTTAATTAATATATTTTTTATTTTAATTATTTTTCAGCCTATTCAGTTCTTTTCACCAAATATAAAACTAAGAATCATCAAGTAACAAAGTTATTTCTCAAACCATGATTGAAACTAGTGCAAAGGTTTATTTGATCAGTCTCTAAATCCTTAAGTTATCAATCAGATAAATTGAGTGAACTGTATATAGGCCTAAATTCATAAGTGAGTTTCAAGCTCAGGATAACCATATTTTTTTAATTGAAAGCACACTGTAGCTCATTATTCGGGGACCATTGTTAGTAAATGATCACTTAAACTTTAAAACATCCAAAAAAGCATGCTTCTCCATTAAATTTGAAAACTATAAATCATATTGCATGGATGCTTAGTTAACTCTCCAAACCTTATTACTTTAAAAGACACAGATTTTGTTTTTCTTGGGCACTGAAAATGAAGCATTTTTCTAAATGCCAAGTTAATCCTTGTTGGCAAAATACATACCGTGCATAGTGTTTGTGTAATTTGTAATTACAAACTGACACCCACTGACAATACAGAATAGCTTCTACCCCAGCAAGTAGTTGCAAATATTGAAGACCATTGTCTGATCCCATAAGGCATGTCATTAACTTTCATTATTACTAATGGGAGTTATAGGCATACTTCCAAAGGAAATCATAGGCATTGTGTCACATCACTGCTCCTAAAAAGGCTTTATTTTCAGGTTGGATATTTTTGGCCATGTAGGCATACTATTATTTTCTCTTTAGAAAAAGTCCAGATATACAACATACCAGCATACATCCTTCCTTTCGTATTCTATTTGCTCTTCTTGTCAGTATATGATTTAGAAAATAAAATAAAATTAGTTTAATCTTTACTTAGAAAAATCTGATGTAAGAATTTAAAAAATGTATTTGTATAAAAGAATCCAGTGTTAAGTAAAATGAACATCCCCTAGATACCCTGTTTGAGGTATCAATTGATACAACCTTCATGGTAATTTGATGTGAATCAGAAGCCTTTAAACTATTTCTAACATTTATTCAGTAATTTTACATTAAGATATTCGTCAAAAGAAGATAATCAGAAATTCACATGTGCCCAGGAATTCAGAAACATCTTGGGAAAGTCCACCCCTTTCCCAGGTTCGGGCTCATAGGGAGGTTAAAAGCACAGTCAGACTGCCCGGGGTTTGACTCTTTCACCAATACATTTGGGCTCTATGTCTTTGGAGATATTTCTTAGGTTTTCTCTATCTCTATTTTCTCATAGGCAAACTGGAGATATTAGTAATCCCACTTCATAAGGTCTTGGTTGATGACTGAATGAGGTGGCCCAAAAAAGGTGTTTAGCATAGTACATGGTATTTAGTGAGTTCTAAATATCTTATTATTCAGTGTTTGTGTTTGTTGGTTACCTCTGTATATGTCTACATTTCATCCTTCTGCAGAATAAAAGTTTCTTATAAATAATAACCATGCTGCACACTGCTCCATATCTTTTTTTTAAGATGAGCGCATTGCTGAACACCTTCTTAATTATATTGTCTTATTTATATTCAGATACCACCTATAGTCATTTAAGAATATCACCACCATTTTAACTGTTTTTCTTTGCCTGATAACTGTATTACAATGCTGGGTCTGAATCCTTCTCTTTCAGAGGTAAGAAATTTATTTTCCAAATTGATAAAATATACATCTAGTAGCACTTTTATTTTAAATCAGCTGCTAAGAAAGTATTTGTGTAACCTTGGAGAACAAGCTGACTAATGGTGTGATTTCATAGTGCAAAACACTTGTCAGAGAAGTATTGCTGAATACTTTGGCTTATCTGGAGTCCTTAAAATCATATCACATACTTAGAGAATGAGGATTTTACAGATGAACACTACTTGCCTGGAGAACTCTGGATAGTCTATTGAACAGCCTCTAACAAAATTTCTTTGACTTCAACAGTTTGATTACAAAAAAGAGTAAATTGTTAAGTTTATGAAAAAAATCAAACACTATATTATTAATATCACAATTGGCAAAGTGGTACTTTTGCAAACACAGCTTCTGCAGTCTGCTTCAAAATACCACCATATTCTCAAGAAAAAAATGAGTAAATAAGTTTTGGAGAAATACAAGTGTCAATTGGATGATATCTGTATTTTATTAATAAATACATGAGTTCCCACAGTAGAATAATTAAGTCATCTCTAGTCACTTCCTCAACTCTTCTTTGAGAGTTCCCATGGAACATAAAGTGCCCTGCTTCCACTTTTCATAGTTCTCTAGCCACAGTGGAAAATAGTGTCTTTCTGGGAAGACTGTCAAGATGATTTTTACTCATAAAAATAAAGTGAATCGTGTATTACCTCTTTTTTCAAAGAGAGAACCCTCTTGCCTGGGTATTTATGGCATTTTAGCATTTGACATTTGAACAATAGCTGAACAGGGGTATTCTCTAAGCAGGTTTATGTTAAAAAATTAAATCTAGTAATAATAGTGCTCAAATGAGGAACATTCTTAAAATTTCTACTAAAATACAGATAGTCAACTGTATCATTATTTTAGATAAATTTATTTTAACCAGAAGTGAATTTATTTTTCAAAAATCAATCATCTCTGGAAACACTATTCAGCTTTTCTTTCTTATACCTTGCCAGATATTCCTCAAACTCTCAACATTATAAAGAAAACTCCAAAATTATATTTGCAAGTTTTCCATACATATAAGTTCATCCCTTGTAGTCTACAAACCCACCTATTATCAGGAATGCCATATCAAGAAAATGACCTTGAAAATTAAGCAGAAGCATCACCAAAAAGAAAAAAAAATGTGTGTGTGTGAATGCAAAAACCTAAATAAAATAATTTAGACATCATTTGATCTGACCATTTGATTTTGAATAAGGAAACGCAAGCCAAAAAAGGAAAAATGGCTTCTAAGTTACATACGGCAAAACCAAAATTAGAACTCAGGTTCCATAAAAACTAATGGAGATACCCATCCATCAATCAATATAGTAACTGAAACAAGACCCCAAAGTGAAAATGATAATTCTTTTGACAATTTCTTGGATTAATTCACATCAAATTCATTTTGACCACTTGCATGAGAATCTTTAACAAGTTCACACTATAACAATGTTATATTCTTCTTCTGATAAGGATATTTTCCTACACAATGAAATAAAAAAGCTTTTTAAAAATCATAACCCATAACCTCTTTGACATTTTCTACTTATGTGGCCTGTTAAGAAATTGCATTAACTTTGAGAGTCACAAACTTTTGAAGTTATACTTCTATTAATGGAGAGTACTTTCAAACCTTTTCAAAAGCACTCTTTACATTCTGGAATAAGAGTTAAATAAGTCATTCAGTCAAATACAAGGCAGAGAGTGATTCTTTATAGGAGAATAGAAGAAACTATAAAAATATTATTAGAAGCTCTAATGATGCCTGAAATATTTTAAGACTTATTCATGTCTATTTAGAGCTTCCTTATATTCAGTTTTCAAATACAGCCTAAATAGAAAGAAGGGAAAAATGAGGACTCATATCTTGATAGTAGGCATTCAGCTGAACACAATTTTTAGCCAAAAATCAAAAGAAATAGAGTTTTTATTTGTCAGCTTCAGTAAGATTAGTTACACATTGATTGGTAATTAAAAAGGTAAAAAATACATATTTTTCCCTTAACAGATAGTGTCTTTCCTACTGACTAATGAGATAAAATGATAACATTTATTCCTAGTTAATGTGTCATTTTGTGATTCTGAAAAAAAATTTCTAAATTTGCTATTCTCTCACAAAAAGACAAAATCATGAAGACAAAAATTTTCATCTTTTTAAAATTTCTTGCTGTATCCCCAACACCTAGAACATCATAAATTATAATTGGTATATAGTACTAATATTATTGAGTGAACAAATGAATATTGCCCAAAAACAGAAGGGCTACTGTGTGTAAGTCACATTATGTTTGTTACTACTGTATATGTAAATTAGATAGTATTTTCCCCATAATTTATGTTTTCCATTTTGGTGATTATCATATATTATAATATGGCTATCAAAGCTCTTGTCAAAAGATTGTAAAACAACAGTGGTCCTGTAGAAGTGAAAAATAATGACAATTTCCATTCGCATACATTATCTCATTTTGTCTTTATGATAACATTGTGGTCAAAGTAGAACTGATATTATATATTATTATTATTATTATGACTAACATCATCACCTCCAGTTTTTGAAAGAAGTACTGAGGCTTGGGAGGTGGGGAGATGTGCACATTTGTA
>VBSM01000361.1:54641812-54669835 GCA_008086735.1 Cheirogaleus medius | reverse complement strand
TGGTAGGTCTACTTGTATCACTTTAAGGTATCTCCATATTGCTTTCCACAGAGAAACAATGTTTACTTTTTCCATGAAACACTGGTTTTTCCCCTGGTTAGTAAGAAGAATGGGCTGGGATATCTTAAGCCCATTCTAGCAAAACATTACTAAACATTTAATGTTACTACATTATTTTGTAGTAATGTACTAAAACGTTACTAATTACTAGATATTTGGGACAAAAAATGATCTTGTCAGAATGTAAACCTGACTCCATGCAAAGGCACAGTAAGGTGGTATGAACTGAGGGACAGTTTCAGATCTTACTCTTCTTAAATTCTCCCTGATCTATGAAACTGCCAGAAAAAAGGAGAGGGTATGAGTTAAAGACAAACTTTGCCTGATCAATAGTGCTGCCCAAGGTGCCTGATTTCAAAGCCTAATGAGCTGTAAGCAAATATCTGTACAGAGTATTTAGAGACTTAATCTTGTTCCACATAACCACATTCTTGCCAGGATTCAGTGCTATTTTATCTACTTGGTCACTGAGAGAGGCATCTATAAATCAAAATACCTCATAATTGCTACAGAGAATCTTATGTGTGCAAGTACTACAAGTAGAGATGATTTGTTACTGATTTGTTACTGTTGACATGTGGACACAGATTTGATGGAATATATTTTTAAGGCTACATTTAGATTTCATGAACAAAAGTACAAACAGAGCTAATCTGTTTGTAATCAGAGAACATCACTGATGTTCTTTCCCAATCTGGTCTTCCTTACCCACCTTAGGGTTGGTTAGGGTGGTCCAAATGCTTAAAGTGAACACTTGTATATCTTCTAGGTGCTCTTCCTTATGGTATTTCTTTGCTCAACAGACTTCTTTCCCCCTACCCTCTCACACTGCAAATCTCCCTTGGCAATATCACTTCTCCTTCCACTTCATGGCCTTTATTTTATCAGAGTTGTAACTGTTAAAAACTCTAGGGAGAGGAGACTGAAAACCAGGCAATTCCTTTCCCAAAGAAAATCTTTATACAAGATTAAGGTTCACCAATAATCACCAATTTCATTACTTAATGATTCATTGATTTAATTTCATATAATTCTAAAAGAGTATAACTAGAAATCCATAAGTTTCATATCATAATACTTCATAGATATACCACCAGCCACCTCCTAAAAAATGTAAAGCTATTTTGCTAAATACAAAATAGCACAACAGTGCCTGATAATTACATTTTCTACCAACCAGAAAAATTGCAGCATAAATTGAAAGTATAAAGCCCCTTTGGATCACATATCATAGTTCAAAAGAACTATAGCTTTTCTTTGCCTATTATGCAGAAATGTTGCTGTAATTGTGTTATTTTTCTAAAACAAATATTCATAATAAAGACTTTCATTTTATATTCATGTTTTATCATCCAAGTGTATTTCAATATAATTGCTCTCTTCCCTATAAAACCTCCCTGACTGTTGTAATCAAATCTACTAATATTTATGGTGCAAATCCTTCTCTAAATTCCATAAGAATTACTTTCCAGGATTAATGACTACAACAAATGAGTAATATACAAAGTTATTATCATATTTTATATAAATATCACAGAGCAAGTTCCCCTAAAACATCACAAGTGAGTTTTGCCCTTAATAATTTAGGAGTTTTTAAAAGTAACATAAAGTTCCCATAAAAAAATATTTGTGTTTCAAATATTAAAGAAAAATTACTGATCATTCAAATTAGTTTATCATACCTAAGAAAATTAGGTATAATACAATGCAAAAAGAATGCCAGACTGGGCTGGAATTATGGGTCTTGCATTACAGCCCCACTCAGACTAACCAGTTGCTTGATCTCAGGAAAATAATTTAATTTCTATAGGCCTTAAACATTCTCATCTGTAAAGTGAAGAAACTGAATTACCTCTTTGTAAATTTCCTACACAATATATTATTCTAAATCTATAACTAGTTTACATAATTGGTAGTAAGATATAGGATTTAGCCAACTAATACTTAGACCTATTATTCCTTTTGCTGAAGCAAATGATCTGTGTTTTGTCAAGGTTGTTGTCATCATGCTATGTAAAGTCAAGGGTATTTGATGCTATTTAGTTTTCCTGATAGGAGAAATGTGTTTCAATTGAATTATGATATGCTTCTGCAGCCTGATTCCTTTAAGACAGCAGCAGTCTGCTGTCTGTCAGCTACGCCAATAAAAGTGATAAATGTTTCCAGTGATTAAGTTATTTGTCAATAATAGAAGAGGCATTTTAAACTCATAAATTCTGCACCTATAATTTCATACTTGTCTAAAGTATATAATCTATATCAGCATTAAAAGGAAACAGAGATAGTTGAGAAAAACCAGTAGTAGGTTTTCCAGGTTAAAGAAATATACTTTACCTCAAATTTTTCTGATGCCTGAGAAAAATACCAATAACCCACAATAATAATAATACTTGAGGCTTTCATTGGCCTTTGAGACATTTGCTTAAATAGCATCTTAACATTATATAACCAGATCTATCCTCATCTCAGACATAAATATCAACTTAGCATATTCCATATATACATACATATAATTACATATATACATGTTTAAATGTATATAAATATGTTATAGAAATACAGTATAAGAATCAATTAGAAATATTTAAAAATAAAATGTATCTAAAATCATATTTTTAAAAATCTGATATCATTCCCAAGGAAATCTTTTCAGAAAATACGAGAGAGGATAATATGCTAAAGTAGTAATATTCAGGCTGTAGTAGGTCTTGGGGGAAATATTCAATGTTCTCTTCAGCTTTCATTCAAAAACTAAATAAACAAACCACAAGCAGCAGGATAGTTTTCCCTCTGGAAGTAGATGGTTATAGATGTATTAAGGAGCATAACATATGCTATTAAATATGGATGGTGAATAATTCATATGTGCTATCAAAAGAGCCAAGCAACTGGGACTACACTAAAATTCTCATTTTGTTCTTTGTTGTCTTTTACAATCAGTAAACTCATGAAATATCTAGTGTAATGAAAATAAGGTTGACTGAAAAGTTATAAAAAATAAACAAATTAAACTCAGGTTATAAAACAATGCTGACATATTAATATTTCCCTATGCTTAAAAATTCTACACAAGACTCTAACTGGCTGCCCATTAACTCTGAATATCCAATTCATGTGTTGGCAAAATGTCTATGTTAATTTGATATTTTTAAATAACTCTTTAGTTGAGGAGAAAGGGAAAGTGGACCCACAAAAATTGACACAGGGAAATAGTAGAGGAAACAATTACAGAAATTTTTCAGTTAGATGTTTTAAAGGGGATTATAATTAACGATGCATATTCTGTTTAAAAGACATACATGGGTAAGCAACAATGTGGTTCAGAAAAACATCTAGGGCTGGCATGAACTCAAGAGCTTCAGAAGTAGCATTTCTGAATCCACTACTAACCATAATGCAGAAGATCTGAAAGGAGAAATGGCTTATTTAATAAATGTTCTTTCATAGTAAAAATCACTAAATGAGCTGATATTGCCCCTTGCCCAACACAAACTCTGTCACAGTGAAAATTCTGAGGACAGGTTTCAGAGACAGAATTCCATAAATTATTGAATGCCCCACTATAAGCTCTGCACCATTTTAAGTCTATGAAGAAAATGAATGAAATTTAAAAGTTTGACCACTGCTTTTGAAATATACATAATAAAGAATAATTTAGGGCTGCTACAATGCATTTTTAAAGCTATTTTTACTTAAATGTCTTTATATTACAGATATAATATACAAAAATTACACAGTGGATGCAAATAATTGCTTATTAAAATTACCAAATACAAAAAATCTTGGTTTCACATTATACAATTTGTTAAAATAACAAGCAGAAACACCCTCTTATATACATTGAAAAGTAGCTGTCTCAGGGTTGTGGAAAATGAAAGTGATCATTTTAGAGTCCTGCTTTCCCATCACTTCTTCCTACCCTCAAACCTTAAGGCATAT
This sequence comes from Cheirogaleus medius, assembly GCA_008086735.1. Taxonomy (NCBI): domain Eukaryota; kingdom Metazoa; phylum Chordata; class Mammalia; order Primates; family Cheirogaleidae; genus Cheirogaleus; species Cheirogaleus medius. The sequence goes on along the minus strand of VBSM01000361.1, from coordinate 54,665,836 downwards.
TGAGTCAACTGTCCGATTGAATACTTCTTCCCCCTTCCTGCTCCTACTACCTCAATCCTGGCTTCCTATTTCTTGCCTAGATAATTCTAATAGTCTCCTAACATGTCTTTCTTTTTGTCTCTCTGCCTCAAATCTCCCTAAGTCCCCTTACTCCACATATACATCTCACATTTCCATTTCTTCCAGAATGATTTTCCTAAAATATAAATCTGATGGGATTCCTTCACTCAAAATTCTTCAAAGACTACTAAAACTTTTATACTGTGGTTCATAGACCTTCTCTTAAATCACAAAGCCTTTCCTGTTCTCCTTCTTGCCTCTCGCTTTAACCTCATCTTCAATTCTGGCCTCACGTATACTTTTTTTCTCTAGGTAGCCTGAATTACTTGATGTGCCCTGATAATACAGAATTGCATACCACCTCCAATCCTGTACTCATAGAAAATTCTCTGCATAAAAATGCTTTTCTGCTTTGTCCCACTCACAATAACACAGCCTTGATTGTTCAGCTGGTATAGTTGACCTCTGGGAAGGTTGAACTGCCCAGGCTGTTGTGATCTTCATTTCTTGCACCCCATTTCACTCAAGGCAGCTCATTCCTATCAGAGGTGTATTGTTGATAATCCCTGTCTTGCCTGTCAATAAAGTGGGTAAATCTGCTAAGAAGAGGGAATAGGATTCACTTTACTTTTCCAGTGCTGAGGATAGGCCTACTATTGAGCGATAGTGGGTGCTCAGTAAATGTTTGTTGCATGAATGAATCTATGTAAGAAAGTTTAACTTAACTAAGGGGAATAAAAATATTAGGCTTTGACTTCACTGGTGTACATAATAATCAATTACATATTTCTGCTTTCATTCACTGAGTAAATAAAAACCGGTATTTCTACATGGCAAAATGTATTTGAAATACTTCTTAGGTTAATCCTGGTTATTTGTAATTCAAAGAAATAAAATTGGCTGAGTATGGTGGCTTCCACCTGTAATCCCAGCACTTTGGGAGGCCAATGCAGGAGGATCACTTGAGGCCAAGAATTTGAGACCAACCAGGGCAACAGAGTGAGGCCCTGTCTCTACAAAAAAAAAAAAAAATTAAAAAATTAGCCAAGTATGGTGGCATGCAGCTGTAGTCCCAGGCTCAGCTGGGAGGCTCCAAAGGCTCAGGTGGGAGCTTTGTTTGAGCCTACGAGTTTGAGGTTACAGTGAGCTGTGATCACGCCACTGCACTCTAGACTGGGTTACAGAGCAAGATCCTGTTTCACAAAGAGAAAAGAAAAAGAAAAATAAATAAAGTTGTATTTATCTAAAAGTATTACGTATTTAATACTCAAAAACAATCTGGAATTGCCTTTTCAATTGGTATAAATAAATGCAAACTAACTGAATAGGAAATATTTTTAAACAAATTATAATAAAGCATGTTTTTATGAATATTATCTTATAAGTAATGCCTTTTAAATACAGTCTTACTGATAACTTCAACATTACTTCTATATCTCCGAGAATATACTTCAAGCTTCCACATGTGGTGTAGTTACTAATTAATTGTTAATTGATGATTATCACTTTAATGATAGCATAATATGAAGGTTCCTTTTGGATTTGCTTAGAGTACACTGCCTGAAATAGAATAACCTTCTGCATTAATTCTAAATACCAAAAATAGCCTATATATTCTCTTTAAAACAAAGAAACAATGTCTCAAAAATTATGCTATTATCTTTTAACCCCAACTAAAGAGCCTCAAAAAGATCAGAATAATGTATTTTAGCAGTTATATTAAAGAAAATCAATGTCAATATGTTACTAAGGATATTTTTTTAATTGCATGAACTTTAGAGTAAAATCAATCAGGACCAGAGTTATTTTGACATCAAAAGTAACCTTAGGTTTAGAGATGGGCGTGTCTTCAGATTTCCAAAACATGTTTTCATTTCATGTTTATCTATGTCATTCCTGTTTGTCAACACACCATTCACGACTCATCTTCCTTACATTACATGATTATTTCATGCTCAGGTTTTTTACTGCTTTCAATTTCTCAATAGTTGATTCCATGTTTCTTTTACAATATATGTCATTACAGGTCACATCTACCATTTTTTAATAGGCTGATATTTCCAGGACTATCAAAAGAGCCTGAGGGAAAGGCAAAACTAAAGACCACTAAACAGAGGACTTTGCATTTATCCCAGTTTTTGTTGGCATCTAGTACAATCTTGAGTAAGAAATCTACAAAGAAAAATCTTGGTAACAAACTAAAAAACAAAATTGTTATCTTAACACTTAAAAGCTGGCACAAAAATTTGCATTAGGGAGGAAACTTTCTCTGGGAAAATACCTTACCAATCTATAGAAAGCAATATTTTGGCAGAGGTTTAAGTCAAAGAAACAAAGCAACAGTAAGGCTTTGTAGGAAGTAGGAAAGTAAAATTTCCTTTGTAGTAGTAACATGATATTTTCTTTTCTCCTGGCAAAAACGAAAGAGAACATTAGGTAGGATGATAAAAGAGGAAGAAGAGAGAGAAGCCAATGGAATGCTATGAAGTTGGGGACAACTGAAATCCTGACAGATAGTATTTTAATAGCAGGATTGATGAAGTTCCAATTTAAGTCATTTGGGTTGATGTGATATAACTCTTCCCCTCCCCTTTGCTCTTTTAAAATCATAAGGAAAGTTTATTGCTCTTGAGAATAATTGATGTAAATAGTTATTTTGTAAGCACTGATGAAGAGACTTGATTTCTTGTCTGAGTTGATGCAATCCATGACAGAAACCTCTCAAGAATAAGCAGAAATGCTTTGACAGAATGACCTTGAGCACATGACCTTTTTCCACCTACCACATGCCTTTGTAAACTTGCAGAAACCTTGGGAAAGAGATTGCCCTTGCATGGGACATGGTAGAGGAGGTTGAAGCCAATGTTATTTGAATTTTCTACTGATATCTGAGTTGCTTTATAGGTTTATGAGAGCTGCAAGTCACAATCTTCTCCCTACCGAATATAGTGATTTTTACCTCTCAAAATTGGAATACTTCCAAATAAAAAACTTTAGAATAGACAATCAAAAGTACTGCCCAAATAAAATAATACAAAGGATCAAGAAACACTGAAAATGACAAATGTTTGAGTTTCATTCACAAAAGTGAAATATTATTCAGTGTCTACAGGTAAAGATCAAAAAGACATCTCATCACTGACTTTCAACAGTCGGTGTACACAGCTCACCAATAACAAAACCTACTTTAATAATAGGTAACTTGCACATTCATGTTAACAACTTACTCATTGTTCTAGTAAGAAAGAAAAGAAAGTTAGCCAATGAAAAAACATGTTGAACTTTTAAAAAATAATAATATCATCAGTAAAAGCTTTTAGAAAACTAAAAATGCTTAATATTACTTTTTAACTAACTTTTAAAATCAAATCACTATTTCATAGAACTCAAATCAAAGTTTTTCTCTCTTAAACAGCATGCAGGACTCTTTAGGAACACAGATAGTAAATAGTCATGATGATTAATGACTGGGCTGGTTTTTCAACCATGCTAAAGTCATATTTATTTATCTTAACATATAAGAAAAAATTTTTCCCTCACTTAAAAGAGAATATTTATATGATATAAACATCCAACAAATATCACTCACAGTACCTTTAAAACAGACATTCTCATGATCATTGCAAATAAAGTTAGAACAAATGGTACAGACTGCTAAGAAGTAAAGGTTGCAGAGAAAAATGAGGTCAAAGAAATGAGATTAGTGACTATAGCAATAGGAATGAGAGCTTGAACCTGTCTAGACATTTCCTTCCTAATTTCTATAATTGTGTAATATCAAGTTTTTAAAACCAAAATAAAATGAGGACAAGCTATCAACTTTCTGGTTCATGACCACACATCTTTTTGTTTGTTGTCCACACGCCCGTTGTGCCTCATTTTCTCCTCAACTAGAACAGCATGCTGACTTCTTAGCTATGATCAGTGCAATAATCTATTTCAATAAAAATGCCAATATGTTTGAAAATTAAGGGTACACTTTTACAAATAACATATGAAAAGCTAAATATGACCAAATAAAGTAAAGGGAGTGAAATGAGGCAAAAAAAAATGTTAAATTCATATATATATATATACACATATATATATATGTATGTATATATAGTAGATTCAGGTTTCAATTTTTAACACTACTTTTTAAAGTGGATGTTATAAAAACAGAAATAAAAGAACAAGTTTATTCCTTTACATATAATTCAACTTTTAAAAAATATCTCCATATCTGGTTATATTTATAACCATTTTAAATCATTTTTAATTGTTCTTCCAGTGATCATTAATTTTTTTATTAAATTATCTATATTAAACCATTCCATTTCAAGACAAAATTGGAAAGACAAAATCAAAATAAAATAAATTTGTACATTTGCATTCTTTGCTTAGTAGTGTTTAACATTTTAGCCAATCTCTATTTCTGTAAATACAAATGTACAAATGCTTCTTGATTTATATAATCTACCCACTGTTGCTTTAATTTAAAATTATTCAGGAGTTTTCTACAAGGCACTTTCCTTTTATAACCATTTTCTAGATTTTACTCCTATATAAAATGCTTGGATTTAATAAGAAAACTGCAGCTCCAAAATTCAAGTCATCTTCCTCAGCCCCACTCAAACAATGGACAGTGTATTTAGGCCAAGGCTGGAGCTATTGTCATCTTTGCAGCCAATAAAGTCTCATCTTTTGCCATACATTCCCGTTGAAAAATCCATGTGATCATTTATTGAAAAAGAATCTGGAGCCTTGGGAAGCTGGGGGTCCTAGTGAGCCTCAGAGGCTCTTCATAATTAGCCAACCATGAAAGCCCATTGAGGAGCTACAGCCAGTCTGAAGGGCAATCAAGAGACAAAGTGTCACTTCGTTTCTTCTGAGGAGTATTCTTTAAATCCGCTGGACACGTTTCAGACCAAACTAGACTATGGAAGCCAGGCTTCTACTCCATTTCAGGTTTTTTTTAACATTTTTTGGACTTCAGATTAATGATTTTATTTTATCTTGAAGGTTGGCTATCAATATTCATATATTCGTAAAAGTCTTCATGTTGTTAAGCCAAATTTTACCCATTGAATTTTAAAATTTTTAATTATGTACATATATACATAATAGTTGTATATATTTATGGGGTATATGGGATGTTTTCATATAGGCATGCAGTGTGATAATAATAAAATCAGGGTAACTAGGGTATCCATCACTTTAAGCATTTGTCATTTCTTTGCATTAGGAACATTCCAATTGCACTATTTTAGATATTTTAAAATATACAATAACTTATTGTTGACTATAGTCATTTTGTTGTCCTATCAAATATTAGATCTTATTAATTCTAACTATATTTTTGTACCTATTAACCATCCTCACTTTATTTCCCCCTCCCTATTACCCTTCTCACCCTCTGGTAATCATAATTATACTCTCTATCTCCATGAGATCTATTGTTTTAATTTTTAGTTCCCAGATATGAGTGAGAACAAGTGAAATCTGTCTTTCTGTGCTGAGCTAATTTCACTTAACATAGTGTTCTCGAGTTCCATCCATGTTGTTACAAATGACAGGATTTCATTCTTTTTTATGGCCGAATAATATTCCATTGTGTGTATGTACCACATATTCTTTAGCCATTCATCCACTAATGCACACTTAGGTTGATTCCAAATCTTGGCTACTGTGAATAGTGTTACAATAGATATGAGAGTGCAGATATCTTTTAGGTATTTTCCATTCTGTTGAATATATACCTAGCAGCAGGATTGCTGAGTCATGTGGTAGTTCTATTTTTAGTTTTTTGAGGAACCTCCATACTGTAGTTGGAGAATTTACCTTCCCAACAACAATGTACGAGGGTTCCCTTTTTTCCACATCCTCACCAGCATTTATTATTGCCTGTCTTTTGGATAAAACTGAATAGAACACTCCGATGATGATCCTCCTACTGGAACACCAAATTGAACAATTACCCAAGCAAGAAAACACCTTCATAAGGACCAAAAATCAGTTCACCAAGGCAGTACTACCAGGAGCCTGTAAGAGTCATTGTTAATTGTGATTTATTTATAGAACACACTGAATAAAGAAAAGTAAATATTCACTATAACACACAGGACCCAAAGATATAAGAACAAAGTGTTATTTAGATAATTTAGGTGTCTTTTCACAACTAAAATTCTGTTGATAGAACCAGATTTTTGAAGTACCTAATAATTTTCAAGGACTCAAAAAAAAAAAACCACTGACACAAAAAGTTGGGTTTAAACATTATATTCAGTAACTTTTCCTAATTGTCAATGAATTCATTAATCATAAATATTATTAACATTATATACCACCATTTTAAAATGTACTTTTTAGTAAAGGTAGTGCATAGCTGATAATCTACCTTAGCCTTTTCATAAAAATTCAAAGATACTCCCTTCAGCCGTATCAGCATAAGTTTCAATCAGCGTCTGGCACAGACAGTATATATTTGATCTTAAAGACATTTATATTTTTAAAAGCTACCTCTAGTGCTATCTCTAGGAATGACAAGCAGGACACACTGATAGATTTCACAGCTATTATAATAAAATTGACAATATAAAATGTAAATTACAGTCTAAACTGGTAAAGGGGGAATCAATTAGCACTTAATCTATTTGAAGTTCTTTCTAAAAGTCCCTAAGAATAAAATACACCTTCCTTCTGTTGCTCATTTCATACTGGCATTTCTATGTGGCAGATGGTGACCTTATCCCTGTGCTTCAGCTAAAAAGATTTTTATTAAGGCTAAACAAGTGTGAACAGCGCTAATTTCTTGCAGCAGGCAGATATGAATAAAGCTGTAGAATGAGCGTAAGTGCCCTGCCTCACCATATGGTTAAGGTCCACATCCTGCCAATAGAATGGACTAAAAAGCAACCAACATGCTTGAATTCTGCCCTGAGTCCCAGGCTTCACCATTAGCCACCCAATGAAAGAATAGCTATGGAAGAAGGGAGATCATATGGATGAGAAACATAACTTGATGAATTGTTTGGTGGGCTAAGCTCTGAAGAAGGGCCAGTGGGAGTAAATTTTGGAATACAAAACATCAGCCTTTCAGTGCCCCTCACCATTGTTGAGATGTCTTGTCAGTTTTCTCCCTAATACCAACCTTTCCCTCATCTTAAAGCCCAATGATGACTGATACTTAAACAATGCTCTGTGCATACTACCCTAAACTGCCCCCTTAAGGGTGTGTCCCATGCTCCTGAAGTGTGTTTTAAACTTAAGGACTGTATGCATTCCCTTTAAAGAACTTATGATTACACAGACCCCTAGTTTTAACATATTTTATGAGGTTTCTTAAAAAAATACAAACATAAGCTAGGTAGAATCTTAGTGTAATTTAGGCCATAGAAAGTTTAAAAAGTTATAAAATAAATATTTCAAACCTGTAAAATTAATGTTTGAATTAATCACAGTTTGCTGTTTTGCTATGGTAAAATACTACTTGAGAGTTGAATATAGTATAGGTTCTTTGGGGTTGGCCATACCACTGTACCTTGTATGATGAGCCGAGATCCCACCACTTTCTCCTCTTGTACTATTGTAAGAAATTCATTCACAGAGCTGGCTTGACATCACTTGGTTTGAACATAATGTGAATGGAATAAGTACATGCTTAACATCTGGCCATCTCAGTGGTTAACCAGATGAAGCAGAATATGATTTTTTAATAGGCCATCCAAATGAACATAAAAAATTAAACATTCTCAGGAGGAACTCAAGAGGAAGTTTAAGAAACACCATTCTAAAATTTCATTCCTTCTTTCCTCTACAAAATATGATTATTATATAGGTAACATTCAGTGAACTCTTCCTATGTGCCAAACTCTTTCTATGTGTCAAACTCTTTCTATGTGTGACCAACAATCTTGTAAAGTAGGTACTATAATCATTCACATTTTATAGAAGAAAAAGAAAAAACCCACTAAGATTACACGGTTAGGATGCTCATGAACTCCAGAGCCTTTCCCCTTAATTACTACAATGCACTGTCTACCAACTTCTTCTTAGCTAGTTGTCCAGTTGAAAAGTTTCTACCACTTAACCCTCTTTAAAAAGCAGGCTTCTTCTCCTGAGAATATTTGTATTTCTCCATTAATTATCCCCCTAAAGTGAATAAAAATAAAAGTAAAAATAATAGAAGATTGGTGGGAAAAGAAACAAATAATTCCCTACTAGTGGAATATTTCATATGGAAGATGGATGAAGACAATTTTGATATACTGAATTCCCCTCCTTTGGATATACCCAGCAGCAAGATTGCTGTGTCATACAGTAGTTCTATTTTTAGTTTTTTGAGGAACCTTCATACTGTTCTCCATAGAGGTTGCACTAATTTACATTCTCACCAAGAATGTACGAGAGTTCCCCTTCCTCCACTTCCTCACCATCATTCATTATTGCCTGTCTTTTTGACAAAAGCCACTTTATCAAAATGATTTTTATTCTCCTGTAGTTCAATCTGACTGCACTAGAGAACACACAATAGCTGAATCCATTAACAGTTATGTTCTAAATTAATTATATGGTATTCCTGGGGTTAGCTGTGCATTTGCTAAATGAAAAAAAAAATGGCACAACCTTCTTAATTACTATATTTTTCAATGTCTCACAACAAAAAAAATTGAAATGTTTTAGGTTTTGACATACTTATATCCATTTTGTCTTCCCACAAAATATTCCTGGATTAAGCAGATCAACTTTTTTTCTATATATTCATTTAGTGTCTAAAATTATTTATCCTTTACATGCTCCTCTAACATTCAATTACTCTTCTACTCTTAAGCTGTACAAACTATAAATTTTAGTCCATTTGAGTAGGTATTAATGATTTCCATTGCCATATATCTTCTTCTCACATTCCATTCAGCCACAGTGAATGGCTTTTTTAGATTTAAATTTTAAGTATAAACTTTATGTCATTAAGACATTTCATATGTTACCAAATAATACCATATATAACATAAATATATGATTACTAAATGATTTATACAACTCTTTCCTTCCTTTTGCTTATGGAAAGATTGTGTAGTATACATTGAACTCTTCAAAAAAGTACAACACAAAATCTAACAGAAACAAAACAAAGCAAACAAAAAACAAAAACAACAGTTTGCATTAAAAAGAAAGACATTAAAATAGAAAATAACTTTGTAATTTATACATTTCTTAAATATGATTCAACTTTTAAACTGATTGAAGTTTAGAGTCTACTATACAACTTTCTCTTAGCCTAATTCCTTTTAACTACATCCTCTATAACACATTTCACATACAATCTTAATATATCTTTTTATCATTTTTATAGACTATGACAAATACAGTATTTGTGATGTTAAAAAAAAAAGTTCAATGATGTGTTTGTTCACGAAGTTGACTTTTCTAAATTCACTAGACACAAGAGGATGATAGAATTCTAGTGAGTGAAGGAAAGCATCAGATCTCTAGGGCACAATACACCTTTTCTAAATGTGTGTCAGCTTCTAACACATATTAGCCTTTAGATGTGTTATCAGTCATCAGAGAGAGTCAGGGGAAGCAGATAAGAATTTCTTTCAAGAATTCTTTTTCTAAGGCCTCAAGGGAAGTCTCCTATAATTGATCAACACAAGAGTTACACCTTCTGGTTATCTCAGAAGCACAAATGATCCATGTAATGTAGCACTCAGTGTTTGCTTGCATGGGACGATAGGAAGAAGAAAAAAATCTTCTGTCAGCTGCATGAGTAGAAAAGAATCATTGATGTAAAGATTTACATTTCAGATTTTACTACAAATTTATAATTGTAGATATTATGATAAACAGTACAAATATGATGTGAGCTTTCTTTTAAACAGTATCTATGGTATATAATCAAATTATTATATTATTTATAAAAGTTATCTAATATCTAATTTGTACAATGTGATTTGGGCAGTGAATATACAAAGTAAAGAAAACTTGCAGTTCTTCCAGTTTTCTCCTATGGAATCTTAACTTATTTCACTGCCTTAGATATAACAATGATATATGTAACAGCTTAGTGGGAATATTAAATAAAAGATAAGGGTCTTGGAATAGGATTCTCATGGAAATAAGATTTTAGAGGCACAATGCCTGTATTGGATATTACTAGAAAAATTTATGGCAAAAATGTAAAGCATAGTATTCAAGCCTGAACTTCTCATAATAAGTATAATATTTTCATCAGCCAGATAAATATTCAGCCATTTATTATATTAAAAATAAATAATACCAATACTAAGGAAGAAATGTGTGTTACATGTTTTCCCTATATTCTGGCCATCCTAGCCCTCCTCAGACAAGCATACCATTTAATATTCTGTGCAGCTTAAGAAACAAAGCCCTTGCCATTTCAGATATTCTATTTTAAATGATTAGGGCATTTCCTTTCTAATTGTAAATACATTTTAAAGGTCATCATTTTAGGATTTTTTTATTATTTACTCTGTCAATTAGATTATTTTACGTGATCAAACCAATAGTAACATTTTATTTAGTACCAGATGATCCAACCTCATTGGGGTGGAGAGGTATCATCGGCCAGCAGAGGAGGGTTTTGCTGCTGCTTCTTTGTCCCCTCACCTCAAATCCACTCTGCAACCACCTTCTCTGAAAGCACTAATACAGAATTCATTGGTAGGCAATGTGGGGGAGAGAAGGCATGAAAAGAACTAGACAATTAGCCATGTGGGTGATACATTAAAAGGAACTGGGCAACAGGATTTTTATTTTAGCCATATAACAGTGAGAGTATATACTGTCCAATTTCCTACAAAAGTTTATGAGTTTAATTTGCAATAAGTAAAACAAAGCAAAATGAGAAAAAGCAACATCTGCTCTTCATGTTTTGTGCCTTCCCTTAGTGATCGATCATCACATCTATTCCTCAAAGCTATGACTGTAAGTGTTTTAGTTTATGACAGAGCAGATAAATAAAATGTGTTACAAACCTAAGGGCATCCAGTATGTTGAAAATATAGGCAAAAACAGACCTATAACTAGTAACAGAACCAATTGATTCAGTTATTATTTGATTTTGGAACAAAAAATACAAGCTATCCCAAAGGTGAGAAGAACAATCTATCAGAATTAGTCATCGGAAATTTTTAGATCAATTCCAATTTCTTTCTGTGTTTGCTGGAAGAAAATATTTGTTTCCTAATACATGGTGTCAAACCAAATAAAGCACAAACTACTAGCATTGTAAATTAAGTCCAACAGAATTTTTTACATGACTGCTATTTATGTTGTTCAATAACAAAGAATGACATTCTAATTGTTCACAAAATCCATGTGCAAGTAGGGAAACATACAGACAACAACAACAATAAACCCTGAGATGTCATTTGTCCTAAAAATTTCTAAAATTTTTAAAAGAAGCAGTGAGTAAATAAAACCTCAAAGCTAAAATGGATTTTTAAATTCACCTTTCTGAAGTAGTATATTAGATTCTGAATTAAATACAAGGAACTTCGTGAAAAAAAATGAGCATTTATTGTTTTTCTGCCTGAACCTCTAATATGCGTGTACATGTGTATGTGTGTGTATGTGTTGTAAGAAATTATACAAAAATGAGAGAATTTTGTTAAAATGGGCCAAATAAACACAACATGATATGATCAATTAGAAACTGTCTTGGTTTTAGTTATCAAAGCTCTTTTTCTCCCCTTCTTCACACCTATTCTGAAGTTTCTATTAAACTAAAAAAAATCAAAAATGAATATGATTTGTTGCTATCCAAATTTTGAATATATAACATTTCTCATTCTGAAATGAGTATCAGTCTTCAAAATTAGCAATCAAAGAACTTTGAAAGCGGACAGTGCAACAAACTGCATAATGATTTTAAATCACTAGAAGGAATAGCTGCCAATCAGCTAATTGTAATTATGTATTGTGCCTGCTCAAAAAGAACCTGAAATGGAAATTGTTTCTTATTCACATACTTAAAAATAAATTTCAGTCTGCACAAACTTCATGACTTCATGAATTTTGAATAGTCTTTATGCTCTACATTATATTTCTCAAGCTATGAGAGGGTTTCCTGATTTTAAAATGAAAAAAAAAAAAAAAAGCACCTTTATATTTCTGTAAGCACATTTTGGATGCATTTTCTTTAAATGCATATATTCAGTATAGAAAATCTATAATGTGTTTCTCAGGATTCCACATTGATTATTGAAGTCAAAATAAATAACCCTGGATATTTTGAAAAATACCAGGACAAAAGGTAATCTTCTGTATCACTGTTTCTAAACAGTATTATATCTCTACAGAAAAAACAAATTCAAACAAAAAATAAGACACAAAAAAAGAATGTCTTTGAAAAAGAAATCTTTTTGGCACAGAAATTTCCCAAAGGACAGGTGTCCCAAAAGAGAAGCTTTGCAAAAGATCCAGTTACCATCAATCATAAGCATACCATCTTAACATATATATTAGTATATATGTGTGTATATATATATAAAATCTATGATGACACATTTCCTAGAAAAGTTATTGCTCTATGACAAATAAGTGATATAACTAAATAATCCAGGCTAAATAACCATAAAAATGCTTAGCAATACAAATACAACATCCAAGTTCTTATGAGAAAAACAATATCTCAAATGTGGTCTGGTAAAATGAAAATATTCTCTATTGAAGAAAAATTTTTTGTGGGCACCATAACTTATATGGAAAAATGTAGATCATCTTGAATCTTAGAATATTGACCTCTTTTATATTCATGGATATGCATAATAAACTAAACTTATGTTTTATGTTATTAAGGAAAGAAGCATATTAAAGGGAAAAAACGCTCTCAAATTATTACCAACTTGCAGGCATACTTATGCTTTGTTTACATATGCATGCTTAAAGGTTTAATGATTTTTAATCCATCCAGTTAATGAGTTAGGAAACTCAATATTTTAAAGAAATATATAAGATTTTAAGGACCAATAATATCTGCAAAACTGAAACCTCAGTGTCAATCTTACTTTTAAAAAGAGTTAGATCTTGCACAACAATCAAAGCATCTCAGTTTCATGTTAACTACTACTTATAAAAATGTTTAATGTCATTTTTATGACTCTGCTATTTAGCTGTAAGATATATTTATCACTTTATCTCTAAATTGTTAGATGCCAGTAATCATAATAATTAACTCAAAACATCTGAAGGTCTACTTTAACAGGATTGCATAAAAGTTATAGACACCAATCTTTGTGGAACAACAGGCTATTGGGAACATAGTAAAATGAGGTGACATTTGACAAACATCTAGCAAATATATTAACTTACTGACTCAATAGTATTTCTTAGAAATTAGGATTTGTATTAGGCATAATATGAGAGATGAAGTAATCTCTCAAAGTATTATAAATAAGTCTAATAAATAAAGTCCAGAGAAGGTAAGGGAAGTGCCCAAAGTCACCTAGCAGTGTAGTCATAAAAAACCTAGATTTGAACCTCGATTTTCTGATGTCAAGAGTTTTTCTAATGCACATGCAAATAGAAAATGTTGGTTATACATAAAGAAAAGAAAGTGAAAATATGGAACTTATAAAACCATAGTTTATTATTATGCATAACAATGCAAAAAGAATATCAAAATGTAACATTCATATTTGAGTTATTGTATTCAACTCTCAATAATCTGTCCCCAAATTCATACTAGTATTTATAGCATCATGGTTGTACTACAGATCAGGCACTCCACTAAATGTTTTCATATTGGTAAAATATGTGGTAGACAAAAGTTGTAAAATATTTGCTATTCTATTGTCAAAAGATATCTAAGAGTTTGTTAGATTTTCTTTATATTTTCCTTGCACAGTCTAATATCAATGTGTAGGAGTGTGGTGAATAGGGCATTTCCTGTTTCTCAGAAATTAGCCACTAACCTTATAGGCTGAGGATAGATTCACGACGTCTGAAGATAATGATCCTCCTACAGGGCTTATGAACCTACCCTTCCAACAGAGACTATCATCCTGCTCTTCCTCCATTCCCAGGATATACAAGGAAAGGATTATGGAAGAAGAGAGTTTTCAAAATTAGCCTGGTGAGAGGGCTTCTCAGGGAAGAAAAAAAAATTGCCCTCCCAATCCCAAGTGTTTGCATATGTATGGAGTAGTTTGAAAAAGAATGATACCCAAAAATCGAAGGATTCTCTAAGAAGGGGAAACTGGCATTTTGCTCCTCATTTGGAGATCTGCTTAGGCAACAAACCTCCTGATTGTCCCCCTATATAACTCAGCAAGGAAAAGAGAATTGGTAAAAGATGGCACAGTGAAAAGAAAGAGGCCACAGTAAAGCAGCTCACACTCCCACCAATTACCAGAGCCAGGATATCAGAGTGTCCCTCAGGTAGAGAGAAGGGAGTCACTTCAGGTCATTTTGCTAGTACTCTACCCAAGAGCTCTGTCCACTATTAAGGAGACCCTACAAACAAGGAGCTGCTGAACTGCATGAGGCAGAGCTAAAGTGGAATATAGGAAGAAGTCAAATCAAGCCAGATGTCCTTTTTCAAGGGACCGTCCAGTGGGACGGCCCCATAGAACCTCTGAAGAACTTGTATGTTCCTCACACCAGCTGCATGGAGGGCATCAAGCACCCAGGTAGTAGTAGCCAAAGAATTGCTGACTACCAACAGAAAGAACTACAATAGCAATGAGGTAAGTGGACAGTGTTCATCCCTTTGTCTCTTGCTGCTACACATCCGGGAGGACCCAAGTCCCAAAGAGAAGGAACGAGGAGTGTGGAGATGGAGACTAAACCCCCAACATCTGTGCCACTCCAAGAAATCATGCCTTTCTCCCCCACCTCAGGCCTGCAATTGGAAGATAGCACAAGATGAAATCAAAGTGGAGTATTAAACTGGACTGCATTTTAGGAATTAAAGTGACTGTAGAGTTATGGAATGTTTGAGATATTCTTAAAGGAAGAGAAGGGAACACTCAATACAGCATGGTTAAAATATTAAGCAAAACGAAGCCATTTAGAGTTTAATATCACTTCATGTACTGAAATCAGATTTGCAAATGGCAAATGAACCTGACTTTACAAATGTTTAACACATTGATAGTAAGCATTTGTAAATAAATAAACATTATGTATCAATGATATCAGTTTTTCATCAGTAATAACATAAATTCTATTTGAAGATTCCATTAACCTGAAGAGGCCCACACAGCCCTCTGGGCTCCTCACTCCTCACCCTATGGATCTGCATTCACTTCTGTCCAACAAAACGAATGTTTGTGATATGCACATGGAGGGAGGGTAGAGAGAAGGAGTATGTCAAAAGACTTGGGGTTATTATAATGTGGAACCTTATAAAATATGGTGAAGTTCTCTTTCTCTTGATCAGATCTGTAAAAGGACATTATTTAATTCTGTGCTTTATTGGATTATTCTGGTTCAAGAAAAACTCCTATATAGGAAACAGTAAGACCAGTTGTACCTGTTTCAAAGAGCAATGATTCATGTAATTATTTCAAAAGAAAAGTAAAAACTACAAGAGGCAACCATCCACACTTTACAAGTCCTTTGCCTAGAACATTTCCAATTTTTTTTTAAACCAAACTAAAATCTGCCTAGAATTTCCAACTTAATTCCCATGGATAGCATCTGAAACTTTTGGTCCATGCCAACGTGAAAGCACACTATAAAAATACACACAAGCTAACTGGAATTAGAACTTAGGTTTCTATTTGTATGTAGTCCCCCAGTCTAAACAGACTCAAAACTTGAATGTTTTCATGTGAAGTTAAGCATTTGTCAAAGAATAAGAAGTGAAGCTGAACTAAGGAAATAAACCTAGGGGAAAAAATGAGGAGGGACTATGAGAGCAGCCCACACTGAGTGCTTTTATATGAAATATAATCGAGATTGTTTTTCATCATAGAGGTCCCATATGGGTATTCATCATGTAGACTAAAGTAGAGCATAAGGTTTTTATGTTAACGTTTTACTTTATTGCTGAACTTAAATAATACAAGAAGATGGGGATAGAGTAGATGGGCATTTTTAAATATTCTCATTCAGGGTGTCAAAAACAATTCCTAGAAGTTTCCTACCAGGATTTTCCTCCCTGTTCTTCCCACTATAGCAAGTAAGGGCAATATTGAATAATGGGAGCTAGATCCCTAGGCTTGTTAACTAGTAAAAATATGGATGAAAGGGATGAAAGACTAGCTTACTCTACTCTGCATTTGAATCATTGTGCATTTTTACCAGGCTACATAGAGCCACTGAAAACCTTGTCTCAGATCCAAACCTTGAAAGCTTTTTATCTTTTATAAAATCTCTGGTTATGTTAATAAAACACAATCCATAATTGGCCTATCTATGTTACTTTAGCATCTGGCAGTTTCACAGACTTGACTAAAAATATATGTTTTAAAGCCCACTACTGTATAATTAAATGAAAGTTTGGCTTTATTCAAAAATGCAAATGAATTCTTGGCTTTTTCTCTTATTCACTCTTAAATTATTTATATGTGTTCCCCATTCATAGTGCTTTCTTTGGTCCAGAAACAATTCAATTTCAACAAATTCTCAATTTATTTAAAATTTTACAAAGAAAATGGCTTTAAATTATACAATAAAAGCATATTTCTGTTGCTGGAAAAGAGTATAAAATGTGTCTTGTGATATGCAACTTGCCAAACCAACAGTGAATGAATAGACATTTCATTTTCTTGTGTCATATGACACAGCTACTGTTTATGTATATTAGCAGGTGCTTAGATCAAATCTCAGAAGAAAGGAAATTATTTTTACACATTATTTGAAAGCAATAAAAGAACACCTTTAAAATTCATCCATCCTTTGAAATCTAATCAGTCATGAAGTAAATGTTTCTAATTCCATATTTTATATAGACAACAAACATTTCTAGATTTCTACCTTCATCATCTGCAAAGGTTTCCTGCAAAAACTTCTGAAAGCACATTAACTCTGTCAAAGTACATCAGAGCTTTTGTAGTTGCCTAAAATTTCTGATGCCTCCTCTACTCTCTATAAAGGTCGACATCTAGAGAAAGTTCTTTATGTCCTGAAAAAAGGATGAATGAAAGACTATATATATGCTACATGACAAGTGTAAGCTCAGAAACAGCTTTCTAAAGAGTGTCAGCTTTGTCATTAATATTTCAAAAAATAACCAACAAATATGTTGTTACTAACTCAAAATGGTTTTATTTACACAGCAACTGAGCGCTAATTGTGAAGTAAATATATGCTACAAGCTGCAGAATACAAAGAATCTCTTATTGAGTATTAATCATTTTTAGGGCTGTTTAACTCATTGAAATGTTACTGACAATAGTAATATAACAATATCAATCAAGTTATAAAAATGCCACAAATTTCATATTAGCGTTTTTATTTATATAAGGTAAAATAGAATAGAATCACATTAATGAATATTGTACCAAGTTTTACACATTCATAAACTGCAACTGTGTGTCTTTGAGGTAAATGGGATTAATTTAATACATACATTTAGTTTCAATGAAAGAATGAAGTTTGAAGAGTTTCAAGGTGATGAGACCATGACCCAGAAAGAAACACTTTGACATTGCTGGAACACTGGCAATGACAGAAGGAAATATTTTGGAAAGAACTGAATAAATGTGAACCATATCAGCCTAGAGTGTCAATGACAACAACATTGACTGGAGGCCAAGATTTAAATAAACCTGGCTTTGATTTATTGTTGTTCTTGTTGTTCTTGTTTTTCAGCTCATCTGGGAAGATGATCTTACCTCATGCTTTTAGACATTGCCTCTTTCTAGTCAAAACAGCACTCAACCCCCATAAGACTTGAATTAATTTAATCTTATTCTCCAAATTAAGGATAATTTTCTTTCTCAGAAATGTTGCTAAATACTTGACCTGACTGGAATCTTAATATATGTGTATTCCCTTGATTTAAATAACACAAATGTCAGGCTTGATATTTCCCTGCTATAGGAGGTATATTTGTACAACCACAAAGATTTTGGAACAGTCTCCTCAGAATGGTGCCTGGGCCTCCTACCTCAGAATCATTCAGGCAGCTCATCAAAAATGGAGAGCCCTGGCTACTCAGGAGGCTGAAGGAGGAGAATCTCTTGAGGCAAGTAGTTCAAGACAAGCTTGAGCAACACAGGGAGCCCCTGTCTCTACAAATTTTGTTTGTAAATTGGCTGGGTGTGGTAGTGCATGCCTGTAGTCTCAGCTACTCAAGAGTCTGAGGAGAGAGGATCGTTTGAACCCAAGAGTTTTAGGTTATACTGAGCTGTGATCAGGCCACTGCACTCCAGCCTGGAAAACAAAGAACCCATCTCTATAAAAAAAAAAAAAAAAAAAAAAAAAAATGAATGGAGAGCTCTGGATCTCACTGAAGATCTGTTGGGTCAGACTCTAAATCTGGGGTCTGAGAATACACATTTATAGTAAGTTCTCCATGGAAAGTCAAGATCCATTGCTCTCAGATGTTACCTCCTTGGTCATATTGCATTTCAGACTATTAAAGGGAGTGTTGCAGATGATGAAATAGTGAAGGAGGATTTTTGGAGTCCTGTTATCAAGATTGGCTTACAAAGAACTATTGATCTACTTTCTCTGCCATGTCTAAGCCCTTTAAAAGTCCTGTGCTGCTGTACCTTGAAGAAGCCACCAGAAAATCTTTTTATAAGAAAGTTTGGTAAAATTTATAATGAAGTACAATGCAATGACCTATAACCACAGGCAATGTTTATGCCTGTTTTGCTGAAATTGGCTCCTGCTCAAGAGGACCCACAAAAAAATGCCTAAAATCTGAAGTAGAAAGTGGGTTTATTAATCACATTTTCTTTAATCTGCTTCATGCATCAATACCTCTGCTATACACCACTAACTGAACTCTATTGCTAAGGACATTTACCCTCTCTTTAGGATCATCTTGTGTAGGATATCCAGTCTTCCCGACATTCTACATGTTGCTTATTGACTTAATTGATAGTTTCCAAACCTGTGCTGATTCTCTGTTCCACATGTGCTTCTTGGTTATTCCTATGCTGAAACACTTCACCTGAGTGGAGTCCCAATAATGAAGACATGCCACAAAAAAGAGGGGGTAAGGTAATCAAGTAATCTTGGGAAATGCTGTGTACCTTATATTTTTTCTTCTCTTAGAGATTTACTATGCACACTACTGCATTGAAGGACCTGGGAATTCTTGCAGTAAGGAAAAGTCTATAATATATTTGAATCCAGTTTTCTAAGTGAAGGTTTTGTTGGATTACCACAGCCATGTTCATTAGTGCTTCTCAGAACTGATCTTTGGAAATGCTACTCTCTATACAGGTTGAAGTCTCTTTGCCTTGTGTCCATGATCTGATTCTACCTGTGTGATGGAGATTAGAATCCTGTAGTTGTCCTTGGATAGAGGCAAAGTCCTAGAGGTGTCTGCCAGAGGACAGGTGCACATGAAGTGATTTCCTAAGAAAGAGTTATGGCATTTTAAATCATTCTCTCAAAATTGATTTTAAGGACTACCAAAAAAAAAAAAAAAGCAGGCAAAGACAAGCAATGTAGAACATGAAATACAATTTATATTCTTCCTATTTCGGTCCCACTCCAACCATTAGGTTTAGCATCAAGATAGTCAATAACTCTCTTGATTAGGAAAATAAAATTACCTTTTTTCACCACAGATTTCTTTAAAGAAATAGTAATAACCATCACAATCATAAGAAGGTACTTATTAAGTAACATTGTGATCAACAAATCTACTCAAAGACATTTAGATATAGATTATAGTTTCTTTATTAACTCATACATTTTGTATGACTTCTTACGAACTAAAGACACTGTCTCTAAAATACTGCCTGTAAAAATGTCTTTAAGCTATTAGATTATGTTAATAGAATAGTCTCTGAAATGATTTGTCATATTTCTACATTTCATTCAAATTTCAAACAAAATATTTTGATAGATAATTTATGAAAAAGATAAGTGCCTGAAATGTTTCAGATGGCTGTTAATCTATAGTATTTTAATAGATCAATACCAAAGAGAAATATAGACTTCTTATAACACAATAATCTTCAACATTACAAACTCTTGCTTATAAAAGAAAGACTTTTCCTAGCATAACTCAGATGTTCCACATTGCTAGAAGTATTCATTTTTGTCAAACCCACTCAGCAGTCATCTGAGCCCATCCCCATCTTTCACAAGCCTCTACTCCCACAGTTTCAGGAATCCATGTAGAATGTTTACCTGGATAACAAATCCAGACTGAATGTTAACTGACCCCTTGGCCAGCAGCCCTGCTTTTGTGCACACCATCTCTCAGTTTTTCATTCTGTCTTTATTGGGCAACACCGACTAACTTCCTCTTTATAAATTTCTTACAGACACTGACACAGGCCTGACTTTAACTCCCCAGAGTGCAGATAAAAGTAGATCAGCATGTGTAATGATCCTGATAAGAAATATAATTTCTTAGCTGCCCTGTGACAATAATTTTTTTAAGAAAATAACATTTTCTATTATACTGTAAAGCAAAGAAACTGCGTCCCCTAAGATCTTGAAGGTCTCTGTATTAGAACAGCATCTTGACTTTACTTTTCCAGAAAGAAAAAGCTCAGTGACATTTTCTCCAAAACCAAAGCAACATTCTGACCTCTTAGGTGAATTCAACCTTCTCCTGAGAAATAGAAAATATTCTGTCAACTTTAAAACAACCATTTCTCATGACACCTTTCTCCCCAGTCAGTCATCAATTAAAAAGAAATGCTTGGGTCCAGTTTCAGATAGATCACACTATTATAACAGAGTAAGATGTATTATGTGAGGGGCATTGGGCAATCAGTAGCAATGCATGGTTCTATAACCCTTATATATAACTCTTATACAGTTCTAGGCCTTAATAATTCTAATTGAACAATCAACATATTGACACTTAACACCATGAAACAGGTATTAGTATCTTTATTTCATCTGAGCACAGATAGGCACCAATAGATCACATATCTGCCCCAAGATCACACTGAAGTATTCAAAACCAGGTAAGAACAGATTCAAAACCAGGCAGCCTTGTGAATTGATTCTCAGCTTCATGTGTCTTAAGAATACCTAAGAATGTCAGGGAATATAACACTCCAACATGTTGGTTCTGTAGAAATACTATTAGAAGTTAAAAGAATTGGGCTTTAGAACTTATAAAGCTAAGTTTTTATTCAGTTCTTTTCTTTAGCCCAATTTAATCCAACTGATACTCTCCTGGAAATCCCTAATGCTAAATGGTTGTTGGCAACTAAGAACCATTGAAATAACTCTTCAGCATTGTGCTAGCCAATATAATGCCCTCCCAAAGATGTCCACTTCTTAATCCTTGGAACCTGTGAATATGTCACCTTACATGGCAAAAGCAATATTTCAGATGTGACAGAATACAAACCCAGAGAAGTGGCTATTATCATGGTGTATCCTGGTGGCCCTATTTAATCAAATGAATCTTTGATTAAAGAGTGTAGAACTTCTGGCTGGGTCAGAGAAATGTGATGTGAGGACTTGATGGGCCATTATTGGTTTTAAAGATGGAAGAAGTGGGCAATGAGACAAGGAATGTGATGCCATCTACAACCTGGGAACAGCTCTTAGCTGACAGGCAACAGGTATACAGAATTTCAATCCTACCACCACAAGGAACAGAATGCTGCTAACAACTGGAGTAAGCAGGAAACAGATTCTCCCCTAGAGCCTCAAAAGGGAATGCAATCCTGCCCACACCTTACTTTTAATCCTCTGAGATCCATAACTAATAACTATGGAACAGTATGATGATAAATTTGTGTTGTTTTAAGTCATTAAGTCTGTGGTAATTGTTACATCAGCAATAGAAAACCAATACAAGCACCCAGAGTCAACATTTGTAAATGTCCACATGGCTTCATCTCCAGTATTTGGGAACTGAGAAATTAGTTAATTCTCTGTCCTAATTAAAGAATATTAAAAGATATATCACTTAATCTCCACAGTGTATCATCCTGTTATATCTTTTTCTAATTGGTGATGTCTAGAATAATAACACACAAACTGATCACACACACACTGGTACTAAAAAATCCTGCTGTTAAAAATAGTTCTATGTCACCTCTAACTCTCATCATAAAATGACTACCTACATAAACTTCATTACAAGGAGCCAATTTGTTGTTAAATCAAAATAAAAAAGACAGATGACATTTCATCAAAGAAAAAAAATTGACTTGTCGGGAGTGTCCTTCTACTTTCCCTCAGGCTACTAAGGACACAAAATTTGATGTTAAAGAGCCCGAGTTTAATTCTTCCAGGTGTCCTTCCAGAGAAAATTAAGGAATTGCATAGTGAAAATTGAAGATTCACTATATGGAGATAATGTCCTGCTGTTCAAAGATTAAATGCAAATTTATCCAGGATGAGGTTGCAAATATCCTCTCTGTCTATTTGAAATGGGCCAAAGTGTCAATGTGCTGTTTCATTCTTACTATATTAGAAAAGCAATCCAAACTGCAAAAAACTATTTTAGCTTATTTGCAACAGTTCCTGTCAGTGCTAAGAATGCATGCTGCTACAAATTAGATTTCTAAACTTGTGTTACATTACTAACATGAGTTTATTTTAGGATCTATTATTCTATTGAAGAAGAAACAAACTTCCAGTTGAGAAATAACACCTATTTCCCACATACTTCCATCAAAATATGGTACACTAGTTCTTAGGTTTACAAAATAGTTACACTAGAGGAAAGCTTTCTCTCCTTTGAACATTTGTCCAAGTATAAACAGATCTAAATGGCCCCGGGGAAAGGACAGAGGCACCCTGCTTGAGCGACAGGAGGAAGGAAAAGCTGGAGAGAAACCAGGAAAGGTTTCACAGAAGAGGTGATATGCAACTGTGGCTTTGAAATTATCATGGCACATCTGGAAAACTGGGAGACAGAGGAGGGAATAGCAGGAGAAGTGGTGGTATAATTTGGAGGTCATGGATAAGAGAAAGTGATGTGCAATTTCTCTGGTCCAGAGCAAAATATCCACTACAGTATAAGAATATAAGAGTCATGCATCAAGGACATTCTATAGTGAGCCTTTGTATTTTGGTACATGCTAATTGGCCCCCATGAATGGCTCAATATTGCTGAAAAATGTTAATATAGAAATTCTGTTAAAGTTTCTTGTTTGCATAATTAAGGTCCACCTGTAGGAAGAATCATCACTACAATGTCCAAGAAAGCTGTACCTTCCAAAAATAAATGTTTAGCCTCTCTCTATCTATGACTAGAACTACACTGTGAATATACTAAAAAAGACTGGGAAAGCGATTACAGTAAGAGTATGTCATGGTAGATTTTCCTAAGATGCATGGTAAATATATTAATATGTGTGCCTTATAAATGGAAGACTAAATGCTTTCTTCCACATGAACAGAGATTGTAATATATGGCTATTACTCTTTTCCTTTTTGGACTGGGTCTCACATGTTTTAAAATGACAACTTTCAAAGGTTCAATTCAATTTAGGTAATCATCAGAAATGTCAGCTGCCTTTCAAAAGACCCTTGGAGTCTGCCAAATTGGGCTAAAAATCATGCATGGATAGTTTTCATTATATTTGAGTTGACAGTTTCTGTTTCTGGTCAAGAAAATCACATTCCTGTGAAAAAGGTTTGCCTTACCCTCTGATTAACACAGAAACAAAAAGCAGCAGACTAAGAGGGGTTTTCCCCCTATTATTGTGACTCTAGCTTTGGAAAAAAGTATACATTCTGATGCATTAATATTTTGTCATTTCTGAAAATGTTAAAGTCACAAAAATGTGGGGTCATAAACACAAAAAATACCAATCACAGTTGAAACTTTTTTTTCTCTTTTCTTTTTTATATTTCAGCATATTATGGGGGTACAAATGTTAAGGTTACATACATTGCCCTTGT
>VBSM01000361.1:54599689-54641712 GCA_008086735.1 Cheirogaleus medius | reverse complement strand
AGAGACAGGAACACTCTTACACTGCTGGTGGGATGGCAAATTAGTGCAACCTTTGTGGAAACTTTTTTTAAAAAACCAGAACCAACAGCATGAATTGTGTAGGGTCCCCCAGCTTAATCTCCAATGTGGCAGGTGGTACTTGTGAGTATGAATCAGCCACACCTTGTTTGCTTGAGTTGGAAGATGCTCAACATCATTAGTTATCAGATAAATGCAAATCAAAACTACAATGAGATATCATATTACCCCAGTTTAAATGGCTTTTATCCAAAGGACAGGCAATAATGAATGCTGGTGAGGGTGTGGAGAAAGGGAAACACTCATATACTATTGGTGGGAATATAAATTAATGCAACCACTATGGAGAACAGTATGGAGGTTGCTCAAAAAACTAACAGTAGAACTATAATATGATCCAGCATTTCTACTTAATATGCTAGTTATATATGCAAAAGAAAAGCATTGTATCAAAAAGATATCTGCATTCATGTTTATTGTATCGCCATTCACAATAATCAATATTTGGAATCAACCTAAGTGTCCATCAACAGATGAATGCATAAAGAAATTGTAGTACATATATACAATGGAATATTATTCAGCCATAAAAAGAATGCAATCTTATCATTTGCAACAACAAGGATGGAACTGAAGAACATTATGTTAAGTGAAATAAGCCAAGCATGGGAAGACAAATTTTGCATGTTCTCACTCATATGTGGATGTTAAAATTAAAACAATTGTTCTCAAGGAGATAGTGGAATGGTGGTTACCAGAGGCTGGGACGAGTAGTAGGGAGAGGGGATAAAGTCGGGATGGTTAATGGGTGCAAAAATATAATTAGTTACATAGAATGAACAATATGTGATAGCATAACAAAATGACTATACTCAATACAAGCTATGGTATACTTTAAAATAATGAAAAGAATAGGAATTGGAATGTTTCTAACACAAAGAATTGATAAAGCTTGAGGTGATGTATACCCCAAGTATCCTGTAATTTGATTATTACACATTGCATGTCTGTATCAAAACATTACATACCCCACAAATATATACAATTATTATGTACTCATAATAACTAAAAAGAAAAATTTTTAATAAATACAAATAAAAACTGGCACCCCCCCCCAATTAGCCATCTTCTCATGGATTAAAAATTAGTTTAGCATTAAGAAATCTTTAGCCTACTGGAATAAGAGGGCCTATGTTTTGAGATAAATTTAACATAGTAGTAAATACTCTGTGTGGATAAATAAGCCTCTTTAGGAGAAGCCCAATGCATAGGAATTGGCTGAGGCACCCAACTCTTACTGAAGAGGCTGCCGTCCCCAAACTGAGTGCCACTGCTGAGCAGAGGTGGGCTGGGTTTCCCAGAGAACACTTTTGTACCAGGCATAGGATATGAAGAAGATCCTGACCCCTCTGATGGAGCTTTGTACTTGTGGTGCCTAGAACAGAGGCCGAGTCAGCAAGTGTCGCTTATATGAGACAGAGCCTCTGCCCAGGTGCAATGGTTAGGGGGTGTACTTAGGAGACTGAGACAGCCCAAGCCCTGGGCCAGCCACTTCTAGCTGCTCACTTTCTTCAGTTTATCCCAGTGGCTATGTGAATCTGATCATTTTCTGTATGTGCCAAAATATGAAAAATGTTTGCAGCACTAAATTAAAAGAATGAATATCTCATCAAGGACATTTCTAACAAACTGGTCAAAAAGAGATTGGTTCACAGCTTTTCACAAACATTGTGATGGGATACATCGGTTGCATAAAATTCTTGAAATAATAATACAGAAAATACTTTTTTAAATGCTAAGATTTTTCTGGAAATTTTCTTTTAAAAAAATTATATCCCCTCCCTGAAGAAAATACATAGAGAGAGAATATACAACAAAAATAAAATAATTTAATCTGGCATCGTAACAATAATAATACTATCTTTTTAAATAACAGAAGTCTATATCATAATGTTTTCTAAATGCACACAGTGTGCTTTGTGTTTTTACATGAATACTTATTTTCCACAAGTCTTAAAAATGATGGTTTAAGTGCTTTTTGCTTTCTGCTTAAAATAATTTGCTTTCAGGGTCTAAACATGATATTTCATCTTTTTAGATAAAGGCACTATAGAAATGGTTTTAAATGGTTTAAAATTTACTATAAAATGCTTTTATACTACATTGAATACTTTTCACCTTTACTTTTAGGGTAGTAGCCACAGGATTATATGGCATCAAGGGAGTTGTTGTTTAATCAAGCATGGCTAGTTATAATTTCTAATTCCAGGTCAACCTTGTTGCGTAGAAGAAAATATTCAAAACGTTAACCTGTGAAGCACCAAAACTCTATATGTTAATGTTGTTGAAATTCCTAATTTAATAAAAGAGGATGAAAGGACCCACTGGAGCTTTTAGAATTTAAGTATTACTTGAATGGGCTGCAAATTATATTCAGAGAGCAAAATTGGACATTTAATTTTAGAAGTAGAAAAGTCAAAATGTTAATTAAGGCAGGTTTAGCTATTACAAAAAATTAAATATTTTATAAGAGCAAAATGTGGATAGACTATCTCAGTTAATAAAGATTACCTACAGATGTGAAAAAAATTACTGAACTCTCAGGTGTGCTAAGTGCCATACTATCATACTGTTAATTTGCATTTTGTGTCATACTGCTATAATTTTCAAAAGCAATTACTCCATTAAATGCACATCAAAGATAACAAGCTTTGTTTGTAATCAATAAGTGACCTCAAGAGGTACAAACTTATTAACATATGCTTATGTCTCATCAAGTTTACCATACCCTCTTACGATTACCTAGTTTATAATATTGATGTTGATATTATAATTACATACCACAAAGGAAAAAAAAAGAGACATACTCAAAATTTGTTCATGAATTCCTATGCAATAGCTCAATTACTGATAGTTCCATATTTGCAGCTTAATAAGCATGTCATTTTTACTCATATTTTTAGGTTTGCTTAAGCATAAGCACATATGCAAAAGGCCATGATGTTCTATTTAGAACTGTTTAGCAATCAGCCCAACAATGCAACTAAGCCAAATGCTCCATTTTTGTCATGGCTTGCTTCGATTAGGTGAGGAACTTCACTCTGTTTAGGGAGTCCCCTAAAGACTCCAGAAATAATCATTTATACTCTAGATTGTCCTCCCCCCCCAACTGTTTGTCTTGGTATGTTCTTATTTAGGAAAGTCATACTTTTTCTTGCCTGATTAAAAAATCTGAAAAGATTAAAGCTTCTCAAGATTTAGATAAAAATGTACTCAGCTGCCAATGAAAAGTCTTACTTAATAATGAAAGAACCCAAGATTTATAAATTAAGAACTACAGAAAATAGCTTACATTGTTTTTTAACCCCTCTATTTTTCTTTCCAAATTAATGTTGTATTTTCACACAAATGCGCACACACACGTACCAAATACACATTTGAAGTTTAGTTAAACAATGTTATTTTCATTCTGTCAACAAAGTTTTTGAGCATTTACTATGTGTCACATATTGTTCTCTAGGTGTAGAGGACATAGAAAATGTTTATTTTAAATAATTACTGGTAATTTGACTAAACTTACTATTCTGCTTTTTAGAATTTAGTTTTCCAGTCAACTCAAACCAGTGGACCCCACATCTCTCCTCTCCTCACGCCCTACCTCCAAGTAGATTCCTGGACAAACAATATTCAACCTAAGCAAGTTTGAGTATATTATCCCAAGGAAAACATTCCACTTCACATTTAAAACATGTCAATATCTATTTTTAAATCCTACTAAAACATTTCTGGGTCCTAGGACTTCACAATATCCTGTTTTGATAATTCATGACCATGTGTAACCAAAATGATAATGTTAGTGAAGTTCTCCTTTGGTCCTCTCACATGCAAATATCCCCTACTACAACCATCTGCAACCTTCTTGTCATGAGGGACCAGTTTCATGGAAGACAATTTTTCCATGAACCAGGCAGGGGGTTGGAGGGAGGTTTTCAGATGATTCAAGTGCATTACATTTATTGTGCCCTTTATTTCTATTATTATTACATTGTAACATATAATGAAATAATTATACAACTCACCATAATGCAGAATCAGTGGGAGCTCTGAGCTTGTTTTTCTGCAACTAGATGGTCCTTAGAGGGTGATGGGAGACAGTGACATCTGAAGTGTGTTGCTTATGTTCAGTCTACTCTGTAATCTCATTTTGGTTGCTGTCAGTGCAGAAAATTCTGCTTTACAAAGATAGATTGTTGGAAATGGAAGCAGGCCTTGCAGTACTTTTGTGAAAATCTCAGGATATTCCACTTTGACTTTAATCCAGAATGTATGGAGATTTGAAGTTGTCTCAAACATACTTTTCAGGCCACCGTCATTTGTGATCACAAGCAGTTGATCCTCTTCTAGCATAGACAAAGTCGATTCACCTGGATTATTCACAAATGGGTTGCAGATCCATTCCTTCCCAATTCAAGAGTGTTTTGTGATTGAGAAGTAATGCTCAAACTTTTGGGATAGCTGAGATAGGTGATCATGCACTAGCTGGGATAAAGAAGGCCCTAGCTCAGTCTCTTTCAAAATCTCTGCTAATGTTTGAAACATGTCAAAAATCCCAATGTTCACTTGTCGCCCCCATAATTCCAGTTTGGCTTTGAATGCAGCCACATTATCTGCCAATTTGAACACAGTTGTCATTCTCCCCTGAAGTGACAGATGGAATTCATTGAGCAGGTTGAATATGTCACACAAGTAAGCAAGTTTTGCAACCTATGCAACCTATTCTGTGTCACTGAAATGTGCTGCCAGCGGTGACTGTTCTTCTAAAAGAAATCTCTGGAGCAGATCTCATAACTCAAAAACTCTGGCCAGTGATCTACCTTTAGAAAGCCATCTCACTTCTATGTATTAGAGAAGACTTGTGTGTTCTGTGTCCATCTCCTCACAGAACTATGCAAACAGACATGAGTTAAGGGGATTTACTTTAATATGGCTGATAATTTTAATCATATTCTACAAAACATAGTTCAGGTGACATTTTTCAGCTAGCCAGCATTTCTCTATGGATGACTCACATTCAGAAATGACCTCCTTGACCCAAGTAGTGAAACCAGAAAGCTGTCCAGTCATGGCACCTGCTGCATCTGTGTGTATACTGACATAAAATGACCAATTCAGTTTTCCTGATATGTAATCATTCAAAGACTTGAACCGTTCCGCAGCTGTGGTGTTGGTTGGCAACAAAAGTGCACATAATATATCCTCATGCACATCTTCCTGAAAAATATATTGCACAAAAACAAGCATTGTTGCCTTGCTGTCAACATCAGTAGACTTGTCAACCTGGATTATGTATCATGATGACTCACTAATCCTCTCTAACAACTGTCCCTCAATACCTACTATTTCATCAATTTGTCTAGTTATGGTGCTAGCTGAAAGAGGAACACATGCCACCTTTTGAACTGCAACCTCTCCTGAAAGTCCATAGCCAATGTCCTTAGCAGCAGGCAGGATCAACTCTTCACCAATATTAAAGGCCTTTTTAGCTTTAGAAATACATTTAGCCATTAAGAATTATGCTCTCAGTGTAGACACATTTGATGAAGTGGTGCCCTTCAATAATTGCTTCTGTTCTTCGTGTTCACGTTTATTTTTCTTTTGAAAAATTCTAAAGGCTTGTGTTTTAATTCAGGCTGCTTGGTCTCCATGTAGCAAAGCCATTTTGAAGGTTTCATGGCTTCGTTGAATAGCTAGTCACCACATATTATACAAAATGGGCTTGGAGAATGTGAATCACCTGTTGCAATGAACCCATAATTTAGGTAGGACTTTTCGTATTTTCTTTTAAATACAGCTTTCATTTTGTTGGCAGCCTAAGAGTCTTCTGCTATCTCATCATTGGGACTTTCCCCCTTTTCAAAGAAGCTCTGCAGGGACATTTTTTTTACTCATTTTTGCTAGAGTTAGCTTGTGGGCTTACTAAAACTGTGACTGAGACAAGTGTGCAGTGCTGGAAAGAGGTTCATACAGAAGTGGTAAATAAAATAGCAGGAGGGCCATGCGTGGACTAAAATAAGTGTCGGATTCTGACTGAAAGCTTGCCATAAGATGGAGCCATACAATTGAAGTACATCAACTCTCTTGCCACTATAAAGCCTGCCACCAGTTGCAGCTTAATTGTCACTTGCTACTTACTGATAGGGTTTTGATATGAGTCTGCAAGCAATTGATTTATTATGGTCTCTGTGCAGTCAAACCTCTCTACTAACAATAATCTACATTTGCAGCTGTTCCCCAGCTCCCCAGCACTAGCATCACCACCTCAGCTCCACCTCAGCTTATCAGGCATTAGATTCTCATAAGGAGTGCACAAGCTAGATCCCTCACATGCACAGTTTACAGTAGGGTTTGTGCTCCTATGAGAATCTAATGCCGCTGCTGATCTGACAGGAGGCAGAGCTCAGGCAGTAACGCCAGTGATGGGGAGCAGCTAGCTGTAAATACAGCTAAAGCTTTGCTCACTTGCCCACCGTTCACCTCCTGCTATGTGGCCCAGTTCCTAACAGGTCACAAAACAGTACCAGTCCAAAGCCTGGGGGTTGGGGACTGCAGCTTTACAACATCCTTCTCCTTTTCAAAAATCTTCCCCAATTTCTGCTAATGCCCCATAATCAAATGGTATCCAGTGCTCTCAAAACCTGCCTGATCTTAGAAGTATCTCCTATTCCAGATGAAGTTTGTAAATCAAATATGCCATGTTACTTCCCCTTTGAAATAACATGAGCATTTATTGAGGACCTGCTCTGTGTCAGGCCCAGCACCAACTCCCCTATGGGACGTCTCCTCTGATGAACAGTTGCCATTTTATCCCATAAGCGGATCTAATGTGTTAGTGGATCTTACTGGGATAATGAGTTACTTTTCATAGCAATATATTATATGTTAATAAGAGTTTCCTGGAGATAGTACTTTAACCTGTTAAAATTACTATAGTAGTTGAAATTTCAGGCACAGGAAAGTCTACATTTAAAGGTCATTTAAGATCTAGAATGGACTTTCAAAACCATCTAGTCAAACTCCTTCATTTATAGATGTGGAATTTGAAACCCAAAAGGGTTAAGTGATTTACATCTGGTTCCTTGAAAAAACAGCATTTAAGTTCTGGTTTTCCTATACCCCAGCCTTTTGAGTTTTTACCTCTCAATCCAGGATAAACCACCAGCTATTTAATTCAATTATATATTTAGCAGACCCTGTGTTTATGGGGCTGTAATTCTGATTCTGATGACATCCACCATCAGAGATACTATAGTACAATCAGTTCATACCCAGACAAAAATACAAGATATCCCATCAAGTCATAAATAACATTCTTTTCTCTTCTACCAAACCCTATTACTAAATCTTTAACATATTTAAATAGGGCCCCATGATTAATTTGGCTTTATGTCATGTTTGTTTATATGATGATTTCCAAATTAAGCCATTATCTACCTGTATTGTCCAAGAAAATGGACCACTAAACAATAATTCAGAAAGATTACTGAACCTTCAATTTGTAAGGACTCCACAAATATCCACATTTTATTAAAATTAGGTTGGGCAGTATAAATCTAAGGTAGGTCTAATTGTTTTATGGCATGACACTTATAACATTGTTATAATAATGTATTAATAGGCTGGCCCATGGCATTCTAGAAGCAGGGAGATAAGAACTATTCAGCAGGGAATTGAGGCAATTAGAAAATAAGTCTCAAAAGAATGCCTTCCCAGATCCCAACCCTAGTCTCCTAAGAAGAATTTTTCCCTCTTCCCACTCCAGTCACTTAATAAGAATTGTCTTGAATTATGGAATTTTGCTTAGAGAGAGGGGGCTCAACATATAACATACTGCCAAACTCATTAGAACCAAATAGAACCAACATTACTAAACACATTACCCACTTTAAATTTTTTTCTTCTTTTTTAGACGCATGAAACACTGAGAGCAAAAACAAATCAACACACTTTGCCATAAAGTCTCTTCCCCTTTTCCTCCCTCAGGTTGCCATAGTTAACCAATACCCATGCCCCTCCCCCCATAAACACAAACTCCCCAAAATAATATTTTTAGTTTTGCTATCACCAAATCAAGTAGATAAAATAGAGAAGACATTTATAAATTATAGATTCTCAAAAATTATTTTAAACAGCAGTTAAAATTCAAAATTATATGGAAAAATAAACATTAAAGAAATGACACTGTTAAAGGTAATACATTTGTTGCATGCAAAATTTTGTGAATGCTCACATATGTGAATTTCACAAATGTTCATGGAAAACATCTAAAAATCTCAAGAATCCAGCAAATTGATACCAATAAGCTGAAGTTCCTCCTCTTAACAGAGCACTAAAACTGATGTAATCTTCACAGGCTCTGCCCCAGTAAGCCTTATGCCTCCCTGAAGCAAAAAAACAACCTTGACTTCTCCTTAATACTATGACATATAGTAAAAGCTAATGGTTAGATTGGACGAATCAAAAGTATAGTTTTAGAAATTCTAAAAAAGAGCTCAATATAGGACAAGCAGTCTCAGGGCTGCGCCTGCTGCTATAACTGGTTAGTCTCGTAGGTTGAAATTCCAACATTTAGCTGGAAGGCAAAAAACAGCAGCCGTACCTTGTCTGAGACAACTGCACTGGCTCTCCAGGCTCTTCCCCTGCTAGGAAGGTGACTCTAGCATATTTGCCCATACTCTTGTGAGGGCTAGAGGTGGAACAGTGGCAACTGTCTCTGGCATCTCATAAATTTTTATGGAGTCACTCAGAACAATTTAAGAATATTCCATCCCATAAACACTAAATCATTCTATCTTAAAATCTATGATTATAAACAAATAGCTTTTGGTATTCCAGAATTTTAAAATTTTGAATAGTTTCTTTGTCTCAAAGGAAAGTAAAAGGAACAAAGCTATTTTATACAAAATCGGAGGCTCTAAATGTTCAATCAGTAAGGCTATCAGTCAAGGA
The DNA here is from genome assembly GCA_008086735.1 of Cheirogaleus medius. Lineage (NCBI taxonomy): Eukaryota > Metazoa > Chordata > Mammalia > Primates > Cheirogaleidae > Cheirogaleus > Cheirogaleus medius. The sequence goes on along the minus strand of VBSM01000361.1, from coordinate 54,632,688 downwards.
AGACCAAAGAGGAATAAAAATAGAACGGGAAGAAGAGGTAACGGAAATAGGCCTTCTTCCTCAAGTCCATGGTAGGAATAACTCAATTTTCTCCCTTACACAAAGGGTGTGAGTTTGGCATCTCCTTCTTTACTTCCTTTGTTTCAGGTAATGATTATTTGGGGTTTAACATGTCTTCATTATTTCCTTTTTATATCTAATGCTGTATTCAAACAGTTGGGAATCTTCAAAGTTTGTCACTGGAAATTAAGTAATATTTTATATAAAATTTAAAATGTGTACACTTTGAAGAAACATGTCAATGAAGAAAGGAGGAAAAAATAATACAATAAAGTATAATGAATATGTGATAAAAAGGCACTTTCAAAATCAAAGTACAGACATAAAAAGCACATGGGATCAGAGAATCTATATATTTAGTAATATAACAAACTGTGGGGTCATTTCCAATAGACATTTCAGAAGAAAAGGTTACATTCATATTGCCTTAGTAACTGAACAAAAATCACAAATAAATTAGACATTTTAAATGCATCACAACTAATAAGAATGTGGAAACTTTTACTTATTAAACTAGTTTAACACTACCAATTTAAAGTATGTTTCTGACAGTTCAAATACATTTTTTGGCCATGTAACACGTTTGCAAATCTTAAATGGTTTCACATTTCTCTAAACCATAATAAGAGCATAGCATGAATATTTAAGCAGCTTAGCTTTGATTTAAATATATTTGCTCAGGATATGCTGGCAGCAACCCAAAATGTAGTGTAATACCCTCAAAGCTGGCAATTCCAATCTCATTTAAGAAAGCAGATAATATGGGCTGGCAGCATTAAAGCAAATAAAGTCAATTAATTTTTTTTCTTAATTTGTTTCTTCTAGCTTGAAATTGCCAGGGATGAATAAATCTGAAGATGAATAAGAAAAGAAATTACTAAGAAGGAAAAAGAAACAAAAAAATGGCAAATCTAAAGTTGTTATTTCTTATTCTGATCTTAATAGCAGGTTACAGTTGAATAATAACATTATCTATTCAAGGTCACTGAAATATAGGGAGCGAAATCTATTTTGAAAACTTTAATATGTAGAAAGTCAGTACATCATTTTCACAAGCAATAACTTAAACAGAAAGGACTTTTTAGCACTATTGTGTTACAGAAAACTGCATTTTTATAGTAAATGAAAGATATAAATTACTGCAAAAATAAAACAGCTATTTTCTTTTATTATCATTAATCACATGATTTGAATTTTGATGACTTATGGAAGCTGAGACTATTAAGTGGTGATATATTACTATGGATGACATACAGATAGTATTCTCAATGTTTTACTACCTCTCTTCAGCACATTTTGTTTACTTTGGGACCATAATACTGGGGGTTTTTTTGTTTGTTTTTGTAAGGCAGGAAAGCAATAAAGAAGCACATTGAAATGGAATCCTCCTAACCTGTTCTCCAATAAAAACAGAGTTTATATTACTTCATTTTTGCTTGAAGGCACATCAATTTTTGATGCCTAGAACTGACTTAAGTGTTGAGCAAACATATCTTTCATACTATCATTGCCACCTTTTTAGGAAAATGAAATCTCATAGTGTCAAGTTATTTGAGAGGAACTTGAAAGCAGTGTCTTATTTGATACTTGGAGAGCAACAGTTCTCAACCCTGGATACACACTGGAGAACTTTTAAAAAAACAAAAAACTCATGTTTGTACTACAAGTACAGATCAATTAAATTACAATGTCTTTGGGTGAGACCTCAGGCATTAGAATGTTTTTAAAGTTCCCCAATGATTCTAATATGCAGCCAAACTTGAGAAACACTGTTTCAAGGAGAAGTTATTTTAAAAAATGTTATTGGGGTTTTTATTATTGTCACATGAGGGACTCTAGTCTTTAATTAAATCAGGGCACCATGCTATGCTGATTATCAATACTATAGCCATGTTTCTTGAAGAAAGTGTTTGACATATGGAGATCCATATGCTTCTCTTGAATACCCATATGCTCTGTTTCTATGTACGTTATTGAAAATACCATTGTAGCCTTTGTGTCACTTTCATAAGAATCATGTCCTCCTGTTTCATGAACTGATAATATAAGGGTATTAAATATATATACTATAATTTTAAATCAATAAAAATATTATTTCAAGCCATAATTCATAGAAAACTATTTATTAATATAAAGTATTAGATATTATTTTGGATATAAGTGAATACTTTTTTTATAATTTATCTATTAAGATATGAATGTACGTGAATGTTGGATAACCAGAGTGTCTACATAGGAAGGGTGAAATAACATAAAAACAAAATACATAGTATAAAGTTTCTAACTTTCACTAAAAGAGTAATGAAAAGGAAACTGACATTTGGAAGGCACATCCTCTGGCCAGTCATATTAAATAGATTATTTCACCATTCTTAAAAGAAAAAACTGGGGGGTAGTTGATATCCCCCAATCAGAGATGAATAATGAGGGTCTCATAAAAGTTAATAATTAGTTCAGGTTCACATAATAACTAAGTTAAAATATGGAAAAATGGGGGCACAAATCCAGATTTTACTTTGTACCTTTTTTACCATGCTATGCTGTCTCCATGAAATGGGGCTGTTTTATGGTTAACTTCCATAAGGCAATGGGAACAAATATCATGAAAGAAATTCCATAATTAATCCAGTTCCATTCAAGCAATTTAATGACAGCCTAATATAATCAATGACTGCTAGTAGCTATGAAAGAAGTAGGAATAATAACAATATGACCCCTGCCTAATTCAAAGATATTATATACAAATAACAATTGATAATAAGATGTATTAAGAGCTCTAAGAGAGATATAGACCAAGAAGGACTATAGTAAGTCAAAGGGAGGATAAATTAATTTCAAAATCAGGAATCAAGGAGGCTATGAGATGACAATGGAGCTCAATCATAAAGATTAAGTAAAATTTCCACAGGCTAAGGGGAAGACTGTGCAATGATTAATCTAAAAAGGAAGAAGAGTGGTTTAGAAATAGCATGAAGTAGTGAGATCTGGCTGAAGTACAGAGCACATGAAAAGATAAGAGTGAGAAAGACATTCAGACATTGTCATGGGATCAAAATCAAAAGACCTGAAAGCCACTTAAAGATCATCAGGTAGGATCTTCTACTTTTACACTGAGGATGGAGCCCAATGATGTTTAATCCTTCACCAAACATCACACCTGTAATAACTGGCAGAGCTAAACACAAAAATTAATCTCTTACTCTGTTCCTTTGTTCCTTCCCCCACCAGTTCTTCCTTCCTCCCACCTGCTTCCTTTTTTTCCTTTCTTCTCTATTTTACTATTTTTCTTTTTTTCTTTCATTTCATTTTCTTTCTTTTTAGGAGGATTGGAAGGTTATATTTTGCCACATTATATACAAATTACTTTAAAATATCATGATAAAAAGGTTGAACTAAATTATACAGGCAATGGGAAACACTGAGTAGTTACTGTCACACTCACAGAGACCATTTACTTACTAGCAAAATTGTCTTGTGTACATCAGACCTTAAGTCAGCTGGGGTCTGCACCAGAAGTTCTAAAGCTGATCCTGAAATTGTCCCTGGCCCAGAATCACATCCTTGATGAAGTCTTGAGACTTCAGACTTGCTGATATGTTCAGTAGCTTTCAATATGCCACATTATGCCAGGGAATCAATAACTTAGCAACAAAGAGGTCAACGTGTTATAACACATTACCACATTTGAATAAGGTTCATTCCCCCAACTTAATGCTAATTCATTTAAAGACTCTATGATCTCTTGTCTTTTATACATTTACTTTCCAAATCAATTATTACTAAAGCTACAAAATTTCAAGCCATCTGGATGTGATACGTGATTTGTGATTTCCTAGGTTTCTCTTGCCCATTTGCACTAGAAGGCTAAGACCTATTGGCCTTCAGGGAAGTGACATACTGTCCCTGAGTTCCAGGATGGCTTTCGATAGACTCGATAATATTTTGGAGTATATTAGTCAATTTTCAGAACAATAAATTTACAAGAACAAAGAGTGAAAAATGTTTACTTTAGGAAGAAGTCATGATGTTCTCTTATTTTCTGTAGCTTTCTCCAAATTTGAGAATTTTCTTTTTTCTAAAGTTTTATCTTTGTATTATTAGTCTCTGTACTTCAAGAAAAACATGAGCAAAGTCTCCCTATCAGGTATTTCTCAAATTATATGTTAAAATATTTATTTAAAGCATCTGAAATATCTTGAAAGAATTATTTGATTGACAAATATATGCAAACTATTTTACCATTGACACTATATAAATTTTCAAATCAAAATACTGGAAAACTCTCTCAATATAAGTAATTTAACTTAAAAAAGCTGTTATTTTCATAATTATTCTTTGAAGAAATTTATTAGACACTTTAATTCTAAAAATATTGATTAAAATAATTTATTTTAAATCTAAGTTATAATCAGTGTTAATCAATAACATAATTACTTAAATTTCCTGACTTTCACATTGTTGGTGTGCGAAACATCCAGATTAAAAAAAAACCAGAAATTCGACCCCCCAAAGAGCTCAAAATGTTTGAATGTGGATATCATGTTGGCAAAATATTTGGATATGTAGTAAAACTTTTGTGGCATAAGCCTTATAAGAAAAATTAAGAAATTTTGAATATTTTATATATAAATCCTCTCTCTACATATACTTAGTACATAATTCCAAATTTCTTATCATGTCAATGTTTACTATATTGTCAGAAAATGCATTTTTGCATGACTAAATACAAATTTGTCATTTAGAACCAGACAGAATATGTCAGCCCTCTTACAAACCTAACAGAATTAAGATCCCTTCAAACTGCTCAAGCAAATTGATTTCTCTATATCAGAAAAGCTGTATTCCAGGCACTCACTAGAAGATTTACCCTTAAACGGATTATTACCCAAGCTTTGTCAAAGGTGCACCTAAAATAGTTGGCATGTCAAAGAGACAGGTCAGTTACCTTTAGATTGATAATTAGCATCATATTGTCAGATAGTTAGCATTGCTGTCACAAAAGCCCAAACATGTTTCATTTTAATATTAAGTCCTTGAATTATTAAAGGGAAAGATGTAGAAACAACCAAAAGTGTTCCCAATAAAGCCATTGTTAGGGTACTGTCCATTCTATTGTTGCTGTTTCTTATGTAAGCATGCACAAAAACAAAAGGTGTCTTCATTTATCAGGTTATTATTGATGGAGTTCAGGATACACTACCTGAAAATATGGCTCCTAGGCATTTGAGAAAACTACAGAAGCAGGAAGTTCTCTCTGACCTTCTCCTGCCTTTCTCCCCTGAAGCAGGCCATAACAACCACAAAGAATTCTCTGACCAGCCCCTAAAGCAAATCATAAGACCCTCCTGTGAGAAGTACCCAACCTATACCTGGAAGAAAGGAACATTCTTATCTCTGAAGACACAGAGACACAGAAAAGAATCTGAACAGGCCTTGTTAATTTCTCCCAGTTTATTATCATTAGATCATACCCCCTTTTGTCCAATCATACTTCTCCGTAACTACGTACTTCTTCATCTAACTTGAGCATAAAAATACACAAGGTTACCTGTTTCTTGGGTCTTCATTTCTTAAGACTCTTTTGTTATGTGAAATTTATATTAAGTAAATGCATATGCTTTTCTCTTATTAGTCTGTCTTTTGTTACAGGTGCCTTAGCCAGGAATGTAGCAATGAGTGAGGAAAAGATATTTCTTCTTCCTTACATTATATATACTACTAAATGTTCACATTGTCCTGCCCTCCAGGAAGTCTTGAGCTAAATTATGTTTTGTGTTGATTTTAATTATAAAGTAATACATTTGTTATTTTAAAGATGAAAAATACAAAGTATTATGAAAGAAAAGGCAAAAAAAACCACTTTATATTCTTATAAACAAGAAATATCCTTGTTAACATTTTGGTATTAAATATATTTTATTTTTGCTCCTGGCATTTATTTGATTATGAGTCAGATTAAAAATATTATGATAAATTAGTGCCATTTTGATTTTTTAAGAGAATTTGTATTTCTAGGTATGTCAATTATCTGTCTTCATGTCCTTTGTCAATTTTCTACTACTATATTTAAGGATTTTCCTTATAAACGCATAGGAATGCTACAAATAATAATGGTAATTGATGCATTTTTTCCAATGTATTCTTCACTTGCTTTTTGTCTTAATATGGCTTTCAAATGTCTCATGAACAATAATGTAATAAGCTAGTCTCCTTTACCTCACTAGGTGAAGTTTTCTGAAACTCAGGGTCTCTGGGATTATAAAAAGCTTTCTAGCCATACACTCCTGGCCAAATTCCAGGTTATTAAATTCTAATGGTTCTTTGCTTTTTAAATGAGTGTGTATTTGTGTATTCGGAGGAAGGACAGTATTGTGTCTGCTCCCCTTTCTCAGGCTGTATCTGTGACTTCTTGCCAATCTTTTTGTTGTTGCCTATAGAACCCCCTTCTTCCCTTTCCTTCCCATGCTTCAAAATGGCTCATAAAACAGAAAAATCAGGTTTACTAGAATTGCATCTCTAAGAGTAAATATATGTTGAAAGAGTAATATATAAGTTTTCTACCTAATGATATAGTTATATAAATAAAGAAATTGAGGCCCAGAGAAATGAACTGACTGCAATTGCTTTATGCCTACTAACTTCTGGTTAGTACAAATTTGGGAAAACAACTGTTTATTCAGTCTTGATTAACTAAATGTAGATGATAGTTTCTTTTCCCATAAATAACTAATTAAACAGTGTTTCAGATCTCAAGCTTAAATGTTCTTACAAAATATCTTTATCAATTTATTTTAGTGCTCAGATATGGACAATTTAAAACTTAAAATCAAAATTATATTTGATAAATATCTTAACATAAGTATAAACTATGGATATTGAAAATAAAGTGATCACTGTCCAAACTCTCATTAAGAAATTTGAGAAAAATGTATGTAAAACATAAAAACAGCGTATATGACATTATGTAGACTAACTCTAAAACAGCATGTGTTACAAGGAATCACACCTCTAATGGACCACAAATTCAATGAGCCAGTGCTTGATCTGGCTGCCTACATGTTAATTCAAGCCTGAAGTACAGCATATGTAATGCTCATATTATGGTCATGCCCATACTCTATGATAGATAATTGAGTTCATTTCTAAGTTCATTTTTAGTTGGGACAGGGACAAAATATTCAAATAAAAGAGATAAGATGGCAAAAAGTTCAGGGAACTATACTATGGTTTAATTTTAGGGACTTGGAGAAGGATTTTCTAACAATATAAACCACCCTCAAAAAAGAAGAGGCTCTTAAGTACATTATAGCTCAACAGAAGTGTTCAAGATGCCCTTTAAATTGGCCTAAAAACTTAAATTTCTACATATGTTAAAAAGACCCTATGATGTTAGGTAACCAATAACTGGCCTAAATGAGTAGGATGTAGGATTATAGCTTCTCAATTATATGTTTAAATTATTTATAATCAAAATTCATGAGAGACTTATTCCAAGAATGTCAAGAAAACAAATGTGGAACTCTATTTTTGAAATAGATATTATCCAAAGGGCAGAAATTTGGTCTGTATAAGAATTATCAAGTCAGATTAGTTCAAATACCTGAGAAGAAATTAAACTTATAAATTAATGTCCCCCAGTGGAAACTTGTGTAAAGGCACATAACTTCCTAGGAGAACATATTTATAAACCTTACGGGCATTTTTCAAACAATTTCCTTCCAAGTCTCCAAGATTCGGATTCCCCCTTGGCCCTTTCCCAATGCAATGACAAATCAGTGCATTAGGAAGCCACTCTTAATATTAAAGGAAATATTTATATCCTTCAAATATGTTGAGGAAAGAAAGAAGGTAAAGAACCATTGTGTATGTGTATAAAAGCTTTTCTACACTCAATGTATCATAATCAAAGGCAAAAAAGAGGGTGATTAAAGTGACTCTGGTAAGGCTTAGGTAGCATTTCCATAAATTCTCTCACATAAATACTAATAAAGCCTTGTATATAGAGTGTTTTAAAAATTGTTTTGACATTTAATTCAGTTGTCCTTCAAGGTCCAGGATTTTTAAGGGCAATTTTAAAAATATATGGCAGTTTGAACTAAGTTATTCTTTCATAGAGGTGATGATGAAAGTGATACATCAATTGGTTCTCCTTTCCCAGGGCTTGTTCAGACATAAGTCTTACTAGCAAGAGTTTGATTACTTGATGTGATCAAGCTCTTTTACAAGACTACGATCTTATGTTACTAAAATCATAAGGTTCTTAGTGTATAAAAGACATATTACCACTGAAGAGGCAAGATATTAATGCCACTTTAAGACTGTTCCTTGTAACAAAGCACTACATATTTTGTCCTATGTAATAAAGAGTTTATTCTTTGTAATGAAGTATAATGATAAACTAGATAAAAAGAATGAAAAATTCACAAAAATAATTTATAAATAACCCATAAACTCACTCAAACCATTGCAATCAGGAGCATGCTTCTAAATTTGCAAAACTTGTCATTCAGTTTAATTTGGTTTAGTAAAAATTTATTCTGGTCAACTAGATTCAGAGCATTGAACTAAGTACTACCAGGGACATTAGGACTATAGAATTTTATAATCAGGATCATCAAGGATAAAGATTTCTACGCATCAAAGCCAACAGTAACACATGAAGCACTGAGTAGGGAGAGGTCACAAAGAAGAGAACAGTATTTAAGCTAAGTCTTGAAGGTTGAGGAAGGATATCACAGGCAGGATGAATAAGACAGAGCAGTAAAGCATGAAATGTGCCTAAGGAATAATAATAATACTAAGAGCATATAGATATAACACTTATCTTCACAAACAATATCTCACTAAGTCTTTGAATGTCTACTAATGTAAACGAGGCAAGTATTTTATCTTTATTCATAGGTAAAATGTCACATAGTTTCTATGTGTACCATGAGAGGAAAAATCCTGGACCACATTAGTGAATGAGTCAACTACAAGTGGGAAAAATGGTTACAACCCAACTGCTATAAAATTGCAAGAATTTGCTGTAGAGTTATTCAGGTACCACTCATCTGGGTCCATAGCCCACAACAACAGAATTGTTGGCCCATTACAAAAGAGAAAAACACAGGAGAATAACTAGAATAACTAAGGATGAAAGAAAATTGGTAGATGAGCAAAGGGACAATAGATTCTAAAGTGGTTGCAAGTGCACTTTTGAAATGGCTGTCCCTGGAGTACAAGCTAAACGTTTAAGCAGACAAGCGAGAAGGAATAAGATGTAGAGTGCATATGAGAAGGACACAAGGACTCAGGGGAAGAGATAAATGAGAAGTTCATTATAGGAGCAGGAGTAAAATATAGTGTTCACAGAAAGTATGCTGAGTTCTAAGAAATAGAATATATTCAAGAAATGAGAGTGTAATCACATTGACAGGAAGCTCAGACTGGCTGAGACTAAATAGAGAAAAACACTACTAGGTTTTAGGAGGTGAAAACAATGAGAGACAAGGGTCATCAGCATGAGTACTAAGTCTCTAAATACCATGGCAATAGAAAGCCATTGAGGAAGACTGAACCAAATCCTTACACTGAGGAAAGTGAGAAGAGAGTAAGATAATGGAGATCAAGGAGTATGCTGAGCCTGCCTCTTGGTTCCAAGATTTTCAGGGAATTGATGGAGAAGCAGCCTGTACAAGAAAGGAATTCCAGGAATGTTGTCACATTTCACATAACATAAGGAGGAGGAAGAAACATCTGAGAAAAAGTTCAAGTCTAAGATTAGTTTGTTCCCAATAGAATGAGACATGCATGCAGCTAATTAGAGGCAACTGATAAAAAACAGATGGGGTGGAGTGGCCCTGAGGGCCTGTAGCACAGAGCTGGCAACAGGTAAGAAAACAGAGGTTAAACAGAGAAGCTCACAGTTCAGTAATGAGATAGCAAGTAGCAACTAGAATGAAGTAGAAAGTAGAGAATGAAGAAGCTTTTAGTACCATCAGTCATGTTCAAATAGGTACCTTTTATTTATCCTGAAAAAGTACAAGTTTTCAATAAGAAAGAAGGATCACAATTGCCAAATTTAAAAGTATTACCTAAGAGTACAAATTATATAGTGCTATAATAAATTGCAATTAAAGTGAATTTCGTGTATAAATTGAAGGGATTTGGGGAATCTGGATCGATACACTTTTAAAAGAAACAGCTACTACAGAATATTATCAAACAATGTTTTCGTTTCTAATTGAGAACCTTTAATACATTTTATGAATAGTATTTTTAAAAACATTATTACGTTGCCAAGGTTTAGAGATGAAACATTTTGACAAAATTGAATATTACTTAATATAAGCCTAAAATATTTTGTAAATTATTAAAGTAACAATTATATGAATAAATATAAGAACAACTTCTCTCCTGACTTTATCTCAGCATCTAAGAAATGTTCTACCTTGAAAAGAAGAAAAAAAATTAAGAATAAATACAATTTTAAGATTGAGATATGACAAATTATATTTAATATAACACAAATGTTTTTAGGTAGTAATCATATTTCTAGAGTAAGTAATCAGTAAAAGACAAAACTATTACCTGGCTTTAGTTTGGAATATTTCAGGTATGGCACATATTCAAAAGATCTATCCTAAAAAAATTTCATAAATAATTTTCATTGATATATAATGATAATCACTTTTAAAATGATTTCCTAAAAATATTTCCTAATATCTAAATTTTTTATCTTCTTTATTTTATTTCAAAATCTTAAGGGGGTACAAATGTTTTAAATTATATGGATTGCTTTTGTAATGCTTGAATCCCAACTATAGGTTTGACCATCACTCAAATAGTGTTCATAGTACCCATTAGGTAGGCTTTTTCCCTCCTCTCCCCAACCCCCTGGTTGATTTCCACTGAGTTTTACTTCCCTCTGTGCACATGTGTGCTCATCAGTTAGTTCCAATTTAATAGTTAGTACATATGATGTTTGTTTTCCCATTCTTTAAATACTTCACTTAGGATAATAGTCTCCACTTCCATCTAAATTGTTGCAAAGGCCTTAATTCATCCTTCATCATGGCTGAGTAGCATTCCATGGTATACATAACACATTTTGTTAACCCATTCAGGAATAGATAGGCATTTGGTTGACTCCACATCTTTGCAATTGTGAATTGTGCTGCAATAAACATTTGAGTGCAAGTGTCTTTTTGATAAAATGACTTCTTTTCTATTAGGTAAATACCCAGTAGTGGGGTTGCTAGATCAAATGGTAGGTCTACATTTAGTTCTTTAAGGAATCTCCATAGTGTTTTCCACAGATGTTGTGCTAATTTGCAGTCCCACTAACAGTGTATAAGCATTCTTTCTCTCTGCATCCTTGCCAGCATCTATTGTTTTTGAACTATTTAATAAAAACCTTTCTCACTGGGATAAAGTGATATCTCATTGTGGCTTTAATTTGCTTTTCCCTGATGATTAGTGATATTGAGCATTTTTTCATATGTTTATTGGCCATTTATCTATCTTCTTTTGAGAAGCTTCTGCTTATGTATTTTGCCCAGTTTTTAATAGGGTTGTTTGAGATTTTTCTTGCTGATTTGCTTGAGTTCTTTGTAGTTTCTGATTATTAGTCTTTTATCTGTTGTATAGCTTGCAAATATTTTCTTCCATTCTGTATGTTGTCTATTTGCTCTGTTGGTTATTTCCTTGGCTATGGAGAAACTTTTTAATTTAATCAAGTCCCATTTATTTATTTTTCTTGTTGCCATGATTGCCATTGGGATCTTCTTCATAAATTCTAGGCTGAAGAGGTTTCCTTACATTTTCTTCTGTAATTCTTATGGTTTCAAGCCTTACATTTAAGTCCTTTACACATCTTGAATTAATTTTTGTGAGTGGTGAGAGATATGGATCCTGTTTCATTTCTGTGTATGTGGCTATCCAATTCTCCTAGCACCATTTGTTGAATACGGATTCAGTTCCCCAGTGTATATTGTTGGGTCTGCTTTGTCAAATATCAGTTGGCTATATGTGGATGGTATTATATCTGGCCCTCTGTTCTGTCCCATTGGTCTACATCTCTATTTTTGTGCCAGTGAAATGCTGTTTTTGTTACTACAGTCTTGTAGTATAGTTTGAAGTCTGGTAATGAGATGCCTCCAAATTTGGTCCTTTTGCTTAAGGTTGCTTTGGCTATTTGGTATCTTTTCTGGTGCCAAAGTGTAGAATCATTTTTTTCTAAATATGTGAAATATGACATTGGTATTTTGATGGGGATTTCACTGAACCTGTAAATCACTCTGGGTAGGATGGACTTTTTAAAAATGTTAATTCTACCAGTCTGTGAGCATGATATGTTTTTCCACTTATTTTGAACATCTGCAATTTCTTTCCTCAGTGTTTTGTCATTCTTTTTGTACAGATCTTTCACCTCCCTGGTTAAGTATATTCCTAGGTATTTTATTTTCTTTGTCGTGATTTTGAATATTATTGAGTCTTTGATTTGACTCTCAGTTTGACTATTATTGGTGTATAGAAATTCTATTGATTTGCATACATTGATTTTGTAACATGAGACTTAGCTGAATTTAATTATCAATTCCAGAAGTCTCTTGGTAGAATCTTTGGGGCTTTCTAGATATATGATCATATCATCTGCAAAAAGCAATAGTTTGACCCCCTCATTACCAGTGTGGATACCCTTTATTTCTTTCTCTTGCCTGATTGCTCTGGCTAGGATTTCCAGCACTATGTTGAATATAAGTGGTGACAGTGAGCATCATTGTCTTGTTCCAGTTTTTAGTGGGGATGCTTTCAACTTTTCCCCATTCAGTATGATTCTGGTTGTGGGTTTAATCATATATATGGCTTTGATAATTTTGAGATTTATTTCTTCTATGCCTAGTTTATTGAGGGTTTTTATCATGAAACAGTGCTGAATTTTGTGGAATTCTTTTTCTGTATCTATGGAGATGATCATATGATCTTTGTTTATGCTTCTGTTTATGTGGTGAATCACATTTATGGATTTTTGCATATGTTGAATCCTCCTTGCATCCCTAGAATGAAGCCCACTTGGTTATGGTGGATTATTTTTTTGATGCGCTGTTGAATTCCATTTGCTAGTATTTTATTGAGGATTTTTGTATCTATATTCATAAGGGATATTAGTTTGTTGTTTTCCATTTTTGTTGTGTACTTTCCTGGCCTTAGTATCAAGATGATGCTGGCATTGTTGAATGAGTTGAGGAGGATTCCCTCCTTGTCAATGTTATGAAATAATTTCTGGATAATGGGTACCAACTCTTCTTTGTAGGTCTGATAAAATTCAGTTGTAAATGCATCTGGTCTGTTTGTTTGTTTGTTTATGAAAAGATATCTTATTGTTGTTTCAATCTTCTTGTTATTGATCTGTACAGAAGTTCTGTTTTTCCTAATTGAGTCTTGGGAGGTTGTATGTTTCCAGAAATTTGTCCATTTTATCTATATTTTTGAGTTTATGTGCATAAAGATTTTCATAGTATTTACAGATGATATTTTGTATTTCTGTGGTTTCAGTTGTAATAGCCCTTTTCATTTCTGATTGAGCTTACTTGCATCTTTTCTCTTCTACTCCTGGTTAATCTAGCGAGAGGTCTGTCAATTTTATTTATCTTTTTAAAGAACCAACTTTTTGTTTCATTAATCTGTTGTATTTTTGTTTTATTTTGTTTTTAGTTTCATTTAGTTCTGTTCTGACCTTAGTTATTTATTGTCCTCTGTTGGCTTTGGGTTTGGTTTGCTCTTCCTTTTCCAGCTCCTTGAGACATGTCATTAGATTGTTAATTTGTGATATTTCTGTCTTTTTGATGTAGGCATTTAATGCTATAAATTTTCCTCTTAGGACTGCTTTTGCCGAATCCCAGACATTTTGATAGCTTGTGTTCCCTTTGTCATTTGAGGAATCTTTTAATTTCCATCTTAATTTCATTATTGATTGAATAATCACTCAGCATCAGGTTGTTTAATTTTGATTATTTTGTGCAGACTTGAGTGTTTCTCTTGGAGTTGATCTCTAGTTTTATTCTACTGTGTTCTGAGAAGATACATGGTATGATTTCTATTTTTTTGAATGTATTGAGCCATGTTTTGTGGCTTAAAATATGATCAATCATGGAGAATGTTCCATGTGCTGATGATAAAAATATATATTCAGTAGTTTTTGGGTAAAATGTTTTGTAAATGTCAGTTAGACCCATTTGTTCTAAAGGTTCATTTAAGTCCAGAGTTTTCTTATTTATTTTTTCCTTGGATGATCTCTCCAGTTCTGTCAGTGGGGTGTGGAAGTCCTTGCTTATCACAATGCTGCTGTTTATCACTTTGTGTAGATCTAGTAGGGTTTGCTTTATGAATCCTGGTGCTCCTGCGTTAGGTGCATACATATTTAGGATTGTTATGTCTTCTTGTTGAATTGCTCCGTTTACCATTATATAATGACCATCTTTGTCTTTCTATGCTATTATTGATTTAAAGTGTATTTTATCTGATATAGAAATGGCTATACATGTTCTCTTTTGGTTTCCATTTGTGTGGAATATTTTTTCCATCCCTGGCATCTAAATTTAATTTAGCCCACCTCAGGTTTATTGTTGCCTCAGAAGAAATGGCTGAACAAAATTGAATTCCCTAATTAAAACTCAGAAACCTGTATCCACTTATTTTCCCTGAGGAATCATTACAATACAGCCACACATAATTTATTTTGATGTTTAATGTAGTCTGCTTTTTCCGTCAATCACTAAATATTTTAGCACTTTTCCATATGACAGTATTAGTTTATGTAAATTGGAATTAAATTATTTAGTTTTTGAGATACATATTTTCCATATTGTCAGACATTTTCCTCTTTATTTTTTTCTCAAGTGAACTGTTTGCTTCTTAAAAAGTAAAAGCAAACAAGTGTATTTTATTCACTTTTTTACCTGCACACACGATGTTATTAGCTCCCTTGGTTCCTTAAGTACATATGTACCTCTTATTCTAGGTGCCTTTTCTTAGAGATCCCATTCATGTAGTGGATATTTAGAAACAGGCATCAGCCAATGACAAGGTGATCACTACATGATTCATTCTATTACATTGAGAAGAGTGATGAAAATGAAATAGTATAATGCAAAGAAAGGTAGCAATAACATCAAAAGTATTCACACATTCACACACAATTCTATTGCAAACTTTATTTAAAAAAGAAAGAGCAGAAGTGGAAAAATATCTTGTGTTGTTTCTTTGCTGGTTCATTCACAATATGCTAACACAAGAAGTGGTAAATACACTGATTTAAAGAAATCTGGGAAAAGAGTCCAGACAGGGACCAAAGCTATCATCCTCAGGCCAAATCTTCCCACCACCTACTTTTGTGAATAAAGTTTATTGAATCTCACAATTTATGTATTGTGTATGGCTGCTTTCATGTTATATAGGTAGGGTCGAGTAGCATCTACATAAACCATGTCCTATGAAGTTGAAAATATTTACAGTCTTGCCCTTAACAGAAAAGTTTGCCAACCCCAGGTGTAGATTCCAAGGAGTTCTCCATTAATCTGTCTCTCCGTCACTCATTGTGTCTTATACTTCCTTCCAAACCCTATGTCAGCATACAGAAAACATAAATTTCTGGTATGTCTTTCAAGATGTCTGGGAACATGTCAGGTAAGTATCAAGCTTCCAGACACATATATGGCCAAAGCCACAGTTTCCCGCTGCCCTTTCCTGCCATCCAGCAAACCTTGGATTCTCAATTAATGTGTTTTTTTCCCTCTTTAAAACCATCTCCACCCACTCTTATCCCTCGAAGTTTTCTCTCTCCTAATAATTGGAAAAACTCTTCCCTGCTCACCCTTTTCATATATCTCCCAAAAGACTAGCATATAGATCTTTTCACTATAAAAAGTTTCCCAGACCCCTTTCTTGTGCTTTATAGCTTCAGCAGCAAAATAAAGCTATATAGACTCCTTAGTTCATTAAGCTTTTACCAGACCTTAAAGCCAACCATGGTATAATTATTGATGTTTGATTGCCTCAAGCAGGCAAATCATCTCCTAAGCTGTATAACACCATGTTCTGGGTAGCACAAGCATATCTGATATTAAGATAAAACAAAATGAAACAAACAAACAAACAAAAAACCTGTTCCTTCACTGGGTGCATGAAAATCAACTTGAAATCTTCTAGAAAAATAAGAAATCATAACTGCTTATTTTTTTCACTAATACTGTGGTATCAAAATGGAATCATATTCACCAGCATTTCAGGGGATTCAGAATGGTCTGGCTATCCACTCAAAAGCAGGAATACTGTGATGACGGGGACAGAGTAACTAGACTACTCAGTATTACACAGTGGGCAGTAACATGGGTGTTGACACTGACTTTTAGAAAGGGTTGAGCTTGGAGAGAACATAAACATCTTAACGCCTACAAGGTAGAAGATAGAAATCTAACTCTCTCCCTTCTGTAAATCTTCAGTAAAATAGTAAAACAAAACAAAACCAACAGAACAAAACAAACAAAAAGCATTTCTTTCTTGTAGAATCTGGTGGCAAGGAGAATTATAAGTCTTTAGGTATGATTCTGTTGAAGACTGTGTCCTGAAGCACCTTGCATATTTAGGAGGGAAGTGCAGACACACATGAGGAAGTAATATACTCCTCTAGCCCTTCAAATATAAGTATGAGTAAATGTGTCAGTATGTTCTAGGGCAGAGAAGGCCTTCCAGTTGTAATCTGATCACCAATTTCAATTTTTTTAAACTGGAAAATATAGTTGTTGGACAACGTGCATGAGTGCAGGTTCTATTACATAGGCAAAAAGTTGTACAGCTTTCAGTTCCTCAGTCCAGTTACTTCCAGCTGGGCACAATAATCTTTCTCAAATGATTTTCCTCCAAAGTTGATCAGTCTGAGAATTAACTGATTAGCCAGGTCAACTGGGCAAGAATTTGTCTTAGGGTTCTGTGGCTTCAAACCATTCGGTAAAGAAATAGAGATTCCAGTGCCTCAGCAGGATTATCTTAATTACTGATTAACTTAAGGCACTGAGCTAAATTACAACTTTGTACATTTCGTCATAAAATCTAGTACTTCCCTCTAGTTTTTGTGAATATCAATTGATCCTTGTCAAATAAGATTTGTCAATGCTGTCTTTTACCTAATTCTGTTGAATTTTTCTCTAATTTTACCTTATTTCCTAGTGTTTTATTGTTTTAATAGATTCTTTTTAAAATACTTTTCCATGAAATATTATTTTCCTTTGATACTCCATCATTTTTCTACTATATATATATGATATTATATATATATTTCTTGGAAATTATATATTTTTCTTCCACTGGCACTTACTAACATTTTTTTTTTAATCTCATGGGCACTTTTATAACTTCACTGAAGTTATAAAATGTTCCTATAGGAACATTATTGCCATAGCTGCAGTTTTTAAACCTAAATTCCCATTAATTGTCATGAAACAAATAAATATTTCTTCAGGAATCTTTTCAAGAGTCTTCCTTTCACAATACTCTCTTTAAGACAAAACATTGCTTTTTTTCCCTTAAATTCTAGTTAAGTTTGGAATAATTAGGTATACCTATATAACTCAAAGTTCTCAATCTGATGTTGATTTGAACATACTATCACAATAGGTAAGATAACTGCTTGTAATACTACATCTCACATAGGTATTTTCTTGTTTTTGTTATTTCAACTATAGCACATTGCATTTCCATTTTTAAAATAATGTTCAACAAACACATTTACATGCATAATGATGATTTTCATTAAGGAAGTTGAAGAGAAGAGGAATATTTATTGAAGTCAATATTGTGTAATGGAAAATCCCATGTTTTTGGAGTCAGAAAATCTTGTGTTTAAATGCCTATTTGCGTAAGTTTGGGTAATTTTGCTTTAAAATGTAGTTTCTTTGTCTAAAAGATGAGATTGAGGATAACTTTCCTACAGGATAAATGAGATAGTGTAAAGAAGCCTACAAAGCACTTCATGGCTACCACAACTGTGCCTGTGCCAACTGCGCCAACTCTAGCTTTCTGAGGCTAGAAGCCCCAAGATGCTCTTTCTGTACAGCATTGTTCCTCTGGCCCATGGGTATCCAGTGAAACCATCCCTGCTTCTTAAGACAAAATTAGCTTGGCAAGGGATTAGTGACCACACTATAGGCAAATATAAGTAAGATTATCTCTAGATGGGTTCCATGGAACAATGAACAATAGGGATAATCTATATGATATAAACATGTATAGACCGAATGAGATGAACTTTTAGGATATAGAATGCTCAGTGCAGCAGACAGGTAGTCCCTGAGCTCCAGCTGTACCCTGAAAGCAGCTGAGCAATTGTTTAAGATATCTATGTAACCTATTTTGCATCTTAGGCTTAGAAATTCTGAGGTAAAATTAGAACTAAAGATAAATGAAAGCAAGATGTCCTAAAATATCCCAAATTGCATTAGTTTTGTATACTTATCAAAGATCTCAATGATCATTGTTATTATTGTCACAAAAATCAATACAGCCTACAAAAGTTCATGTTGCCTCATAACATGGATTTGTCCTCCCTAGCCAATGTAATCTATCCCTAGGAATTCAATTGTCATCTGCCTGGTGATGACTCTCAAAGTCTCCTTGGCTGTGACTTTGTTTTTAAAGCATAATTTTCCCCATTAGTTTACTAAGAAAAATACTAATCATACTTGACATATTTTTAAATGTTATTTTATATATATTTACTGTAAAGTAATGATTTTACACATTTATTAGTTATAAATATAAACTCATTGAAAGAGTCTGACAGGGACAAAAAACAGTGTTCAGCACATCTGTTGATGGCAATTTCACAATGTGGCTGCATTATTTTGGTCTTTTCAGAAGGCCCTGTATTAGAAAGATATATGTTCCATTTAGGAGTTCCACATAAACACTTATTGATAAGTGCGACAATGGAGCTATTCACAGAACGCATTGTCCTTTGTAATTTTAAATCTCTCAAATAAAACTCATTTGAAGTATTAAAGCAATTAAATTAATGGCCAGTGTCACTTCAGAACAAATTGTTCTGGTCAGTTATGTCATTCTGTGAAAAATTAAAGAATTTTAGTGGACTAAGATCAAAATAACAAAAACAACAACAAATTAATGTCTTCCTAACCAAATCATAATCAATTTCTAAAGCCCGCTTCATGTCCCACTTCTTGAATGATATCTTCCCTAATCACTTACTTCAATCCACAAGGACTACTACCTTATTAAAATGATACTAAGCCTTACTGACTATATAACAAAATTGGCACTTAATCAATAAATATCCAGTTAAACCTTCATCTGTTGGATAAAATGGAGACATAGAAAGAATTTATGATCAAACCAAGATATTTGGTGGCAAAACTAGGACTACTAGAATTTAGTTTTTATAGTAAGTTTCTCCCTGCTATGCTCTATGTTCTCTGCCTACCGCTTTATTGTTTATGTCCTTGTATGTGTGTTTTTGTCTCTCACAATGAAAACATAAGGTCTTTGAAGATTGGAGTGTGGAGGTGAGCTGGAAGGATATATACAGAAAAATACCAGGCACTCTGCTAGACACTTACATATATCATTTATTCTGCTTGTTGCAATAAACTAGTATCTCTCCCTATTTTACAGTGAGGATCTGAGGCTCAGAGAAATGATGTTAGTTGCTCAAGGCCACTCAGATGGCAAATTGGACAGTTTGGCCATTTTGGGAAAATAACTAGTATTGTACTGTATGTACTGTAAGAGAATCAATATGCTACTATTTTTCCCACTCCCTAAGATGTTAAGAATATATCCCCATTTATTTATAAGACCTTCTTATTCTTAAAAAATGTCCTGTGAAATTATTAAATACAAGTTCTTAAGAAAATAATAATGGAGAAATAGGGTAGGAAATTTTTAATTACAATATTTATTGTAAAGCAACAAAGAATATAAAAAGGGTCTTTGAAGTAAATGGAAATGAAGCAATCCTTTTTGTCCTAATTGGCACCATTGTTGGCAGTTGTCAGATAGATTAGATGCTCCCCACATTAAGCTTATTTTATGTACTTAGACTATTATCACTAAAAGGAAAAAAGAACATATTTGCTGAAATTTCCATTAAGTAAATAGTTCTTAAGAAGGAATGCAAAGGGACATTTTTTTTCTAATGCCTTTCTTTCCCTTTGTGAGAATGGAAAACAGAAGATTTTTCTGAGTATGGAAATAAGCCAGCAATGTGGTCTGTTGATTGCTTGCTAGCATCAAGTGACAAGAATGTGATGGCTCTCCTTCAGTCCTTGGTCAATTTAAGGGATGTCTTTGACAACCATTGCTGCAATAAGGACACTGTGAGTTTTGCGAAATTTTAATTTGTGTACAAAATACAATATATTAATATATGTTCATATGTGTATTTAAATCTAAAATTACTTTAACAATTCCTGCAATATATTATACAATTTAAATTAGATCAAAATATCTACTTTAAACATTCTGATATGGGCCATTTCTAATCTTAATTTAGAAGAAATTTACAATATAATTTTAAGTTTTCTAGGACTGATTTTTACTTTAAATCATTATTGATTTTTACCAAAAAAAAATTCTAATTATAAAATAAGGAAGGAAAACTATAAAATCGTAAACTTGGTGATTTAGTTCTAGGAAAAAATTATACATGAAATTAACTAAGAAGAATATGAAAATTTGCAGAAGATACCAATTGCCCAAATTACATATTCTTTATCCAGACTGGTACTTGCTCCCACATAAAAATCTTGCTCCAGTAAGAGCAGGGGTAACATAAATCATAGGATCTAAATATGGAAGAAACCTAATTATCTATCACACCCCCATTCTATTCAAGCTTTGCTACAGAACATTTTTCTCACAAGGCAAATGCTAACTGTCTCAGTACATAGCCTTGCAGCTGAAAAAAAAAATTTTTTTAACAATGTCACTAAGAGTTCAGTACAAAAAAAAATCATCATATTTCAGTCAAGATTTCTATCTTGTGGAATATTCTGAGATACTCGAAAAACATACTGTAGGAATATGACATACATGAACCTTCAAAAACACAATTTGAAAAATAACTTGAACTCATTTCCTGTTTATCTCATAAAAACTAATAATTAATAAAATGTAGCCATATAAATATTTAATTATGTATATAAGTACATCAATTTATTCAAAAGTTTGCTCCTATAAAGTTTTACTCTGAATAGATAAGAAGTTTATTAACCAAATCTTATTTTAAATGCAGTAGGCAAGATTTGTCTTATAGATAAACTGAGGCTGAGTTTTGTAAAAAATAAACAATAGCTGTTTTAAAACATTTATATATGTGCATACCTTAATATTTTCATATGAAATAAAAGCGAAGAATGAAGATAAAGAGACAAATTAGGAGGCTACTGAAATCATCCATGTGAAAAAGTATTAATAACACATACCTGGTAACACATATGCATATAAAGACAAGCTAGATCCAGGAAGCATTGAGGCTTGGAAAAATGTTTAGACATGAGGAGTAAGAGGAGGAAAAAGTCAAAGATTCCAAGATTCTGAGTCCAAGTATCTGGAGAATGTCAGTGATATTAATAAGAATAAGGAAGTGGGTTTGGGGAAGAACAAAATGAGGGCTGTTTGAGCACATGGATCTTGAAGTGCTAAAGGAAATTTTGACAGCAAGGAAAAGAAGAGAGAACGAGAGATAGAGATTTAGAAATCATGTGTGTTAAGGAAATTTCTTGAGCCATTGGCATGGAGATAATGGAAAAGAGAGAGGCCAAGAGGTGTCACCAGCAAATTAGACCACAATAAGAAGCTGGACAAGTGGCTTATTTGGAGGAGAAGGTCAAAGGAGAGGGTGATTGCTACACCCCACTTTAAAATGTCTGTTTTGAACTTTCTCTTATTGCCAAAAAATAAAAAATAAAATCACTGTGTGCCTTCATAATGTAGTTAATAGGGGGGATTGTCTAATTCTTGGCATGGTTCAAGCAGGGCAGAGATTGAGTCCTGAAGGGAATGATCTCAGCTCTGAATAGCAGGAAGTGCCAGCATCAGACAAAAGTAAGAATTATCCCACAAGAGCTACAGGGAATTAAGCGCAAGACCATTGTTACTGCCGCTGAGTCACACAACATTACAGAAGAAGAGGGAGAATAGAAAAGTACACTCACTGGTTCTGAATGAAAGCATTCAAAAAATCTGATCTATAAATTGTTATATTGTGGGGGGGGATGGTGTCAATGAAAAAGAAGAAAAAACAATTTTAACTCTAAGAGTTGGGACTATGTGATCTCTCATCTTCTTTGAAAATGCAAGCTCAGTTTGAACAACCTAAAATACTCTGGACACAATTTTCTCTTCTCCTCAGGCTCCTCCTCAGAAGTAAAAACAAATTTGCTCAGTACTCAGGGTCCTCCCAGGGAAGCTGCAGGGAAATAAGCAAAATATGCTTGATTTCCTGTGGGTTTTGTGTCCCCTTCAGGGATCCCTTCTGACCAGCTTGGGAGAGAAGTGCCCCATTTACAGTGGCGCCTCCACGGACATGTCTGACCTGGAGAAGAAAGGGTAGCCCACCATGAGGGACCAGGCATGTGACATATTAGATAACCACAGAAAGGTGAGGAAAATACCCCTCACTTGTAAAAGACTTGGTTTCATTCCGGAAAGTGCTAGGGAAAGAGAATATTTTAAAATTTTCATGTCCAGAAGGTAATATTAAAACCTTTAAATGAAACTCAATAAGAGCTATAATGTTTTACCCAAGATTCACAAACTTCTCACAGGGAAAAATAAATAAATGATTTGTCTTTTTCTTCCTCTTCTAGTAAAAAAACAAACAGATTCAAATTAGTGAGAAAAATCTTCATGTCAGATCTTCCATTCACTGAATCAGACTCCTACAAGGTACTCTAAAGTTTGGGCTGGATGTTCTTCAAGATCCCTTCAGTGCTGATATTTTACTATTTTGAGTTTGCTTGAGAAGAGGGAAACTTTTATGAGAACCAGTCTCTAGGGAGTTGAGTTGGACCATGTCGTCCCTTAGGCTTGATTACAAGAGTCTTTCCTCACTTTTGGTCCCAGGATATATATTCTATTGCATCATCTGTTCCTCACCTCCAGTTAAAGATTCTGCTGAAAGCCTCTAGAATTCTACTGCCAGTGGCCCCACCTCACCGGCAGGAATAAACTGCAAGCCTGGAAGCCCATTTTTGCACTATTTGCCTGTAAGTATCTAAAAAGCCCTATAGCCAGATGCTTTTCTATATTTAAGGGTGACCTTTAAGTCACATATATTCCCTTGTGTCAGTGGGCTACGGTAAAATTTGGGGCCACTTTGTTGCTGTGACAGGTCATGCACTATTTACTCTAACATAGTAAAAAGGGACTTCAGATCTCTAGCCACCATTTTAAGATCTATTCCTGGCCTGTAAGACTCATAAAGTTTTCCTTAAGCTACTCCTGGGAGTGATTTGCATAAGCAACTGATGATCATTAATTGGGTGACTGCAAATGTAGGCAAATAGGGGATAAATAAATGCAGAGTTTTCTATTTTAATCAAACCGCTCACCTCTAGATTTAGAATAAAAAAGAAGTTCTCATCTCCATGGACTATTTGCTCCATTGTGAATTTTTAAATACAAAGCTATGTACCTTGTTCTTCAGCATACAGAAAATAGAGTTGGAACAATAAGCAAAAAAAATTGTATCCAAGGTAGGTGCTTTTTAATAAAGAAAAAACTAAAGCTAATTTTTAGACAAATCAGATAACATAAAAAGAAGGAATAAAAATACAATTTCCTATTCTGAGGCACAATAAAAAACATTTATTGCACTCCTACCACGTACGATATACTGGGCTAAAACCATTACATATGCCATCTCCTTTAATACTCATACCGTCCTACAAAGTAGTTACTAATATTGTCCTCATTTTATAGATGAAGAAATTGAGGTTTAAAGAGGTTAAGCAGTTTTCTGAAGGTCACACAGCTATGAAAGCAGCAAGGCAGGCCAGTCTCTGTTCTTCTAAGCTTTTCAGCCTTGAAGAAGTTAGTTGATTCAGTTCCGCCAGAAGGCAAACTGAAAAGAAATGGAGGTAACTTGCACTTCTTGAGCATTTTCTAGACGCCAAGTGCTTTATTGGACACTTTACATACATTTTTGTGTGATTCTCATGATAGTAACCAGAGTAGGTGTTATTATTTCCAATTTTCAGAAAAGAACTTGACATTCTGCCAGTCCTAAAGTCCTTCACAGTCTCTTCCAGGGGTCACCTCATCCTGCCATGAGAGGCCCCGTAGCTCTCAACTCAGTGTCTTTGTCTCAAATGTTCAACCTCTGAGTCTCCTTTGGTCTGACCACATTGTGTCATTTCTTTCTCCTCTTCTCTTTTAAAATTACAGAGTCTGAAAAAGGGCTGAATTTTTCTTCCTTTGTTTCACATTTTCTTTTTTTCTAGCTCTAAAATGCTTTAATAGAGGAGAATGTTCTCCCTTCCATACTCATTTGTTCTTTGTTGATTTGCCAAAGGGGAAAAAAAGATATTTAGAAGATCTTTTTTTCAAGAAAATAGCCCAGCTGTATTCTTACTACTATGCTCTTTACTCCTGTTCTTGAGAAACAGAAAATGAATATTATCATGATCTTTTTCATAAAAAATTCTAATTATCACCCCTTCCTATAACCCTAAGTAGGTGATATCATTCTAGATACGCTAGAATATATTTGTTTCCAAAAAGACAAAAAAAGAAGAGCACATTTATACTTAAATATCACTCTTAATATATAGGTATCAATCTCCTCCTATAGACTACTAGAATATGAGACTGAACCTTATTTATGATTATTTTATACCATTAATGATTATTATTAATGATTATTTATACCACATTAGGTGTTTAATAAGTGTTTACTGAGTGGATCATTGTTGAGTATTATCTGGGCAGGAAATATCACTTATTCTAATGTTTGTAACTCATATCTCAATAAAAATTAGTTTATCAGAATAACTACCTCAAGAAAGGTCCAAAGGTTTAATTCACTGGCATATAAACTCAATAAGAGAAAAGACTTGTCTTTCTAGTAAGCACATAGGACAGAGTCAGAGACAGTGTGGGGTCCCAGTAAATATTAGTTGAATTAATGACTCAGGAAGCAACTCTTCCTAGAGGAACAAAAAAAGAAAAATCTAAAATATGAGAAAATATTGGAAGAAGGGCCTGATTAAATTATAGGTGGGCAGCGCCAGGCGGAAGCCCTGGGAATTGGGGGGTGGGGAATGCAAGAGCACGGGGTTTCCATGGGGGAGCAGGACAGATCTAATGATAAGAGCAACAATTAAACGGCCACGGGATTCTTAATTGTGTATAAGAGTATTAATTTCTTTAAAAATTACCCAAAATGGATTATTAGCTTCTTGCATGTGGAGAGTAGAAGAATGGAGATTCTACCTTCTAATGAGGAATTATATTTTGTTTAGAATACGACTCATGGAGTGTTAGATGATTCCTCATGACAGGTGTCCACGTCTGAAAGAAACTGTGCATGGGACAACACTGAATCCACAGTGTTGTCATGTGCAGGAAGTCGTATGACCCTTAATCCAATTCAGTGTTGGAAATGTCTCCTCTTTACCAAGAATATTATATCAATATTTTATCAATATGTATCAATATATAGAATAGAATATTACCTAAGGTATCTATGCAAGCCAAGGAATGAAATGATTATGAGTATGCCTATTTTTCAAATGGCTAAACTGATATTAAAAACAAGTTCTACCCTGGTAAATAACACCATAAATTAACTTTATTTTGGTTATATACTCCCCTCCACGCATATACAAACACACCAAGCACACACACATAAACTAAAACCATCCTTTTCTTGAGGAAGTCTGTTATCTTTTTCTCCTTTCTTACAGGCCTGAGACCTTTTTTATGGCTCCAGACCAAGAACTTTTCCAGGTTGCCACTGAGAGAAAAGATGTTAATTATCTACTTAGCACTTTCTTTTTAGGCTCTCAGTACTAACTGCTCTTCATTTCTCTGCCAAGATAATTCTTGGTCTATTATCAGAGCTCTGAAGTCCTTATGCTATCATTCTGACTCATAGCTGTGAATTACCCTGCTCAAAATACCAGGAAAGAAGGACAGTGCACACATAGTTAGGGTGTGCACTACATCTTTCTCTAGTTAAGTATTAAAGAAACATTGAGGAGTAACCAGTGTATCATTTCTCCTCACCATGAATTCTCTCATTCATCTGCAATATGATTCTCCTCTTAATATGTTACTTATAAAACTGAGGTTCTTGTGGTGCTTGAATTAGGAATAACAGGTAAATAGCTACTTACAAAATATTTTGACTGAAGAAGATGTGGTCCTACTCACAGGTGTAATTCCCACTAGATACTGTTGAGGATACTTTGGTCACCATGACTTTTGCTGCTCCCAAGAGAATTTATAAATGAAATAGAAGCACGTAAAAAATTTAGTAGTTTAGACTAAGGTTGAGGTGCAAATATCAGCATTTTAAAGTTGTAGTTAGTAAAAACATCATTCCATTTTTCAATAGGCTTTATCTTAGACTCTAATGCAGTAGGGCTAAAAATAAAACCTAAGAATTTGAGAGAAGAAAGAAGAAGCATAAAATAAATTTAAAAGAATGACAGTGTAATACAGTGGAAGAGCACAGAATTAGGAGTTGGGAGATGTGGGTTCAAGTCTGATCCCTGCCATCCACCTGCACATTAATGCTAAGTGACTACTCAGACACCTACATTCCTTAGGAGAGGAAATGAGGCTATTGGACATAATGATTTTTAAGGTGTCCTTTACTTTTAAGTTATATGGTTTTATAGATTCTTATTATATTTGCTTTTTCATTGAAGCTTTGGTTCTTCATAAAAGTAGAGGTTTCTAAATTGCTTAATAATGTTAATAATTTCCTCAGGTAACTACAAGAATCCCTTTTGATTTCTGCATAGTTTTTCTTTTATCAAAATTTCCATGGGTCTTTTGAAAAATCAAATAAATAATAGAAGGTGAAATTCTTGTATCCTACCAAGATTTTAAAAATGATATTACAAATGTTAAAATTTTTTAAATGACCAAAACTTTAAGCTGTGTCTTCTTTGTTGGCAATCGATTAACACAATATATTCTCATTTGTGTTCTCATTTAATGCTGTAAAAGTAGCTGCAATAAGTAGAAATGCATTTCTTTCACTTTGATATGGAGGGCAGCATTAAAAAAAGCTGTCCATTAACAAATCAAAACTGTACTACAGAATTCTCAGGGCATAGCTAGCCAGCAGAGTAGAAAAGACAGTCATCAAGCTCAAGAGAACCCCAGGTTTTTTGTTTTATTTTTAATGTCAGTGATTCAT
Organism: Cheirogaleus medius; assembly: GCA_008086735.1. Taxonomy (NCBI): domain Eukaryota; kingdom Metazoa; phylum Chordata; class Mammalia; order Primates; family Cheirogaleidae; genus Cheirogaleus; species Cheirogaleus medius. Next base: position 54,605,198 of record VBSM01000361.1, on the reverse strand, counting down.
GTTCAGAAATTATTATTATGTGTTGGTCTAGTTCACATGAAAGAAAATCACTGACATTTTTGTTGATAGATGATAAAATGTGGACTATTAATTCCAACATAGATATTAATTCCTAATGAGCTAACAAAGGAAAATCTCATAGCAGTGTGTGTTAAGCAAAGGATGGCTCCAGAAATACTTTCTAAGTAGATAATTCTGAATATTAAAAATTAGAAAAGCATTTAAAACTCTTTCTTAAAAAATTATTACATGTTGCCTCTGTGATCCATCAGATCATCCCAGACATTTTATAACATCATAGAGACTACCAATATCTTTTAGCTGTGAATTGTTGGCATTCATTAAATAAATGAATAAATGAATGGATTAATGGTAGAAAAACTAACTGACTAACTGACCAAAGACAGAATGACCCACCGGCAGACTAAATGATCAATTCACCTAAATGAATCATTTAATTTTACCCAAAATTTCAGATTTTCATTTTCATATAGAACTCATAGATACAAAATACTACCATAATTCAAGCCTCGTAATTTGCAATCCATATGCAAACATATCGGGGAGCACAGGTACCTTCTTTGCCAGGGGGAAAAAAATGATTGAATTGTGCTAGTGCAGTTATTCATTCAGCAAATATTGACTGGCTGCTCACTAGGATAAGAGAATCAGGGACGGATGCAGAGATGAAAAGTGCACGGTCCCTGCCTTAAAGCAGGTTTTCTACCTACTTAGATAATCATATGTATGTTCAAATAGAAAAATAACTACAAAAAGGAAATACAAATATGTAACTTCCAAAACAGAGTTCTTTAGATGTGCTATAGGATTCAGAAAGGTAGAGCAATGAAAATGGAGGTGCCATTTCATCGAGGTATTTTTGAATGTGAAGGAAAGTTCAACAAGAGTTCAATGAGTAGGAGGAGGAGTGTCAAGAAATAAGTGCCTGGCCAGGGATGATGTTTAGTTAGCATGCCATAATTCAGCTGAAGAAGTTGTTAAAATATTGAGATACTTTCGCATTAGGTGGTAACTGGCCTCTGCCCCCACCTTTCTTCAGGGTCTCCTGCCATCCTTACTGCATGGGCCCCTCTCATAGGATGTCTGACAATCAAGCAACTAAAATTTTAATGCACAGCTGTGTCCCTCAGACACTGCTACAGCTTGTGGTCTGTGCTTGTGCTTTATGGGATATTAAATATATTATATATCACCCTATCTAGTCTGCTAGACCTTTTTTAAAAAAAATGGCATGGTGTTTGGATTGTCTAGAGCCCAGGGAACTGTTGGAAAGGGGTTTTGAAATGTCATTATGTAAGGCTTTAAATGCCAGGCCAAGGAGTTTGGATTTCATTAGACAAACAGTATTATGGGGAGTTGCAGGGTGAGAGGAAAGAAAAGGGAAGGAATCAGTAGGAGCAAACAATGTTTTAGGAAAATCAATCTGGCAGTAGTGCATAGGATAGATTAGAAAGGAAGAGAATGGCATCAAATAGGACAGGGGCTATACTCTTTAAGTGCCTAGTATATATTAGATACTCTTAATTTTTCTTAATATTTGCTATTTTTATTATTCCTGCTATTCTTAATATTTTTATATTGATACCTAATAGTTGTACATATTTATGGGGTACATGTGATATTTTTGTAGGTAGTGAGTAGAATGGTGCTTACCAGAGGCTGGGAAGGGAATTGGAAGGGGAGGATGAAGAGAGGTTGGTTAATGGGTACAAAAATACTGTTTGGTAGAAGTAAGTTCTAGCATTCCATAGCACAGAAGGGTGACTATAATTGACAAGAATTTATAGTATATTTCAAAATAGTTAGAAGATACTCTGTAGTCTTCATCACAACCTTGAGAGTTAAATACTATCGTATTACCCATATTACAGAACACAGAAAAGGAGAGACATTAATACTCTTACCCAGGTCACAGGCTAGTATGTGGCAGAGCTGAGGTAATCTAGCTCCAGGGCCCATCTCCTGAAGTGCAGTGCTGCACGGTTTCTCAATAGACAAAGTGGAAGACAGAAGACTTGAATTAGGAATTAGAATACTTAGGGAAAGAATTCACAATATGACCACCTGTCAATGGATGTGGGTAAAGAAGAAAAAAGAAAATTAAAGATGTCTCCAAGCTTTTAAGATAGAAACAATGAAAAGTCCATCAACCACAACACAAAAGAAATTCACAGGAAAAAACTAATTGTGTGTAATCGATGATGACGTCAGTGCCAGTGCACCCTTCAGATCCTGGAGAGAGACACTGATGCCCAAAAGACAGGACAGAACTCCCTTCAGGAATAATCCACGAGGAGTGTTAGCAGAAGTCAGGGGAGTGTTGGCGACGCAGAGGTGACAATTCTGGGAGACAGATTTAAAGATCTAGAGGCAGAGTGAACAAAGCCAGTGAAAATGAATCTATCTTAAACTTGAATTTGTCTGTCATGCACAGGATTGACTGCAAGGAAAGTTAACTATTTAAAAATAAATATTACCTGCTGTCTTTAAAATATTTATCTTATACTTCATGCTAAAAAATTCTTTAAACTTATGATATAATACAAAGTGAAAATGTGGGGTAAAATTATACATAGTTTGGTAAAAATTAGGAAAAAAGATTCATACTGGAAAAAATTAGAATGAAATATCCTGAAATACTATCAGTAGTTATGTGACTTGTTGCTCTTATGAGTGCTGTCTTACTATCTCAATTTTCCATGTTTTACGTAATATGATTATATAAATTATATAATAAAACAACTTATTAAAACATAATTAAACTGTCACAACCCAGTATTGGTCAACATTAATATAACAGATTGTTCTACAGCATTGATTGTTATCTAATGTCTCTACTAATTTTTATGCTTGACCTATAAAAATTCGGACAGTATAAGATTCATAGCACTTGCTAATAATTCTAGATACAGATACTTTATTACAAGTTGGATCTACCATTTATTTTCAGAAAATAGTAACAACTACCAAATACATATATTTTCCACAGGAGAAATCAAGTCCTCATGAGTAATCATTATAATCTTTACTCTGGCTCTAAATATCCACCACTCCCACAGCTACCCTGCATTCCAAATTTGGTGAAACTTTGAGTGGGAAGGGACCCATTCTGTCCAAGAAGTCAAGACTTTAATGAGTACTTCATTAAAAATAAGGAGTTGCCCCAGTTTGTAAGGATCCTAATTCCCTATAAATATCAAGGGTAGTTTTATCCATGTATTTTGATCTGCTTTACAAAAATAAGGATGATGAACTATATACATCAGAATTTGTTTATCTCGATTTGGAGCCAGTTCATCTCTGTTCCTAAAGGAGCAAATCTCAGTTAAATGTGAAAATAGAGAAAAGGTGTCTCTGTGCTTACCCACCTCATAGGTGCCTCAGCCCTGACAAACCTGTGTCCACATCCCATTTGATCTACTCTCACTTTCTTCTAATGTCCCACACCTAAAAATTACCTCTCCTTTCTTTTCTATCCTCTGTCAAAATCGGAAGAAAGCAATCAGATTAATTTGTATTAGGCTCTGAATAATAGGGGGTCCTTCCAGAAATATTTCCATTCCCTTTTCTCCCTTTGCATTTTTTTCACTTAACTTCTTTATGCATGTAATGACATATACATAACTTTAAATAGATGCATAAGTATGCTCATATGGATTCCTCTCCCTCCCGCTTTTTTCCTTTTTTATTTAATCCCTCCTTTTGGTTTTCCCATTTATATCTACATTCCCCACATACATCCGTGTCTCTTCCTGTCCAGGCATCCATGTTAACAATCAATGGATTTTTCACTGTATTCATATAATCTCATACACATCTATACTGGCCAGTGCATGGACACACATACACACATGGACTCACGCAGTATATTCACACAGACATAATATATGCATTTATATTTATACAGAGATTTTTTATCACTACTTTACAAAAAAAATTATCATGTATTTTATACTTCTTGCTTTTCTCATTTCAACAATGTCTTTGGAAAGCTCTCCAACTCATCTGGTATAGTCCTAATTTGTTCTTTTTTAATAGTGATATATTACTTGATATGAATCTATCATAATTTATTCACTGACTCTCCTCTTAATGGAACTTTATTTCCATTTTTTCCCACAAAAACACAACAGTGAAACAGATATCCGTTTACTTATATCTTTAGATGTAGTGCTTTTATTTCTGTGGGATAGGTTCTTATGAGTGTATTGCTTACATGTGCATGTTTAGTTTTAATAGACACTGCCAGATTGCTTTCCAAAAAGGCTGTATGGCTTCACATTTCCACCAGCAATATATGAAAGTACCCTTTTCCCCCACTTCCCAGGCAGCAGTAGATGCTCTAGCTCTACTCTATTTCTGCCAGGCTGATGAGTGTGAAGTGATATATCACTTATTTTCAATTTGCCTCTCCCTAACTGCTAGTAAACTTGAGCATCTTTTCATATGCATGTTGGCCAAGTGCTATGAAAAATGAAGAAGCTTAATTTTTTTCCTTTTAGGGATACTCTCCTTAGGTTTCTTTTTTTTTTTCCTTTTTTTATTGTGGTAATAAGAATATTTAACATGAGATATACCCTCTTAATAAATTTTTAAGTGCAAAATGTAATATTGTTAACTGTAGGCATAATGTTGTACAGCAGATCTCTAGGACAAATTTGTCTTGCATAACTGAAACCTTATTCCTATTGAATAGCAACTTCACATTTTCTCACCTCTCTAGTCCCTAGAAACCACCATTCTACTCCTCGCTTTTATGAGTTTCACTATTTTAGATACCTCATAAAAGTGTAAACGTGCAGTATTTATCCTTCTGTGACTGTCTTATTTCACTTAGCATAATGGCCTCAAGGTTCATTTATATTGTCACATATGGCAGGATTTCCTTCTTTGTTAAGGCTGAATAATATTTCATTGTATGCATATACCATACAATTTATTTATTCATCTGTCCATGGACAGATAGGTTGTTTCCATATCTTGGCTATTGTAAATAATGCTGCAAAGAACATGACAGTGTATATATCTCTTCATGATCCTGATTTCAATACTTTTAGATAAATGCTCAAAAGTAGGATTGATTAATAATATGGTAGTTCTATGAGGGGTTTATATCCAAAATATATAACAGAATTCCTATAACTCAACAGCAAAACAACAAATAACCTAATTAAAAACGGGTAAAGGACATGAATATACATTTCTCCAGAGAAGACATACAAACAGCCAACTGGTAAATGAAAAGATATTCAACAAAACTAATCATCATGAAACTGCAAATCAAAACTACAGTGAGATATCACCTCATGTCTGTTAGGCTATTATCAAAAACAAAACAGAAGAAAACAAGAGTTGGCAAAGATGAGGAAAATTAGAACCCTTGTATACTGTTGGTGGGACTTTAAAATGGAGCGACTACTATTAAAAATTGTACAGGCCGAGGCGGGTGGATCGCTCAAGGTCAGGAGTTCGAAACCAGCCTGAGCAA
>VBSM01000361.1:54563980-54599589 GCA_008086735.1 Cheirogaleus medius | reverse complement strand
AAAAAAAAAAAAAAAACTGTACAAAAAATTAAAAATAAGGCTTCTTTAAAGTATACCTAAGAAGAAGCTTATTTTTCCCACTTATATGAGTAAAATGGGGTTCCGTCTGGATATTCAAAACCAAGTCAGTCTAGAAAATATATGTGGCTGTGTGCTAATTAGAGCCATTGAGGAATTCTATATTTCCAACCTGATGTCCGAGAGTTTGTCGTGGTAGGTTATGGACTAATATAGAAAGAGAGTAAGACACAAAGATTAAATTTCATGGGTGGAGTCAGCTGAATAGTCAGCACTACCTTCAGATTTTTATATTTCAGCATGTGGTAAAGTACACAGGCCCATCTGCTCTGTGGCAGGACCAGGACCATCCCATGTGGTAATGAATTATAACTGAGAGAACACTGACATATTATAGCAACACAAAGGTTCATACAAATTCCCATAAGAGCCACAAGAAAAAGTGCACTCTAAATCAAGACAAATATACGAAAGAGTCTATACAGAGTTCTAAGTATTGTCCACATATATATTCACATAATTGGTTTTCTTGGTCAAGTTCGAATGTTGAATAATTCAGAGGAAAATATATACATGACATTTAAATAATGCCATTTGATTTTCAATGGTAAGGATATATTTGAGGGCAGTAGATTGAATTTATATTCAAAAGTGTCTCTTTGTTTCTGTTTTATCTTTTTCTTTTTTTTTTCTTTTTCTTATTACTCAAGGGTAGGGATAGAGTAAATATAAAAGCCTGGGAGTATTTTCTACTAAGAATATACTCAATGAAACTTTAAACTTGAAGTATTTCTCTAAAAGGTCTGAACAAGAAAGAAGGACTTCATCAGGTAGGTCATAAAGCTGCTAAACATTAGGAATCAGAGCTGTAATGATGCTCCAAATTAGCTTCCCCAAGGAGGGGACTCTGGCTGCTGCCTCTGTTAAGTGCTGTAATGTGTAGTGAGCAAAATGAATTATTCATGAAATACTTGAGTATACTCTGGGAATTTCTGAAGGACTCCAGGAGAAAAATATGATTTGTCTTTCAGGTGATGAGAAGAATCTGAATCCTGAATTCAAGCAAATAATACAATCCAAGAGCAGCTTGCATTGATTTCATAACCTTTAAAATTTTCCCCCCTCAGTTAAAGCAGAAGAAATATAATTTAATCAATTGGGTAAAAACCTGTGCTGATTATGTGAACACTCTTCTGAATTCTCAGAGGTGGGACTTCCTTTCCTGATGCATGTTATGAATTTCACTTGCCTTTACTAAGTACACAACTGCTGTTGTTTGTGTATATGAATTATTTCTCCTATAACAAGGCCCAAATTACATTTGGGAACTTAATTCAAATTAAGTATTAATAATAGAAGCAACATTTTTAATGTTATTAGAGTGTCATTGGGACTTAAAAGGTAAATTGTTGCAAAGCATCCTCCCTCTCCCTGCAACCTTCAGGTTCTAATCTCATCAATAAATTTTCTGTTAAATTATTTTCTAAGTTATTGCCAACGGAAAGGAGAGAATGCAAGTGAAATTCAATGGTCATTTACTTCAGATTGCTTAAAATCCTATTGTTGTCATTTTTAAAAAGATCATTCAACAGATGTTTATTCACTTTTCTTTGGAAACTTGGTGGCACAAATGGTCTAGTGATCCTTTCAAAAAAGCAGGGATTTATTCATGCTGCATTTTGTGTACTTAAGTGTTATTTTGAAAAAGGTTAACTTGTAAAAAATTAAGATAATATAAACCCAGAATGATCTGACTTCAAAACATTATTCAGTAATGTTTTTTTTTTTATTTCAGGATATTATGGAGGTACAAACATTTTGGTTGCATGTTATGACTTTGCCTTACCCAAGCCATAATTTGAGGCATTCCCTTTCCCCCCTACAATGCTCACCGCGTTCATTAGTTGTGAGTTTACCCACCCCCAACCTCACAATCCCTAAAGAATAGTACTACCATGTGAGCACCTTAGTGTTGATCAGTTAGTGTCAATTTGATGGCAAGTACATGTGGTGCCTATTCTTCCGTTCTTGTGATACCTCACTTCGGAGGATGGGTTCAAGCTCTATCCAAGAAAATATAATAGGTGCTAGATCACCATCATTTTTTTATAATTGAGTAGTATTCCATTGAATACATATACCATATTTTATTAATCCACTTATGGATTGAGGGGCACTTGGGTTGTTTCCACATCCTTGCAATAGTGAATTGTGTTGCCATAAACATTTGGGTGCAGATGTCTTTACTATAGAATGTAATGTTTTTTAAACCTTTAGGACTCATGTGCCTCGGTGAATGGAAGAGTATTAGGAATGCCTCCCTTTCTCCCTTTGGGATGACAAAAGATTAATGAGAATACATTAAGACACATAACCTCTCAGGCTTATGAAGACCCAGACAATGGGAAGGTACCATACTGCCCTTCCTGCCCATTGATCCCTGCTTTCTTCTTTTCCTTTGTATAACTAAATCCTAGACCAACCTCTAGGCTGTTAAAGGCAGAGCCACCCTCTATATCATGCTGCACAGCTTACTGAAGAGAGAAAGACAGAGTTCTAGAATAAAGCCTTTCCTGAGACTTTGCCATCTGCCAAAAAAAAAAAAAAACATGGAGCCTCTCAAAGCAGGAGGTAGCATCAGACCAGTAGATGGTTGATCAGCCCTTAGAGACTGACCAAGCCCTACCTTGAACACTCCTAGTTGTCCCATGCTGAGCAGTAGACTTATTGCACACTTACCATCCCAATGTGACCTCAAAGTGAACAGTGCCATCCCTGGAGACAAAATGAAAGAAGAGGAAGAAAAGGGGCCCAAGATGTCTGGGTTTGATGGTACTGAGACCTGAGCACTTGCCCCACCTCTGTTTCTACACAAAGTCCCTGGATCTATGTTTGTCTTGCTTAGTTTGTGTCCACCCACATGATGGGAAGTTAACCCTTTTCCCACTTTAATTTTGCCTCTAAAGATTTTAGTCTTTCGGCAGAGGTCTAGAAACTCTAATAAAATATAAATACTATTAAAAAGAATAACTCCATATTTGTACTTCACAGAGCTTTGTCTTTCTAATAAAGTATAAACTCTCTGAGGCAAGAGGTGTCCATTTCTGTCCATACTGTAAACCCAGTGGCTAACACAGCACCTGGCACAGAGTAGCTATTTAATAAGTATATCAAACCCTAGTGGTTCTCAGACTTCAGTGGGTATCAGAATCATCTGAAGGTCTTGTTATACCACAGATTGCTGAGTCCCACCCTCAGTTTCTGATGCATAGGTCTCTGATGGGAGAATTTGCATTTCTAATAAGCTCCCTGTTGGTGTTAATGATGCTGGTCCAGAGACCACATTTGGAGAACCACTGTGTTAAGCCACATGAAATTATTATCTTTCATGGTCCAAAATGGCCAAATATTAGCAATTTCATATGATTGACTCTCATATGTTTATAAATTAATATTTATGAATGAATGGTTAAATACAATGTAGGCATTTATATTCTTTCTTGAATTTACTTCAAGTGCACATGGCAGACTAGAGAGTATGGGCTCAGGAGCCAGACAGACCTACGTTTAAATTCTTACTCTGACACTTAGTAGGTATGAAGCTCCAGGTAAATAACTTATCTTCCTGGAGCCTCAGTTTTCTCACCTCTAAAATGGGGGAGATGGACCTGTTGTGAGGACCTCATAAAATAATGGATGAAAAAACCTGCCTTGTACCTGGCATGTGCAGATATTCAACAAAGAGTAACCATCATCATTATTATCAATTTTACCATTATTATTATTATCATTTGTACATTGGGCTACACTCTAGAGATTAGAATAACTTGTGTTCTTCTACATATTTTCTCTGTAAAAGAAGTAAACTAGAATTGGGAAAGACTGCATGAGAGTTGTTTCAGAAGAGCGATGTCCCTTCCTGCTGAGGAAGATGTTCTTGTTACAGCATGCAACACCTGCTCTAGTTCCAACAGTATGCTTGGAGAATCTCACATTCCAATCACACAGTAGTGAAATTCAACTAAATTCAACATAAAAGTGTTGAAATGAAAGGAGCATAAGTGTCACAAAACCCAGCCAACTTCAAATTCCTCAATATTTGGGATATTTGGATCAAGTTACTTAACTTTCTAAGCCCCCATTTCTTCATCTACAAAAGGAGGTTAACAGCACCTACTTCTTAGGCTTATTATAAGGGTTAATAAATATCATTTGTGCAAACACATATAAAATGAAAAGCACTACACAACTATTATTTAATTGTATAGTGAGATAATTCCAGTTTCAACTGATTGAGGATCTATAAAATATAGCTACTATAGCTGTAGAGAATCTCTAATTACCTTAGGACCTCAATCATCTTTGTATGTTACCAAAAGGTTCAAATACCTCCAACCCTCCCTAGCCTCTTTGCACAGTTCTTCATGAGATTTTAGTTATTGAATAAAGCTACTAACCACACACAAAAAGAGGTACACTGAGAAAAGGATGGTTATAGGTAGAAAGAAGTGGAAATTGGTCCTGGAAAGGTGAAAGGGTGATCGGAATAGGTCCTGCATCTGCATGGAGAATAGATCATGGGATAAAACAAAGTGAAAAAAAAGTGAGTAAAGCCAGCTTGATGCCTAGGTTAAGAGAAAAGAAAAAGAGCAGGCATCATAGTCTTCCACCTCAGGGAAGGAATGAGTCAGAGAAAGGTTAAGAAGCAGAACAATGTAAGATGTATAAGAGGCTTTCTTCTTTGCTACCTTGGGCACGGAGAGTTAAGATTCACCTCTACTCTTAAAGGCCAGGGAAGTCATGTAGACATGATGATATTAAAAATAGCATGCTCAATAAATTCCAGAAAAGATTTTAAATCCTCTTAGCATGTCAGGGTGACTCTGTTACTGGTACTCTCATATAAATGAGAAAAAATTGAAAATAACATAGGTTTGGGGACTCATTGTCTTTTAGACTTTATACCTATCATTTTCCAGTTGCTATTTAGAATCACTATTTCTCCTTTAATTTATGTTGAGAGAACTGACTCTTCTTATATGAGAATTTAGGGAAAGAGGACCAAATAGAGTAATTAATGAAAGGGGTTTAGCAGAAGGAACAAAGTGGTATCCTTTCCTACCTTCCTTCCCCTTCCCAACTCTCACCCTCACAGAGAGCCCCAACCACCCCAATCACAGTGTCTTGGAAAGATCAAGTGGACAGATGCCTTTGTGATCAACCAACATGAAGAAAGGAAATGAGGAAACAAGAGACAATCATTTGCAAAGCGTAGTGTCTTAGACTTCTGTAGAGTAGTATTTTGTTTCATGGAAATTTGAATCTAAGATTTTATAAATATCAGTGGAAAAACTATCTTCACCCCACCCCTCCATGTATAATCTAGCACCAGTCCATAAGAGCACTGTTAAACTCTGCACAAACCACTTTATAAAAGTGGGCCCTTTAGTCTGCTGCCAGAAAGGAACAAAAGAACTCCTGTATGTCTGTAGAAACTCTAGGATTATGTTAGGATGGATAATAGAAAGACAAACACTTGCTAAAATACTGTCTGTTACTCCCAGAATCACTATACTAATACCAAAGCCAACCAGCACAGAAAAGCCTTAACACACTATGCAATTCAGCTGCAATTCATCACCGCCACTATAATTACAGGTGCCTGCCTGCCTTCCTCCTCTCAGATCTGTGGATAAAAGCCTAGGGATGAATTTGTATCTCAGCTGCACAGAAGCTGAAGCTAGTAGTCAATAAACACATACAACTCTGCATTTGACTGACAGGCTCTTGTAGAATATAGAGTTAACCTATTGTTCAACAGCTCTTCCACATCCAGATTTTCAGAATAACAAAAAAGAAAGGGATGGTTTTGGATGCTTACTAAGTGCACAGAGTTTATTTCATTTAATCCCAACAATAATCATGCAAGTGAGGTGTTATTATCCTCATTTCTCAAATAAGAAAAGTGATACTAAAAGTTTGAGAAACTTGCCTAAGGTTACACACCTTGGAGATGGTAGAATTATCTCTGGAATCTCAATCTTTCTGACCACATTTTCCATGCCTTGTCTAGATCAGTCTTATGGCTCCTGGCAATAGTAGGTCATTAGCAACTGGTTGTGGTTCTCATAACTTGGAAACACCTGCCAAAGGCTGACACATGGCAATATTTAAAGGGGAATTCTACACCCACATCCTTTTGGAGGGAAGTGGAATGATTAAGATTTAGGATTTCATTGTGGTTATATCCGTGTGCAGGTCAATCGGAAAATATGAACTTAAAGGCAACATAAAAGGTTTAAGAAGAATGTATCAGGGTAACTAGAGAATGTTTAGGAGGGCACAGAGTGGCAACTCATAGAATCACTAGAATCTCTGTCTTATTAACATGGGACTGAAAACATTTGTGTTGAGGTTATATAGGCTGTATTAGAAGATGAGGATGATGCCCACAAGCCATATGGAAATTCACCCTCTTACACACACATAAGTCATCTTCAGGTATTTTTGCTGCACTAAAATTGAAGCTACTTCCTTCTCTCTGAGTTGGCCAAGCAAAACTCTAGCCACACATTTTCATACCAGGTTACTAAAGACTTATGAAGACGATGTGTTCAATTTTTAAAAATATGATCTAAAATGAAAATAACAAATAAATCTATTTTAAAGAACACTGCTTAAAGAAAAAACTGGGTAAACTCACCTAGTAACAAACCCGTAGGAATTATCCATTTCAAAATGTTAATTGTTATGTGGAAGTAGCTTTTGAAGTTCAATTTAATTTCCTGAAAGCCCTAAACAATTTCATTTCCCTACAGAAAATAATTAAGCATCAGGGTTGATAATATGATTAGCAAGTAGACACCTGGAATTTGCTTAGCAAATCAGAAAGCAAAGAGGAGTCTGCTTTGAAAGCTGCTGCTGCTCTCCCCAGCCCCACCTCAAACCCAGGAGCCATCCTAGAATGCAAGCAGTGAGGGGAGGGCCGTGCTCCAAAGCCTCAGCCTAGCACATATTTCAGAATATTAAAATTGTTCTTCTTGCCTCTAAAACAGATCATCCCTAGCTTACAACTTCAGAGAACTCTACAGATGTCTATATGTCACCCTGTATGTCCCCATTTCTTTCCCTGTTCTCCACAGATCACAAGGTCCTGGTTGATTGGCCCTTCGTGTTCCTAAAGGGCACTTCACAAGACTTCTGGGGGTGGGTGTCAACCACCCTTGTGAGAATAGCATAAGATCTGGAAGTATCAGATCTAAATAAGCCTGAACCATTTACAGAATCAAGTACTCTGTAAGGCAAAATTAATTAGATTATTGACTGATTGATTATGCTAACACTTTTTAAGTATGTATGTGCCGGGTACTTTACTGAGTACTTTATGTGTGTTATTTCTTTTAATCCCAAGAATACCTTTATAAGGTCAGTAATATTATCATTCCCATTTTATGGATAAGGAAACTAAAACTTAGGAATATTCAGCCCCATATTCCACTCTTATTGCTCAAAAGCAGTAGAGCCAGATTCAAACTCAGGTATGTTTGATTCCAAAACCCAAGTTCAAGACCTGGCCATAGAGGGAATGGTTAATAAATGATAAGCATCTATATAATGAAAAGTCAGGCACTGTTAACAATTGTCACAGAAAACTACTTAATAGCAGAAAAGTGTTCACAATAAAGTGTTAAATAAAAAATTAACAAAACATGTATAGTATGATCAAGGATAGATGTCAAAATCTTAATTATGTGAGATATCAAGTGATATATTTTCTTTATACCTTTCTATATATTTTCCATTTTCCAAAATAAACATATATTATTTTTACCATCAACAAAAATATTTTTGTTTTAATTTTAAAAGAGCAGTTAACAGACACAAAATGATAACAGTGGTTATGGCTGAATGATATAATTATAGGAGGTTTTATTTTCACTTTTATACTTCATACTTCCCAAATGTGCTACAAAGAATTACTTCATAACTACACACACACACAAACACACACAGTTTAAAATTTTAGAGTTCCTTCCTGTAATGTTTAATTGGCAAAGACGACCAGTGGTCCTTCAATATGCATTCTCCATTTCTTCTATAGAAATAGACCCTTAGATATTCAGCTGGGCACATTTCCTATAATAGGGACTCAGTTCCCAGCCTCCTGTGCACCTAGGTGTAGTCATGTGATTAAGTTTCTCTCAATGGGATGTGAGGTCAAATGAAATGTGCAATATTTAGAAACTGTCCATCTTGCTGTTGGGAAGATGGATGAGATTACTACAGCTCCATTTTAGATCATGAGAAAGGAGGCGCCTTAAGGATGCCAGAATAGAGAGTTGGAAGCAGCACAGACCCAGAAGGTCACAGATCTACTATACCATCCCGGAACTTCCCAAATCTGTAGAAAGAAGTAAGAAGTGAACACCTAGCTTGTTTTTGTTTTTGTTTTGGGGAGTGGAGGGTATCCATGATATGTTACTGAATCTACACCCTGACAAATAGAGTAAAAAAAATAATTTAGTTTTCTTTAAAAATAATTAATATAAAATATCTAATATATATTAGTAATATCTACATATGCATAAAATACAAAACAAATACATTAATGGTGTCACTATGATTTGATACTAGAGGCCCAGATGAGGAATTCTGGTTCTGGGCAGTAGAGAGAAGAACCACAAACAGCATAGTCATTCTAATCTGGTATCATGAAGTTCTCAGTGGATCACAAATCTGAGAAAAAATGCAAACAGCAAGCCTTAGAAATCCTTTATTGTAGAAGCAGCTAGATGCCTCTCTTTGTGTTAGTATAATTATTTACATATTATTGTGTGTACTTGCCACGTTGTTTGGCAGTTTTTTTAATGTGTCTCTCTATACCTATAGAATATGATATCCTTGGTGCAAAGACCAGTTCTTTTTATTTTGAAATTCTTAATGTCCTAGTGCTCAGTCCAGTGTATAGCACATGGTAAGGAGTTGAACATTTGTTAAATGAATGATTTAAAGAATAAGTGAATGATCAAATAACAAATTGGATTATTGGTTGCTTGTACAAACACAGACATGAAAATATTATAGATATATATATAAAATATAAATATTAGAGAATCTTCTCCAAGTATAAACATATATTGATATATCAAACTAAATATAGATTTGTTTAAGACTGGTAAGATAATTATTCAATTCTAAGAAAGAATTAAAATGAAATATTGGAACAGAACCTATAGAATGGAATTAATACATATACATCTTGATGCCTCTCAGAAAAAAAATCAGGGTATTAGGAGTTCTTATATAATGTTTTTCTAAAAATAATCAACCATATTTTGGGGAAACTTTTAGATTTACTGAAAGTTTTAATTATATCTTGCTTTCCAATTACTATATTATGCCAATCATTGAAGAACCAGATAAAATACCAATGCTGAATAATACTTAGTGAACTGAATGGTAATTTAAATTGAAAATGGAAATGTAATTGAAATAGTTGACAGGAAGCTTTCAGTATTCTCCTTCACAAACCTAACATAAAATAACACTTTATTTTCTGGTGAATAAATTTAGCTTTATTTACCAGAAAGAAAGGGGGGGAAAGATAGAGAATTATTTATACTAAGTAGGGATTTTTCTTATTAATATATAGTTATGTTTTCTATATTGAAGTTTAGTGGCCTTATAATACATAGTACAGAATAACAATAAACAAATTAGAAGGCTAAAATTCTCTCCATAATTCACTTACAAAATATGGTACTCTGAAATCTTAGTTAAGATTATATCTTAGTTTATATTTAAAATGCTGATATAGTCTGGCTACCTGCTAGGAAATAGAAGGTGTACAAAATTCAAAGAACCTTTGGAAATTAATTTCCATTAATATTTATTTGTGGCTATTAAGTTGAGTAAAGTCAGAGATTCTTACCTAAAGACAATAAATGAATATCCTTGAATAAATGTAGTTATTAATTATGAGTCTCTCTGTTGTGAATACTTTTTCACATCCTACATCTTTATACAAATTTATCCTACACAAATAGAAAGGTCAAAGGCATGGTAATTCTAGAACTATAATTGGATGAATATATATGAATGAAACCTACTGTGAAATTTATAGCGTGTGGAAGAATTTTTCATAGTTTGTCTTCCAGGGAACTGCACACCACTGATACATTTTCTTGAAAATTGCATATTTACATGCTCTCAATTGCTAAATCCCTTATGAACCATTTATTCTTAAAAGAATTGAAAATTTTAGACACATATTGCTAAATATAGTTGAGGACAAATAGGAAAACTTCTGAGAAAAAAATAAAGTTAATCTGATGATTTTCTTCAATATTTATAATATTTATCTTAAAATTATCATTAGCATGTGATTATGATGACTATAACACTTTGGAATCAATCTATAATCATGCCACTTTTAAATTGTTCTGTCACTAAGATGTCTCCTATACATAATTCTGTATCCAGATGGCAAGTTTAATTATAGGAATATACTTAATAACCTTGTGTGTTTCACCTAGTAGGCAATCAATATGGAAAACACCAAGACATCAATAATTTGGACAGATAAAGACATTATTTTTACCATTAAAGCAATATATACAATTATTGACAATATCCCCCTGAAACAAATATATAAGAGCACCCTGGTTTAATTCCAAATGTAATGTACATATTTCATCTCTTGGCACCATGACATAACAATGATTCAGAGAGTATAATCAGAGCAATAGAGAGATGGATGAGAGTAGTCATGGTATTGTCCAAGAGGTTTCTAATGCATACCACCTAGGCTGGACATTATTTCCAGCTGAGGTTCTGAGTCATTCATGGTAACTGAAAAGTTGAAGTCCTCTCAATTAGATAAAATGTCTGCAGAAATTTTTTTCTGATTAAGTGTGGGAAAACAAAATTTTAAAATAATCTATTAGGAGCTTCTTTAGTGGGAGATTGAGAGAAAAAGGTCCCACAACCATACATCATCTTAGACATTATTTATAAAACAACACCTGTTTAAGATGCCTTTGGGCTACAGGGTTGGTTATGTGAATATGAATTTTCTAAATGCTTAGGTTTTAAAGAATCAGCCCTTTGGTGGTGTGCTGAGAGCCCAACACTGTGTGTTCTGTGAGGAATGATAAAATATCCAAGCCCCAATCATTATCTACAAAACTTACTCATTGTTTTACATAGTCTAGTCATGAATATCAACTGCTGATTCAGAAAGTTGATGTACCTGCTCATTATAAATAGAGGAATCATAAATTAAAAAGTCAAAAATCTCCCTAGGATTACCTAGCTCAGTGATTCATTCTCAACCTGCCTAGGAGTTTTGTTTTGTTTCTTTTTCTTTTAAATACAGCCACTTAGGAGTTTTCTAAAAAAGTAAAGAGACTAACAACTACCCCCCTAAAACTATGTGGTTGTGCATATGTAACCTGTTAAACTAAACACTTGTAATATGTTAAACTACAGAATCTCCAGGCTTGGGGACTGGGCATTTAAATTATTTAATGCCTCTTCCCCTTGATATGCAATAGAGTTTGAGAGCCACTGATCTGATCAAATTCTCTCATCAATGTTTGAATTTATTCTACAGCATGCCTATCTAAAACAGACCATTTGGAGGAGGCAAAAAATTGACTTAGATTGTAAAAGATAGTTGATAAATGGAACGGCAAAATACAGAGAAATGGTTCTAAGAGAACAAGTTGAAGATAAGTGACTGGAACATTACCCCTAATCTCCAGAAAGTCTTCCTGAGGGATTAATGCAGAATTCTCAGGGGAAAATGATTGATTAGGATTCTTGTCTGGCCTTTACCCACTGGAAGCAAGAACTCAAAAATATTCTTCCTATGCTCCAACATCAGTTCTGCCATGATGTGCAGGCTCCAGGAAACATGAAAACTAGCTTTAAGCTTCAGATAGAAGAGTAGGAGAGTGTTTTTCAACCTGCATTTCATCCATTTCCCCCCTTCAGATTAACATAAAAAGAGGTTGCCTCTTCTCCATCTCACACTTGAAAGTTGCATATTACCGATCCAAAACCTAAATATCTTCAAAGCCAGGCAATTTTTCTAATAAACTTAACATTTTGAAGTTTTAAAATAATTTTTACATTTTCCAATTGTAAAATTGTATTGTAAATTAAATATACCTTTTCAAATGGTCCCCTGGATTCTCTGATGTGGTACCATTGGTTGGAAGGTGTGGAGGTCCTCATACAAAAGAACGAAAGTCAGCTTAGAGTAGGTCTTAGGAAAGAATGGTGAGGTTAGTGGTCTAGGAGTGGCACCAAAGTCAGTTCTACCTTGAAGAGTAAGCCTCAGAAAGACTGCCTGCAGCAGCTCCTTGATGAAGTAGCCAATATAATCATAGAGAAGTCCCACATATCTATTTCAAACAATTGTAGTAAATCCAAGTGTTTGTGAAACTTTCCTGAATCAACACAATGGATCAGATGCAGTCACTTATATGTCTGCAAACTTTGAATAATAACTAAAAGTTTACCATAGGCAGCTGGATAAATAATGGAATTATATGAAATCAGGCACTTTTTTCAGAAAATGTTTGTGTATATAAACTAGAACTACGCATTTGTGAAAAAGTAAAGAATCTTAAACCACAAGATTTTGCATGATTTCTTTGCTTCTTATTTTTGTTTTTAGTTTTAGTTTATTTCTTACTTATATTCTATATATTTGAGAACACCAATTAAAGTCATAATGTTTAAAGAAGAAAAAGAAATTATGGACTTGCTCTTCCATCAAACTATAAAATCAGAAGTTTCTTCTATTATTAGTCAATAAGTCCTTATAACCTATTTGTAATAGCTTAAAGTATATTTCAAGGAAGACTGTTGAAAAATAATCTAGAAGAACAGAATTTCTTAAATGCTTATGCACAGTTTAAGACATTGGTAAAAATGTTTATGAGGGATAATAAATGTTACTTTATTCCACACATACACAATAAACAATTACACTTTCAGCTCCAAAAGACCTTTTTTGCCAATAAACTCGGGGCTCTATAGGTTTTCCTATTAATTCCAACATTATCTTTGAAAGTTAAACAGATAACAAGTAATATACATTCTTAAGAAAGGGAACTCAAGGCTCAGTGAGATTTAATTATTTTTCTAAGTTATGACCACTAGATAACAAAGTCAAAAAAAAAATTCATAATTGAGAACTAACTAGTGAGCACACAGGTGCACAGAGGGAAGTAAAACTCAGTGGCAATCAACCAAGAGGATTGGGGGAGGAGGGGAGGGGAAGAAAAACCTACCTAATGGCTACTATGAACACTATTTGGGTGATGGGCACACCTATAGCCAGGACTCCAGTATTACAAAAGTGATCTATGTAACCCAAAACATTTGTACTCCCTTAATATTTTGAAATAAAAAGCAACATCACAATTGAAATAACTAAATTTGGGGATTAGGGTCCTGAGTTCATGTAGAATTAGAAAATATTACTGACAATGAATCTATTCTACTAAAATTGTTTTTAATTTTAATTCAATTTAATCTTTAACTCTGATTTAAAAGAATTTTATTATATATAATATAAAAGTATACATTCACAGTCATGAGTTTATGATGGGATATGTTCTGAGAAATGTGTCATTGGGCCATTTAATTGTATACATCATAGGGTATACTTACCCAAACCTAAATGGTATAGCCTACTACATACCTAGGCTATATGTTATACCCTATTGCTCCTAGGCTACAAACCTGTAGAGCATGTTACTATACTGTAGGCAATTGCAACATCATGTTAAGGATTTGTGTATCTAAATATATCTAAACATAGAAAAGGTACAGTAAAAATATGGTATTATAATCCTATGGGGCCACTGTCATATAGTCATATATGAAGTCTGTCACTGACTAAATAATTGTTATGTAGTGTATGAATATAATGATATATATAATTATTAACTCCATATATATAAACTTCATATATATGTGTGTAAAATTTTCAGGTAATAGAGATCTCTTAGAACTAAACATAAAAGACATTGAGAATTCCTTAGAGGCAATTTATTGTATCCCTCAAAGAAGCAAACAGTACTTTTAAATTGTCCTGCAATGCATTTTCCTTAAGATTAACTGGTAACATTTCCTTGCTTAATCATTTGATCTGGCCATGTGTTAAGAAGACATTCCTTTATCTCCTTTCAGAATTTTGCTTAGGAAGTATCTGTGTGATGGTTAATTTTGTATGTCAACTTGATCAGGCCATGGGTGTACAGACATTTGGTCAAACATTCTGGGTGTGTCTGTGAGAGTGTTTCTGGATGAGCTTAGCCTTTGAATCAGCAAGACTGAGTCACACAGATTGTTCTCTCTAATGTGGGTGGGCTTCCTCCCATCAGTTGAAGGCTTGAATAGAACAAAAAGGCTTATTCCCCAAAGAGAGAAAGGGAGTTCCTTTCTGCCTGACTACCTTCAAGCTGGGACATTTTGTTTGTTTGTTTGTTTGTTTTTGTTTTCCTGCCTTTGAACTCAAACTGAAACATTGTTGCTAGGCCTCAAACCTGACAGTCTACAGCCTGGAAATATACCACTGGGGATCTGTAGCTTGCCAACTTAGTATCTTCGAACTTCTTAGCCTCCATACTTGTGTGAGCCAATTCCTTATAATAAATATCCACACTCACTCTTCTCTCTCTCTCTCTCTCTCTCTCTCTCTCTCTCTCTCCTCCCCCTACCTGTGTGTGTGTGTGTGTGTGTGTGCGCGCGCACGCGCTCACGTTTTGTTTCTTTGGAGAACTTTGCCAGATCAAGAACTTTTTGAAGGTTTCAATGATCAAGGACAAGGATGTGTCCTCTGCTTTCATTTTAATAAGACAGAGAAAGAAG
This sequence comes from Cheirogaleus medius, assembly GCA_008086735.1. Classification (NCBI taxonomy): domain Eukaryota; kingdom Metazoa; phylum Chordata; class Mammalia; order Primates; family Cheirogaleidae; genus Cheirogaleus; species Cheirogaleus medius. The sequence goes on along the minus strand of VBSM01000361.1, from coordinate 54,584,682 downwards.
AGACACTTATTCTTCATAATATGGAAGCAACAGACTGCAAAATCACGTGACTGCTCATTGCAGACCAAGTCAAGCTCATTCTCTACTTTCAATGGCTTTCCAGTGGCTACACACAGGAGCCCACACCCTATAGCCTAAATGTTAACGCTCTGAAAAATCAAGGCCTTATCTATACCCTCACAATCTAGTCTGTTATCTGTCCCAAAATTCAACTTCTTAATTATGCCTAAATTCCTTTTCCTGTGTTGAATCTTCCACCAATGATACATTTCCCACTCTCCTTTTCTTTCACACAGTTTTTTCAGGCCCCAATCAGAATCCTGTATCTTCTGTAAAGATTCAAACCCACAATAATCCCCTTTAACTATTACATGTGTTTTCTGTACCACTGTGGTTCCCAACCCCTCTGCCGCAGACCAGTTCTGGTCTGTGGCCTGTTGGAAACCAGGCCATACAGCAGGAGGTGAGTAGCGAGGGGCCAAGCAAGTGAAGCTTCATCTGTATTTACAGCCGCTCCCCAACACTCACATCACCTCTTGAGCTCCGCCTCCTGTCAGATCAGTGGTGGCATTAGATTCTGCATTATGGTAAGTTGTATAATTATTTAATTATATATTACAATGTAGGAATAATAGAAATAAAGATCAGAATAAGTGTAATGCACTTGAATTATCCTGAAACCATTCCCCCACCCCCTCGCCCCAACCTCCACCCCCGTCCCTGGAAAAATTATCTTCCATGAAACCAGTCACTGGTGCCAAAAAGGTTGGGGACTGCTGCTGTAGCATACAATTGGTACTTTAATATATTTCTATCTTTTCTCTTTAATTAGATTACAAACTCCTTAAGGCCAGAAGCTGGATCTTAGATTCTATTTTCCAAATGCCTGAGGCACTATGTACTCAATTAATACTATTGAATGAATTGATGTTGTGAAAGCTTTGGACACTGGGAAAGGAAGGGACCAAACAGGTATGGGAGAGGCAGATGGAGAGAGCTAAAGAATAAGGAAGAAAAAAAAGAGAGAGAAATAAAAGGGTGATAACCTATGAGATAATGCTCTATGAAAGAAAAAGTGGATGAACAAATTGGACAAATGTTTAGGGGAGCTAACAGAACTCTTTCTAAAACTGATGCAAAGCACAGGAAGTCAGAGGCTACACTGAAAGAAACAGCATAATTCCATGGAAAACATCCCTAGATTGGGCGGCAGGTTATTCATGTTTTGGTATAAAATCTGATACCCCTTAGGACTGGGCATAGTGGCTCACATCTATAATCTGAGCACTTTGGGAGGCTGAGGTGGCAGTATCACCTGAGGCCAGTAGTTCAACACCAGCCTGAGCAATATAGTGAGACCCTATCTCTACAAAAATAAATAAATAAATAAACTAGCCAGGCGTAGTGACACACACCTCTGGTCCCAGCTACTTGGGAGGCTGAGGCAGGAAGATCACTTGGAGCCTGAGACGTGGAGGTTGCAGTGAGCTATGATCACACTACTGCACTCCAGCATGGGTAACAGAGTGAGACCTTGTCTCTACAAAAATAAATAAATAATATAAAATTTAAATTTAAAAATTAAAAAAAACCTCACACTAACTAGTTTTGACTTAGAACAAGCTATTTAACTACTCTTGTCAATTCATCTTTTAAACTTAGGATATTAAACTTAATGATCTCTAAATTCCCTTTTGCTTCAGATAATCTAGGATTCTATACTTTTCACTGATTATGAGAGAGTACTCATTTCATTTCTTCTGGGGAAGAAGGGACCAGAGTGCACTAAAAGCGATAATGAACAGAATGCAGGAAGCCTCAGTAAGGCCTAAGAAAGGCAGGATTACACAGACAACATAAAATAGACCAAATACCTATGAAAATACTGAAATTTCAGAAGAACATTTCTTTAATATTTGCTTTGCTCATTTGATCAAGTTAGTTCAGCAATATTCCCATTTAGACAGGTCAAAAACTTGGAATGAGACTGAGCTGGAAATAGAAATGAGAGTTACAGGCAACATCTTCCAAATACTTGCTTTAGTTCAATGATAGAAAAGTAGATGATTGATTTAAAAGGAGGAGAAAATCATTAAAGATCATTTTGATTGAAAGGAAATATGTCAATATAAGAATATCATTGGCATCTTATTTAAAATAATCACATATGCTCAAAAATTTGGATTAATACAAGCAAAAAGATCAATTTACAAAGCATTGGGATGTCTGGCATTAAATCTAGAAAAGATTGTATCAAATGTCATTTAAGTTTTCTCTTTTCTCAGCCTCCCCTCCACATCAGTGCTAATCACTCAGCACTCCCTTAGGCACCCAGTATTCTCTTTTGTATCTGAGCATCTCTGTCACAGACAGAATCGATTGATTCTAATAAACTCATCCTAACTCTACAGTCTTGGGACCATGTGCTCCCAGAATATGCTTGTCTTAAAACAAGGCCATGGAAGAGGGCAAATGCTTAGCCAAAAAGAAAGACTGATAGGATTATATGTATCAGTAGGAAAAATAACAGAAAGACACAACAAACCCTTTTAGATTGTCACATGTGGCCCCACTGTCTAGCTGTCTAGTGACCCAGCTCTCCACTAAATTCAGAAAAGAATGTTCTGTTTTTAATTAAGGAAATGAAGAATTTAAATCAATCCATAGGCAGAAACCTAAGCACCAAATGCTATATTTGAGTGCTCCTATCTTTGGAGAGATACCTCAAAGCCCAAATGCAAAACAAAAATTAAAAATAAAAAATCCTTCAGAAAGATTTTGAAAGTCTTTTCTAACTTCTCACTCACAAGAACACAAGTTAGTTTTTATCAGATTAGCTAATTGTCAGTTTGGAAACACAAAAATATATAATTGTTGGCTTTAAGGGGGTGAGACAAGAGCCAAGCAAGCCTTACTTGTTTGGGGGTCAATGAGAAAAGCTGGTGTGCATTAGAAAACCTGTAAAATGTGGGTGGGCCAGAGGGTGACCTTGGGACCACATTCCACCTGATAAATGATTTTGTTTTGTCCAACTCTGGATTTTTAAAAAAATTTTCAAAATTGTAAAGAATTAAAATCTGGGAGATTTTTATACAAAAATCTGAGTTTCAGGTTTTTCTGAAAATTTCAGAGAAACTGAAAACCTTGAGTAGCCAATTCCACATGGCAAGGTACATGTGGAGTGAATAATCTCCTTTAGAGACTGAGGCTTGACTTTTACCTTGAAACTAACCATACTTTAATATTCCCAATGTTAAGCAAGGATCTGCTGTTTTTTCTGGGGGCAGAAGGGAATGCACTGAATGAATGCACTGAAGTATGATAACATGAATGCAGAAGTTTCACTAAGAAAAATTGTTGGGATTAGAAAGACAACACAAAATAGATCAAATACCTATTACTCTACTGAAACTGCAAAAAGAGAACATTCCTTTACTATCTCAGTAGTTGCTCTACTACAGACAAGCTTTGTTTATAAGAAAAATATTGCCAATATTAAAACTTTAAAAGAAAAGTCAAATCTGTTTCTTTCTGTTACAGAAAAGAAATAATTCATCATTAATACTTATCCTTAACACAGTGTATATATTCAAGGAATTTAAAATGCCTTCTGTTTTTGAAATGAGGGAGACCAATAATTCCATTCATTAAGTCAGCTCTTAAAAATATTTTCTTATTGAAACTTGGTCCTAAACCTAGGTTCATAGTATATGATAAAGGTTTAAAGAAAGCTTATTTAACCTACATTAAATCTTGATAATGCATTAATGAGTCTTTTAAAGGGATAATTTTAATTCCCCAATCTTCAACCATAAAGACTATATAGTGCTAATCTGCCTTGCCCTTTCAATTAAACTTGTTAAGGGCGTTCTATTTAGTCAGCACCCTGAATGAGCCATTAAAATTCTTGTTCTGTAAGAGTTGTGTTCAGTGCTCTGTTGTTTTAAATTCCATTAAATCCAAATGGTCTTTATCGCCCCATGACCACTGTGACTTCAATCAGCCAATTTAATTACCTTACAAAATTGTCAGCAGAAGCAGCAAAGAAAAACAGGAAGCCCTATGACGTTATCAGATTGAAATCTTCCTCTTTGGTGTTTAATCTAGACTAGTCAATAATGATGATGTGCATCTACTTCCTTCCCTTTCAGGGGCTTCTGACCTTACCTTTCATGCTAAGATTTAGGGTTTAAGATTCATTTCAAGCATGTCTAATTCTTTGATAACTGAAATACAAATTGAAAGCCCATAGAAGATAAAGCTTCACTACCCAAATGAAAAACAATCAACACTTAGATTTCAATATATCATACCAAGCTACTGAGGAAAATGTAGGAACTCCTGCAAGCCCCAATTATTATGCATGCAATATATTAATGATTTACGTATAGTGCACTTGAAAGACATAAACTACTTTCTGATCTGATGTGTAAAAATAGACATTGACAATTTCCAGCAAACAAATATCACTGAGGTTACCATAACATAGCAAAATCCTAAGAACTGAAGGAGAAAGTGATTTCTCTCACTTGAATGTTAAATTCCTACCACAAAAGAGCAAAGCATTTTCTTTATCAAAAATTATGATAACTAAATGGCACAAAAGATTATGTCATCATTATCTTGGACAACACTTTATCTAATCGTGAGCAAACTTGAAAAGACTCTGATAATCAATAATACACCCCCGTTTGATCTATGATATTTTCCTCCCTTTGTGTGAGAGCAATTCACATTAACTTCCCTGTGCTGAGTAAATGTTGAAACAGTGTCAGTTGAGATTTCAGGGAATGAACACACTGCAATGATCACTTGCATTAAACCAAAAAGCAAAACTTGTCTGAAGAAATGTCTACTGACATATAAACCCATGCTCACTTCTGAAAGCCAACCTCACAAAGCCAGAAAATGTGTTGAGTTTCATGTGTCTGGTGGAGAAAAAGAGTGCTATTTCTAGAAGACGAAAAGATCATTTTTCAAAGTCGTTTTCTGAAATGATTGTGCCTCCGTTGATGGATCACATCAAGCTATTCTTTGAAGATTTAAGAATAAGGGAGAACTTATGTAAAAACTGATTTTTTTTCTTAAAGTGTGGTCGTTGTGTCCATGGTTCTTAGAAAGAGTTCCCTCCCTTGCTTTCCAGAGCTCAGCTAAGCAGGTGCTCGGGTTTTATCTGTCGCAGACAGTAGCCATTATTACTCCCCTATCCCCGCCTCCCAAGAGTCAGTTTTCCTGCTTCCAGATGTAAGGCCACTCCTCCCTCCCGCCCACCTCACCTCCCAAAGGAAGAAAAATCTCTTTCAAAGAATTTGTAGAGTGGCGGCTTCTAAACTCGGTCAATTCACTCACACTCTTTGGTGTTGCAGTACATCTGCTACTAATTATTATATCTGTGAGCACATGGGATGCCCAGCAAGAGAGGGAGATTTCCATAAGAACCCTTTCTGTTCTTGCTCACGTTGTAGATTTTATCTAGTGGACCGTCCTGAGCAGGCTGCATTCACCTTTGGCGTGTGTGTGCAGGGAGGTGACTGCACGCTGTGCCATGGACGGGTGGCCAGTGTGCAGTGCCAAGGAGGTCCGAGCGCGTCTGGGAGCGAAGACTTTGACCGGGAAACCTTTTTGGAAAGCCGCTCTAATGGCATGCTCAAGAGAGGCATTAGCTCGAAATATCACAAGGGAAGAAGTGACCTACCATATGCTCAGCTCCTCGGAAAGAACTATCTTGGAGAAAATGCTCACGAGTTTAAGAGAAAGTTTGAGTTGATATCTTTGCTCCTGGCGTCCTAATTTTCAATTCAGATAAAGACTTTAAATAACAACCTGACCTTGATGATCGGAAACAAGTAGTGGTTTAGGGAGTGATTTCTGAAAGAAGATGCTTAAACATGCCAAAGTCCCCAGACTGAAAGCGGGAGACCAGCCGTGCCCACTGCCGGAGCCAGCTTCTAAGCTTCCTCGCACTTGCTCAGGAGCAGGGGTCAGAGCATGCCCAGAAGAGAAGGACTGGCTAAAGTAACAAAAGAAATGTTCAAGTACTGCCGGCAGAGCAGTTCGGTTGGGAGACCGTGGAATTGGGGCCACACCCCCGCGGACGGAAGGATCCCGCCTTCGCCCACTCCGGCGGCCAGCAGGCCCAGGACGCAGCTGCAGAGAAACAAAGGTGCCTCATTTACATAGCGCTGGGACGCCCCGGGATAATCTGGGATGCGCTGTGCCCGAAGCGCCAGCGCCCGGGAGAGGCCGGCCTGGGGGAGTCTCGCTGGCTCTGCGCCCAGAAAAGCCGGCTGGAGAACATCTGACTTGACCTGGGGCGGAGGAACTGACTCTTTCAGATGCACTTTGCCCCCAGAAAACATGCCTGCTGGGTGGGCACTCGGGATAAAGCAAAGTTATGACGACCTAGAATCTCAGGCGAGGAAACCGCCACGATTTACCGTGAGGCGCTCGCCCGCCCGCCTGCCCGGAGCTGACCCTTGGCTAACCCTCACGTCGCTTACCCCACTGCCCTACGCTGCCATAAAGCCTCAGGACAGCACCCTGGGGTCAGTGCTCCTGACACCTTTTCTTGGAGATATTTGCGGAGCGGCTGCTGAGTTTGGGGGAGGGAGGAAGAGGACAGAAGCACCCTGGTGCAACTGCAAAGTTTTCTTGTGCATTAGAGAAGAATCACTGTGCCAAAGTCTGAGACTTGCTTTGCGAAAGCTCATTTGCCCGCTCGCACGTGTGTGAGAGAAACAAGGGTAGGGATTTGGGGAGCGGGAGGGTTGTGCACTCAGAAGACAGGCGGGGAGACAAGGGACACTGCAAGGGGGTCAGCACCCTAAGCGGGGGCTGCCACTTGCTTCACTGACAGGGATAGGAAGACGCAGGGTGGAGTCGCAGTCCTAGTGGAAGCAAGACGAAGGACAGCACAGAGCTTCCACTAGCAAGGAAGGGGGCTGGGGTGGCCGCCGGGCCGGGCTCAGCGGTTGCCATAGCGCCGCGGCGGAGGCGCCGCGCTGCTAGAAGCGGCGAGCAGCGCCTGGAGTGGGGGATGGGAGGGGCACAAGATGCTGCCTCCGCAGCAGAAGCGGCAGGTCCCTCCAGCACCCAGGGCAGCAGATCCACCACCAATTCCAACTCCTTCCCTTCCATGGCACAGGGCCAGGGATGAGACACTGGTTCGACTTTTGAGCCAAAGTTGAAGATAACCATTCTCAAGAGTGGCTCAACCAACCATCCAATCTACCCAGAACATGTTTACCCCAGAAGAAAATAAAACTCCCACCGTTGTGTCAAAATAGTCCCAACAGGAAAAAAAAAAAATAGTCCCAACAGGGAAAGGTTCCCATGATTACAATGTACACAGTTCTGCCCCACAACTCAGGTCGGAAATCAGAGAAAATGGATCTCCACGTGGAAAATGTTTGAAGTTAACGTAGAAAATAACAGTTTATCTAGAAACTGGGCAGGGACTGGTGTGGAGGTCTTAGCCTAGTACCCTATTTCTTGAGGATATTCTTAGTAAACGTTGGTCTAAGAAAATGCATTTTTTGTGTGTGTGTCAGCTCTTTTGGAAAGCTACTACACACTCTGCTACAGTCGCCAAGATTTTTAATATAAAGATATGAAATGATCAGCGAATATAACAATCTAATGATTCAGCAAATATTATGCTGCAAGACCAGAGCAACAATAATTAAATCTTTAGAGTATTGGTGGGAGTTTTCCGGCTTCAAGTCTTCTTTTTTTCCACCCAGTCTGCAAACACACTTAGTAACACACACTCATTCACAAACACATCAGAATTCCACATAAGTAGGTTGTAATACTCAAAATATTGGGCAAACTACAGACTGTAGCACTTACTATGCTTGAATCAGAACTGCTACACACACACACACACACACACATTTCCAGTGGTTATAGGGACTTGTTTAATCCTGTCCAAAGAAACATGCATTCCTGTGTATGCTTGTTGCTAAGAGCAACGTGCTAAGTACCATCTGAAGGCATGAAGAAAGCAGGAAAACTACTACAGTAGGAATCCAGCTATAACCCATTGTCTCTTTTGTCATTACCAGACTTCTTGACTCCAGGTGTGTGTGTGAGGGGTGAGGTTCCCTTTTTAAATATATGTGAAAGCATTCCTACTTTGATTCTACAAAGCCTGGGAGAGATGGTGAATTTTATTATAGAAAAAAAATATGAGAAAATGGAAAGACATAAGATGCTGTTGGCATGATAGGAGATGCGGGCAATCACTCTTCAATTTCATTTTGACTGTATGACTTAATCAGGATTATAAGGCTTCCTGCACACTTTGGTCTGAATCGACTTGAACTTTCAAAGTGCCTACAGTGTGAGCCTTTACCCCGCTGGCTTTTCCATCTCTCCCTCTTAGCTACTTTAGGGAACTTTCCCTGACTAGTTCTGCTCCTACTAAAACTCCATTGGCCATCGAGAGCAGCTGAGCGTTGCCCACGTTCATTTTTTTTCCAAGCAAACCCTCTGACCAGGGTTTCCACTGGAGTCCCACGTTTAGATTTCCCTTGAAGCTCCAAGGAAACCCTGAGTCTTAGGAAAGCAATAAATTCCCATGGCTGTAACTACCTAGGGTCTTTTATCTTGCCAGAATGAGATAAAGATGCAGACTTAGACTCCCACACACACATCTGCCCTCTCCCCTCCCGACCGACCGCAATTACTGCTTTTCATCATTTTCTAGTCCATAACGCCCAGAAAGCTGTTAGAGGAGGGACTCAGCAAGTTAAAAACAAAAACAAACAAAAAGCCATTCTTATTATGACGCTATTGCGTTCTGGTTGAGCAACAGCCTCTCTGTGTTAAGAAGAACCTTGAATCCTACAGGAATATTTTTTAAAATCTCCACATCCCAGTAGGAGACCAGGAACGGGAAAAGGTGGTAAAATTAACCGAACTGAAAAGGCTCTCAGATAAAAGACATCAAAAGGGTTAGTGCCTTTCATTTGCGCGAGGACCTGCCCTGGACCCGGGCGGTAGCTGACAGGCGCAACTTGCCAAAGAGTTACCGAATATTAACTTAGCCCCGCAAACTGAGAGGCGTGTAGCCCCAGCGCGCACTTTCGCTCGGACCGCGCACCCCTCCAAGCCCAAAAGGCTCAGGAGGAGACAGGCTGGTTGTGTCCCCAGCTCTATCACCATCTCTGTGGCAGGCTACTGTGGGGAGGTAATGCAGCGACCACTACCACACACTGGCCCTCCCCTCACCCTCCCGCGGCTAAAAATAAAAATGAAGAGGAGGAAAATAAATGAAAGCACAGAGGGTTCTTTAAAACCGCGGGAGGCGACGGAGCAGTGAGCAGGTCTGAATGCTCCGAGCCCACCGCCAGGCAGAGCGAACTTGCCTGTTTACATCCGGCTGCCTTGGAGCCGGATACCAGGCAATGGAGAGGGATGGGGAATCTTACCAAATCTTAATACATGTGTGGTTCCTTGAGAATATCCAATCCACAGTAAACAGAGCAGGAGTTTAATGGTGCGCCTGAAGACTGGATTACTTAGAATCGGGGAAATGATCTTCATGGTGTTTCTGTGCCCACACGCGCGGCACCCACTTCCCCGATCTAACGTTAGGCTCCCGGTTCGGGCAGAAATGAGAATGCGTCGAGTAGTGGCCGCAGACACGATCACGGCATGGTCACAGAGAGAGGAAGGAGGCTCCGCTTCCCAAACCCATTAGCAATCGCTGCATGTTCCTCACTCACTGCGCCAAGGAGCAACCTTCCACTGCAAGGGATGGTGGGACATCCATGTTAGTCGGAGAGCATCCGGGAGAAATCCAGCACGCACACCCACAATGTCCGGCCCCGCGAGCCTGGGGAGGCAAAGGAGGAGGAAGATCAATAGGAAATCCAACCTTGGAAAGCAGCGAGGTGTCGGTTGCGAGCCACAGTCCCAGCACAAAAGGCGCTTTGCCCGCGAAGGATTTGCCAGGCCCTATTCTACTGCACTGCTGCACAGCTTCTGACGTGAAGCCAAGATTAAGTGAGAAAAATTGAGATAGCTGCTCGCCTCTTAAGGCTCCCTGCCAGTGAGCTTCCCAATATCTATTATGCAACTGATCTGATAGCCCGCCTTGAGTTGCAAGAAAGAAGTCGGATTTATTTACGTGAGAAAATTGTTTTTATTTTCAATAAGAGTCTTTACTAAGAGAATGATTGGTGTATGCAAGCAGGCTTCTTACAATCAACTGATGAATTTTAATAAATGACTAGCTAAATCAAAGTCACTTTGCCTGGGAACTGTTTTTAAAAAAAGGAAATGATCTAAGACGGAGGAATTTATTGCAAATCTAACTTGTGGTTAGGTTGAAAGAGAATCTTATTCATATTTTTTATTTTAATTTAGGCCAGGAATGAATATAGATTGGAATGCAATTGGAGAGGTAAACCTAGTCTTTAAAATCTTGAGTAGGGTATTCCTTGATTACTACCTAAGAGTAAAGAGAAATTTCTTCAAGTGGACTTTTAGGGGGGAAATTGAACTAAGGTGAAGGAATCATATTTTCCCACCCATTTTTAGCTCATCTAAAATAATTGTACGTATACAAAAAACAATAATGTTTGAATTGGTACAGCAAACTCCCAAGGCTTCAAAAATTTATGCTCAGAATTACTTCATTTTGGTTCCTTGAATTTTTTTTTTCTTCAGGAGGTGGAATATGGGATCATAACTTGAGCAACACTGAGTGTCATAGCTTTGTCTAGAAAGATCTTACCATTTTCTAGTTTTCTGATGGAAATATTTAGAGATCACAGCTAGTGACTGTCTTGGCTTTCACAAATAGGAATTTATTCAAGAAAAAATTGCAGAAATAAATTTTAACATAAAATATATTTTATTGCCAAAATAGGTCATATGCTGTCCATAGATTAAAAATATCAAATGCTAATATTTTATATTAAGTGAAACTAACGTGGATAATAAATATATCAGTTAATATTTTAAAATGATCAAACAGCACAAATGGCAAACTGTTGGACTTATATCTTACAATTAATCTCTTTTTCATAACCAACTAACAGGACATAGGCTAAACTTTATGAAAAAACATAAGATCATGTCCTACTTGAAGACAAATTATTTTATTAAGAAGTGATATGAGCACTACTTAGGTCTTACTGTGTTTCCTCCAATAGCAAGAAAACAACATAATGTTTCCATTTCATCATAGTGATTTTTTAATCTGTATTTTCTTAAGGTATTATAAAATGCTGGTTTAAAAAGAAATCTATATTTTGCAAAGGCATTAAGTGGCTTTTTTCTTAAAAGATGGAGGCATAACTGCAGTGTCAAAAATAAGTATCATGAATGTCTAGTTCTGCAGTCTAGCAGGCAATTCAATCAAATAATTTGACTATTGGAGCACTTTAAAAGGAACACCTAGTGGTAAAACCAAGGGTATCTAGCGACTCCTTCAGTCCATGTTTAAAATATCCTGTATAAAATATGTACGGCCCAACATGTTCTGTCTTGTATTTGCTGTCTCATTTATTCCATTCTATTTGCTCATTTTCTTTTTAATCCTAGCAGAGATAATAATGACTGCCAGGGCAATAGTAACTCTTAGTATTTTCATTTGTCAATATAATTGATAACTACTACCTGAAAATAGCATGTTCTGTTGTGACTAATCAAAACACAGCAATTTTGCAGTGTAGCTGGCATTTAATGGAACTTGAGAAAACAAAATGTACCATATCTCCCTGTTCATGTAGTCTGTTAACATAATGACAATGACATTTGACATTACAGTTTTAACTTACCTACTTAAAACTAGCATTCTAAACTATTTAGTTTTTGTGGGGTTATTTATTGGATGTCTAGTTGGAAGAGTGAAAGATCAAGCTTCCAGATTCATGAAGTTCTTACACAATAAATTAAACAGTAAAAAGTCTAGCATAGTTTTTCCTTACTATTAATTAGCCCCAAAGAACTAATTTTGCACATATGCTAAATTAGGTTCATTTACATACATCAACTAAGTTGAAAGGCTTTTAAACAACATTAGGCAACTTCACCTGTCCTATTAAACTTCTGCAAGACTGAAGACAACCTTTCTTCAGGACCGTGGACAGCGCTCCAGGCATCGATTTATTCTAGAGTAGTACATTGAAAGTAGTACAATGAATGGGTAATATGCCATTGGAGTGACAATGCGCATATTTCTACTATCCAGAGTCAGGGCATTTGAGTTATTGCATTGTTCACATTGTCAAGAGGACTATTTTATCAACTGTATTGTGTGTATTTTTCAGTGCCACTAGCTGAGGTTGCTTAAACATACTCAGGATATACTAATAGTCATTCCTTTCCAGGGCATGCTACTAAAAGCGGCTTACATTAACTGAGTTTCCTCATGAGTATTAAACTACTTGTTTCTCAGTACAAAAAGATGCCTGAAAGACCATAATTCAGAATTCCAAATATGAATAACATGCTGTCAATATTTGGTGGCTAAAGACATTTTTAAAATGTACAATTAGTTATCACTTTCAATTCCCCACCTCCAGATTTCCATCTGTTACAAGGGTAATTAGATTAATTTTCCTCTTTCTCATTAAACTTCACTCAGTCCCCAGGACAAAAAAAAAAAAAAAAAAACACTAAATTTTCTTGCCTCCCCAACACTACAGTAAAATGATTTGGTGATTTGGTCGTATAAGAGATGCTTTATTATATGGCAATTTTGAAGTTATTGCAAGTTTCTCCCCAATATTGATAGCATACATAATAGTTTGAGTCTACATAAGGATTAATAAAGTCATTATACACTATTTCACTGACCAGATTTAAATCTCTTTATAAAATTGTGTCAATTCTGTAATTTGCTCCTTTCTCAAAAGAAAAGCAAATACCACTATCGGGTGTCAGGTGGTCACATATATTTTGTAATAGTGAGATTTATATACTTTATTCTATGGTCTCATTTTTTTTTTCATTGTAACCATATGGCAGCTTTTATTTCTAGGAGCCAAAGCTCTGTAGGTTCCAAGGTCAAAGCAGAGATGACAAGCTACAAGCATACACATACATACACACACACAGAGAAGCTGTGTTTAAAACTAAACCTCAAAAAAACAAAATACCATAAAAGACTGACATGAAGAAATACCAAGCCTATGATAAATTAACAAAGAACAAAATGTGTATCATACTCATGCAAAGCTTGTTCCAACAACAAGAACAACAACAACAAAAAGCCATTAGCTTCATCTTTCACTATATTTTTATATTTGCTGACACTAATGACCTCTTATTCTTGGGCAGTATTACTTGAGAAGCAATTTTAGTTTCCTATTCTCTCAGTGAAAATGAATCTTATTCTAGTTAGCTGCCACCTGCTGGGGCATGAACAAATGTGTAATAATCCTTATAGCACAACATTCAAAAAGACAATACATATACCTTTTGCTAGAAACAGCAAATATATATCCCAGAACAACTTGAATTTCAAAGGTATTTCAAAGGTTTTTCTATGCCATATCTATATTTAATTTTTTCACACGAAATTTTTATTAGGGATTCCACTTAATTTGTCACAGAAGTCCTGCTGTTATGTGACATTTGAGAAACCTCAGCTTAGGGTAACACCTAACCTATCTTTCCATACAAGTGTTCTGTTGTATTTCAGCTTAGCTAAAATAAACAGTCTGCTCATCCATAGTATTAAAGGTTCCAGAGAATGAAGTCAGGACTGAGATCAGTTGAAATCACACTGTTGCATACTTGCAACTCACTCTTCCTAACTATGAATGCTATGCTATCTATTCCTCATGATTCTAAACACATTATCAGCTGTTCCACCAACATTCTGCTGCATTGATGATTAATGACATTTAGAGTTTTAATTAATTTTTAGATACTGCAAAGAAGTGTATCTTAATTAAGAAATTGAAGTGGAATACATTTACATGTCCTGGAACCTTTTCTTTCTTTCTTTCTTTCTTTTTTTTAAATTTCAGTCTGTGCAATCTTCAATGGGTTTAAATAGAAAAGAAAAACAGGTAAGACTTCTAGGCATCATTCATTTCTCTATTACCTTGCTCCTGTGCATTTGAAGTTTTTTGTTCATTTAACTCAACAGTCTCTAAGGACACTGGGAGGAAATCTTTAAGCTGCCTTGGTGGTTACAGAAATAGCGTCTATGAAAAGTTATAAGATAATGAACTAAGACAAATCGACATTGAAATACAATTGCATATCTTCCAGCAACTAAACTAAAACTAGTTAAGATTCAAATGAATCGATCATCTCTTGTGAAATGAAAATAATCATTAATTCATAAGATAATTTCTGATGACAGAATACTTACAGTATGGAGATGAAGAAGTGATAGAAGATAATCTGCATTACCAAAATGATAGCGGTAGTAAGTTTTCTAATATTCCCTATTCCCTAAATTGGAAATCACTAACTAAGGAGTCTCAGTTGGGTAGTGTTTGGCAAAGAAACTCTATCTGCTTAAAGGTAAACATATCAGGGTATGCGGTTCTTTAAAAGTTCTTGACGTTTATGATCCACCCTGGTGACACTACACCCTCCTTACTCTAATGGGACGCCCTCCAAGTTTTTTCAAAAGCTCTTAATACTGGCGCCTGTTAAAACAAATGTCTGTACTTCCTCAGCACAGAACTAAGGAACAGGGTTAATGGATGGATGGGTGGACAGGAGGAAAGATGGGGAGTTCGTCAGACCCGCAGGCAGACACACAGCTTCTTGCCATCTGTCTCATTCTCTTCGCCTTGCGTGAGTCCCTGTAGCTGAGGCCACTTCCTGACACGTCCACTTATTAAATTATTTTTTTGTGAAGAATACGAGTGCCTGCAGCCAACAGAGCCACTTGCATCCTTGACGGGAATTGGCTGAGACAAGCGGGACAAAGACACTCTCAGTGAATCAGTCCAGCGGGTACCCCGAGCGCACCCAGCTCTGCCGCGCTGCTGTTCGCCTTCTTCTTTCCAGGCGGAAAATGACCCTCGCCCACCCGCAGTCCCTCCCGTCCTCGGGAAAACAAACACCTTGGGAAGGAGCCGGGAGTGGAGCCCACCACCGGGGAGTGCTTACCTGGCGCTAAGGGTGAGGTGGGCGGGGAGGGGGTGGGGTGGTCCTCGGGGAGGAGCAGCCAGAGGAGGTCGGGCGGAAAGTCCCCCGCTCGCAGACCAAGCAGCGCAGCCGCCGGCGCAGAGCGCGAGTGACGGCGGCAGCGAAGACGGTGACCGTGGAGCAGCAGCGGTGGCTGCGGAGACAGACACGCCTCCTGGCGGGGGTTCCTCGCCTCTTCCTTTAAAGGCGCCGCGCTCCTTTCGACGCGGTCCCTGCCCGCTCCTGACCACCACGGCCACCCGGGCGCAGCTCCCGCCCCTGGGTTTCAAGAGCTAGAGCGAGACAATTCCGGGTGTCACCAGACTTGGACGTTATGAACCACCCCGGGCCCCTACCCAGGCTGGAAGTTCACCCTCTGCGCGCACACCCGCCTCCTGGGATGGAGGGTTTGAGACGGAGATGCTCTGTCAGGGAGTGAGTGATGCAAAACGCTAAGGAATTTGCCTAGCCTTGGATGGTGACAACACATATAAAGAGCCCAAGCACGTTTGGTTCGGGGTGTTGGCTTTTACACCTCTCCGAAACCACAGCAACGAAGCATCTCCGCTGCTAGGGTTTGGGTAGCAGCTGGTAGTCTCTAAAGTGTCCCTCTTAGTCCAACTACTGCCATTTTCCTTTGAGGTTTGCGGGAACGATCTTGATCTGCGCCCCTCTTACCTCCACCTCCAGTGCACGCAACAAATGTGCCGGTACTCCCTTACTGGGAGTCAGCGCCCTGCTCCATGCATCCGTTGCCAAGAACAGATGCATGGAAAGGGACTTTTCCTGAGTGTCAGAGAGTTGGCGGGCCGTCTCTGTGTATGTCTGGCGCCTTAATAGCAGACCCCTCCTTCCCCGCAAGTCCCTGAGCTCTCAACCCATGCACATTGCCCAAAGAAGTTGGATTTGAGATCTGGCAGGCGCCGAACCTGAGGTCGAAGACTCAAAGGTTGGAGAAAGGAGCCTGGGGAGCCGCCTTGGTTTGGTGGCTACCCGTCTGAATTCTCCAGAGGACTTTTTAAACCGCTAGAGATGGGGAGCGGCGCCTGAGTCCCAGAGTATTCCAGCAGCTTCGCTTGCAGGGAGAAGCTGGAGGCGGCGAGTGCACCAGGCTCTCCCCGCTTCTCAGTGGAAACGATTAGCTTTTGCAAACAATCCCCTATTTCCGCTCCTTTGGGTCGGAAAAGTCAACATCTATTCAATACCGTTGCTATTTTATCCTCAGCCCTACAATATTAACTGGAGTAGAGACGTAGCAGTTTCCCCCAGAGGAAGCTGGAGAACTACGATTCGAGAGGAGACTTAAGTAAGGCTGAGCGGGAACAGGCCGGGAGCGCTGGGCTCTGGAAACAGTTTTCAAACTGGCTGTGTAAGGAAGGGGCCAGGTGGGATTCAGCGGCTCCGCAGAGCCCCGGAGCAGCCCCAATCCCTAGCGGCACTCCGATCTCTAATTCCGAAAGCCCGCAAGTTACAGAGGTTTAGAATCCCAAGGGACCAAGTTGTCTGGGCTGGAGAAGAGCATTTGTCCTTTTGCTGCCTCCTTGCCTGCAGCCGTCCTAGAGTTAAGCCCTCACCCGACCCTGGCACAGCAAGTGCCACCCCTGCACACCCTGGGCTAGCGCCTGACTCAGACTAGCTCTGAAACACAGTCCTGCAAAAACCAGCAGTCTGTACACTCTCAGTCAACACCCGGACTCTCTGCGCCCCCAACACGCCTACAGCGTCCTCCCGGGTGGGGGAAACTCTGGACTTAGGTTAAAGAGAGATGGGTTAATGGCCATGGAGAGTCACTTAGTCGTTTAAACATCCCGGGGGTGGCTGGGAGGCTCTCGTCATTAAGTCAACAGCAGCCTTGTTGTACCGAGTAAATGAATAGTCAATGACTCCATTGTGTACCCCGGAGCGGGCGGCACAGACGCGTGACCGGCTCTGGGCGCCTGGGCTCCAGCTGCTGTGACCTGCAGCCTAATGGACCCTCGAGGCACAGCCGAGTTTGGGCCAGGCTCAGAAAAAAATGCCCTATTCAGTCCCACTCCCCCACGGGAGTAATGAAGACAACTTGTTTACTGGTCAAAGACACTTTCCTTGTCATCATTACACCCACCCACTTCCAGGGAGAAAGGAGCAAAACACCGGACACGAGTAGATTCCAGTGGAAATCCCCGGGTGATGGCATTCAGTTCTGTTTGTGGTGACTCAGAATGGAGAAAGAGAGTGTGTCTAATCTGACTTTAAGTGTTTAACATAGGGGCTGACACGCAGTAGGCACTGAATGAAAGAATGATGGGATTGCTGGGCTCAATCTTCCACCTTCCACACTGTTGTCCCCAGGTCTACTTTATATTTGGGGAAGGAAAGGCTTACTAACAACTTGCTATTATTGCTATGTGTGATCTTAGAACCTAGTTATGAATTTCTTTTATAGAGTAAACAGGACACACTTATAAAGACAGAAATAACAAGCCCTGTCAAGAAGAGGTAATGGGGTAATGGGGGCGGGGCGGAGGGAGTAGAGCTGGAGAAGAGTAGAACAAATGTAAGTTATGCGTGTTGTGTGACAAATTCATTTCCTCAATAGCAAAATGTTATCTAGATCCTAATGACAAAAGTAGAATAACAAGGTAGTATTAGACTATGCACATCCATTTGGCCTTAAAAAAAAATCTCCAATGCTGTAAAGAGAACTTTTTAATAATTAACTCAAGATTTATGGCATTAAACATTTAAGGAATCAGATCCCAAGTCACTTCTGGGCAGTCATGAAGTGCTTTTTCTTTTCCATTTCCATTCACCCTTAAGAGTTAATTTTCCAATAGGCACAGAAAGAAGTAAAAATTGTTGGAAATCAAGAATGGGGGGGAGGGATAAAAACCTACCTAACAGGTATAATGAACACTATTCGGGTGATGGGCACACTTACGGCCCTGAGTAAAGCATTATAAAAGCTATCCATGTATCAAAAACATTTGTAGCCCCTTAATATTTTGAAATAAAATAAAAAAAGACAATCTTCTGTATTTGAGAAGTTTGCTAAGTCCCTCAGCTAGAGTCTCACATAAGAATTACCTCCTCCAAACCCTCTGTTAGGGACAGGGTCTTGCTCTTTTGCCCATACCTCATTCCCACCCTCTTTCTTACTTCTCAAAGTGCTCCTAGAACAATAGCAGCTCTGGGATTATGACTTCTGAAGACCCAGGAGAGACAGTCTGAATTCCCAAATATACTAAGAGAGTTTGTTTGTTTGTTTTGGTCTTATTTGGTTGAACTGAATGTAGAATTGGAAGGTATTATTTTGGATCTCATCCAATGCCTCCATTTTACAGGTAATAAAAAGCAAAGTGAGAGAAAGGAGTGAATTGCTTAGGATGTAGCAAAACTGAGACTGCCTTCTAGCTGTGTAGCAGTATCAGGCTGCTTCCTGTCACCCCCTTTCTAAATTTAGAGTCATATGAAGTTAGGACTAAAAGAAATCTTAAGAACATCTACTCCATTTCAGTTTCACAGACCTCTCTCTCATCTGGAAAAAAAAATGTACACATGTGCACACAGCCTCAAAATTTTGCATATAATAATAATAGATGCATGGATCCCCCAAAGCCCATTGTGGGCTGGTGAGGAGGCCCTACACCCCAAGCTAAGAACCACTAATCTAGTCCAACAATGTTATTTTACAGATGAGGAAATCTAAACCAAAAGAACTTGTTTAGAGAAACAGAGTGGGTTAAAGACAGTTCTAGGACTAGAGACCAGGTGCCCTGATTCTAACTTGTTCTCATTCTCTCAGGTAATTTTAGCCATAAATTATAGGTAATTTGACATAAATTACACTGAGGTATTAATAACTCATAATGGCCAGTGGGTTTTTCTCTCAGAATAATCAGCATCGGTGCTTGAAGAATGAGATCTATTATTCATTTCTGAAACCTCTCAATATATTTATTGAATATATACTATCTGCCAGACACTGTTATAGTGCTAGAAAAACAGCAGTGAGCAAACTAAACAAAATGCTTGCCTTTGTTGAGTCTTCAGTATGGTAGCAGGAAAATAGACAATAAATAAATATACAAGTAAATATGTAAGATGTCAGATAGCAAGGGTTGCCATGGAGAAAAAGAATGCAGAGTAAGCATAATAGAGCATGTTGAGAGGACAGGGACAGGGAAAGGTATTATTTTATATACAGTGGTTAAGGAAAGTCTTCCTGATTAGTTAACATTTGAGCAGATATCTGAAGGAAGTAAAGGGAAGATCCATGTATATATTTGGAAGAAGAAGTTTTCAGGCAGAAGAAATAGGAAATGTAAATGTCCTGAGGTTGAAACAAGTATAAAGCCCCTGAAGAAGAACAAAGAACTCAATTTCCAGTGATGAAACAGGAGATTGATAGAAAATCCAGTCAGAGGGGAGCAGTGGGTCATGTGCTATAGAGTTTTGGATTTCTCTCTGCAGGCAACACAGAAGACGTTGAGGTATTTTGACCAGGGAAGAGGTATGATCTGACTTATGAAAAGGGCCACTCTGGCTGCTCTATTAATATAGACTAGACTTAATAAAGGACAGGGCAGAAGCAAGGCAACCAGCTGGGAGGCTACTGTAATAATCCAGATAAGAGCAGATGTGGCGTAGGGATGGTGAAAAGTGGTCAGCTTCTTTATATGTTTTCAAGGAAAGCTGAAATAATTTGCTGATGGATCAGAAGAAGAATGACTCCAAGGTTTTTGGCTTGAGCACCTAAGGAATGGGGTTGTTACTGAGATAAGGAATATTATAGGAGAAGGGATTTGGGGGATAACAGGTGAATTATGAGTGAGTATTCAGACATACTAGCCTTGTTACAGGCGTTGGACATCCAGCTAGAGATGGTGAATAGGCAGTTATATACAATAGGTCTGAAGTTCAGTGGAGAGGTATACCTTTGTGAGTCACCAGCTCATAGAGTTATGAGGCAAATGAGATAATCTAGGGCTTGAATGTAGGTAAGCAAGTGAACAGTTCTTAAGACTGAGCATTCAGACATTTCAAAGTGTAGACACTGAGGAGATGAGAAGGAACCAGAAATGAGAGAAGTAGCAGCCACTAAGGTATTATAGTAGAAGAGTCAAGAGTTTCCCAGAAGCCAAGTGACCAAAGTATTACCCCAAATGAGTAATTGTTTAGCTGTGCTAAATGCGCTGATAGTGAGCACTAAGGATTAGCCATTTGATATAGTGCTGTCATTGATGACATCAATGAAACTAGTATGGGAGTATTGGTATGGGGTAAAGCATGCCTGAGATAAGCTCAAGAGAGAAGAGGAGGAGAGAAATTGAAGATGGAGAATAAAACCATCGTTTTCAAGAAATTTTGCTGTTAAATGCAGAAGAAAAATGGGGTGGTATCTGGAAGATGATGTGGGATCAAGGAATTTTATTTTTAAACAGAAGACTAGTAAGTACAGCATGTTAGTATTCTTATGGGAGCAGCAGTAGGAAAAACTGGTGCTGAAGAAGAGATGGATGGATGCCCTTGACCAGTCGGGAAAGAATGGAATTTAGTGGGGCCAGGTGCGGTGGCTCACGCCTGTAATCCTAGCACTCTGGGAGGCCGAG
>VBSM01000361.1:54521674-54563880 GCA_008086735.1 Cheirogaleus medius | reverse complement strand
ATATAGTACAGATGTCAGTTGGTTTCTAAGTGTGGTGTTAGGGGTCTACCTTTCCCACATAAGCTCCAAATCCCTGTACCAGGCTGTCTTGCTCCAGAGACACCTTTCTTATCACTCTCTGGCTCCGATGATTCTATCTCTTGTGCAGATGCCTGCTTTGCTTGGCCTCATCTAATAGATTTCATACTGAATTTTTCAGGAAAGGAATGGAAAGGGAAGAAGAATGGGAACAGAAAGAGGGTATGCAGTTCTCTCATTGTTATCTGTATTTTTTCTTCATGAAATAAGAATGAAAAACAAGCTAAGAGGCTTGAGTGGGGAGAAAGTATTAGGTGTTTAAGAAGAATAAAGAATATGTGACATTTTTTATCTAGGGACATGGAAGTGTGAAAAGATAATGAAATGTAGTTGTATACTTGGCCAACACTCAAGAGCACTCTACCTTGATGACTTATAAGTCTTTTAACATTCCAAAGACTCATACTCACCCTTCCCACCAGTATAAATATTAAGCTATTGAGGTTACAATCCTTTGTGCTGTCTCCCTTCATCTACCCCACCACTGCTACCACTTCCCTCACCAATCCTTAAATCCTCAAGTCCTACTTCGACCCCTAGTAATACAGTTATTATTTTAGAAAGTATTTATTGAGTACCTATTATGTTCCAAATAAGTGAAGACAAGACAATGAGGAAAAAACATAGACCATAAACCTTACAAGGTATTTTTAAAGACACATGGTAACTTCTGTTAGGCAGATTATGACATTCTTTTTCCTCTGTAGAAAGCACTGATAGAAAAGCAGTGATGTATCAGCAGTACATATACAAGTGCCATATGTTAGAGAGGTGTGTTTATCAGAAAATATTCTCTACTGGACTCCCAGTTTCTACATCCAACAAAGAAGGAAAGAAGCAATGAAGATCAGTAGGAATATGGAAAAGTGGAGAGAAATTCCTACTCTCAGTGGGATAGAAAGGCACAAAGGGGCAGAAATACACATTTCCCCAAAGTATAGGACCTAATTTGCCAGAAAATGAGAAAATTGCCAAATGCAAGTCCTCAGGACTATTCCCCATTTACCCATGCTCTCCTCTCTGGAAGGTTAATGCAAACATTCAGAGAGAAATAAAACCTATTATTTATCTAAAATCTACTGTAGTCACAGTTTTTCATAAAATATCACATTTAATTCTTTGAATAGTCTTATCGAATGCAAAACTATCATATTAAAGATGAGAAAAACAAAACAGAGAGAGGTCATGTAACTTGCCTCTGGACATACAGCTAGTGAAGGCAGAACTAGTATTCAGCCCTTTGTATTTAATAGTTTATTGTTCTTGCTAGTACATCAGAGGAGGTAGGTGGGAAAAAGTAATATCTGCCTGAGCACTCTGTCTCTCATCTCAAAGTAGTTCAGACGTTATTTCTAAGATGCAAGGGATAAATCTCTATAAATTAGGCTGGGAATGTGGAGAGCTGGAGGACATGGAACAGCTCGGATTGAGCAGATTTGCTCCCTTAGCCACTCCCTGAGAAAAGGCTTTGTCTGGAGCTAGAAATCAGAAGGAACTGCCTCTCAGAGGAGAAGCCAGCTTAAAAGTAAGTAGAAAGATCTTCCTTACAGCCTTTATCTAGGTCCAAGTAAAACCCTAAAACTTTACCTGATCTGCTAAGAGTGTTCTCAACAGAGCCTAAACGATACCCTCCACCAAGAGCATTTTTTGCAATAAGTGAGAACTGAAAATAAAAGCACTTCTGGTAATAACCCTTCATCCATAAAAAATGTCTTCTTAGTTATCCCTTCTATGAGAAAACCTATACTACCAGCTATTAATACTAACCTTCTGACTATATAACCATCCAGTGGAAATGGACAAAATGTAAACTGGAGATGATTTCTAAGAATGTTGTGTTCATGAGTTCTTCCAACGATAGATAGAATTTATTTGTATATATCTCAGGATTCAAGCAAACTTTGTAGCAAACTGGTTCAGAATGTCAAGTAGAACTTTATATGCATTTTTATTTGTATATATTTAAGGCATACACCATGATGTTTTGATACACATATACATAATGAAAAGTTTACTACAATCAAGCTAATTAATATATGCACCACGTTTTTTTTTAAGTAATGAAAGCACTTAAGAGATACTCTTGTAAGTAAATTCTGATTGATTCAGTTCACCATAGAAGTCATTTCAATATAGAATTAAGACTGTTCTTTTAATAAGCCTTCCCTAGAGGGGTCATCCATGCTGTAGAAAGCTACTTATGAAGGGCCTTTAGAAACTGACCAGAGTGTCAATAGATTTTTCTCCTCTAATTTAATGTAGTGATTCTAATTAGAAAAGTTTTCAAATGTCTTATTGCAGGTGAGCTCAGCTTCAATGGCTGTCATTCATTAAGGATACAGACTCTGCTAACTACCTACATTTCACATTCCCTCCTACTGAAGGAACATACAGGCTGCTGGATCAAGGCTGCTATGGCCTGGTGTGGATGTGCACTGTTGGAGAGCACACAACAGAGGTAATGGAATTCAGTTATGGTTTTTAATTCTGTAAATTAATGGATGAGGCAATAAGTTTAAAATGAATGGGAAATGAACAGAGAGGAGGCTAGAATAAAAATGTAGGCCCATACTCTGTGTAATAATGGAAAGTGTGAGAATCAGAAAATAAACTTTTATTTTGCAATCTGTTGTGCTAACAAACTTTTAATATATAACTGTTTCAATCTGTTTTCAGATCAGCATCCCTTTGTAAACACGTGTTAAATTTGAGTACAGAGAGATGGACAATAGCAATGCATCACTTAACTGCATCAATATTTTATGTAGTTGATCATGTAAAAATCAGAAGCAGATTTAGCCTTCTCTGTGGACTGTAGGGACTAAGGGTTTTTTGACCACATTTCCGCTTCATAAACAGAGCTATCCAACCAAGACTTGTTTACAAACTAGAAATGTGGTCAAACACATTGTTCCTGATGTTTTGTTTGCTCTTCTAGGCTGACAGATTGATAGCTTTAGAGTTATTTCTATAAAACTAGATACATATATAATTAGGAAAATAGAAGAAAAGAATCCATGATAGGAACACTAATAATACCTGATAATAAGAAATTGCTATTTTGGTGGATAAATAAAAATAAATAGTAACTTCTATGATATGTTTCAATATTTACTCATTTAAAACAAGACATATGTTTTATGTTTACATGGACTTCATTGTATTTATAACATTATAACAAAGAAATTAGGAATCAAAATCTAATTATCCAAAACCAGAATTATGGAAATCGGTCTTAGCTATAAGGAGGTAGAATTTATAAATGTTTTTCATTCATTTCTTCTTATTTTATATTATAATAATTTATAAAGAATGTCAAGAAATATATTATCCTTGTTTTATCAATGACGAGAAGAAGATTCAGAACAATTTTATGTCATGGACTAAAAGTTCCATCAATTGAACCACTATTTAAATATAATATCTTTGGTAAGTCAGCTAAGTCCCTTACATTTTCATTTTCTCACTTGTAAAATCTAGAGAAGGAATTTACTTTGAAATCTATGCATTCCCTACAATTAAAGACAGTGATGGTTTCGTGACAGAGCAAGTATCACATGACTGTCACTGGGGGAGCAGGAGTAGTACTCAGGTCTCTGAGCTTTCCACCACTACTTTGATGATGAAATATATCTGAAATCAAGAGCTGAACTGTGAAGATATATAGTTCTTTGCCTTGCTCCTTCATTTTAAGTCATCAGAACATGCAAAACTTACAATCTAACTTAAAAATAAATCTTCCTGCAAAAGATGTGATAAATTTTGCTCACTTAGCAAAAACCACTAAAAACACTAATTTAATCATTTTAAGCCTAAAGTTAATGTATAAAGAAAGCAATGTCATGATACTTTTTATAAACATCCCCTGATTAAACTCAACCACTTGCTTGCTCAGTATTTGGACCCACGCAGCTGAACATTTTTAGAGAAAATTAAACGACTGGGCTCTACTGGGTTGAATAGTGTCTCCCCAAAATTCATGTTTATCAGGAACTTATGAATATGAATGAGACCTTATTTGGAGAGAAGATTTTGCTGATATTATCAAGTTAAGAAGAGCTTGCTGGATTAGGGTGAGCTCTAAACCCAATATGACTCGTGTTCTTATAATAAGAGGGAAAAATGTAGACAATGACACACACAGAGGGAGGAACACCATGTGAAGGTGAAGGCAGAGACAAGAGTGATGCATGTACAAACCAAAGAACATAAAAGATTTCCAGCAACCACCAGAAGTGAGGGGAAAGGTATGGGGCAATTTCTCCCTCAGAGCCCCCAGAAGGAACCAACCCTGACAATACCTTGATTTTGGATTTCTGGGCTTTGGAACTGTAAGAGAATAAATTTCTGTTGTTTTAAGCCACACACATTGTTACAGCAGCCCTAGGAAACTAATACATGGACCCTGGCCAAAATTAGTAGTAATGACTATACATTTCAATTAAATTCTCAACATTCTCTACAAGCTTGCTCTTCCACTCTCTTAGACAATTGTTTCACATCTCATATCTCTTTTCTTCTCCTCTAAACCCTCATCTCAACTCATAATGTGCTTCATTTTTACTTGAGGCAAAAGAAGCCATCAGATAGGAATTCTTTCATCTGCCCATCAGCAAGTACATTGCCTGTTGCCACCTATTCCTATGTCATGACACATATTTGATCTTTCAAAAGATGGCATGATCTTGCTTTCTCTTTAAAAATTAACCCATTACTCGTGCTCTGGATTCTGTACTCTCTCATATCCTCAAGTATTCTAATCCCATCATTTAGCATTTCCTTCTTAAGGAAAAAAAAAGAAGAGAATAACTTTTCATCCCATGTCTACCTTCAGCTATAGCCCAATAACTCTATCTATACCCAGGCCCTTGCATAGAATAGGTAGACAACAAATATTTATGAATGAAGACTTATTATCCCATAAGTGCTATGCAAAATAGAACAAATTTAATGACAAAGCTATTATAATTTCTAACATGTAAAATACCAATTATATTATGGTATCATATGTTTTGTGTCCATTCATAATTTCCAGTTAAAATATTAGAAAAATATTTCTCCAACTTATAAACTTTAAACCTGGGTTTTTTTTAGGAGATAGAGTTTCATAATTAGATCAAAGAAATAAAGTTATCACTGCAGATGACCAATTTTTGGAAGCCTCTGTTTTGCTGGTCTTTGGACAATTCCAGAAGATAGCAATTCCATCTGATTGTGCTCAAAAGGGCCAGGGTTTTTAGTGCATATGCTAGCAGTTCATTGTCCCTTTTACTGTCACCAAATCTTATATTCTATTTTTTTTGTCTTTTCCCAAGATTACTCTTTTTTGACTGTTCAAGGCTCTGGTAGATGATACATATTCCACTTTTTCCTATAAAATATGAAGACGGGATAAAAAAGATAACTCACAGTGGTTTTTTTTTCCCCTGAGTCCTTACACCCCTTTGAGGATGGGAAAAGGAAGAGATCTTTATTGAATAATTGCTATAAACAGACACTCTTTTAGGTGTTTTGCACATTTTATCTCATTCAACTCTCCTAAAACAATCCTTCAAAGAAGGTATGGAGACTGACTTGAGGCGTCTTCAGATCCTCAGTCTACTTGGTGATTGTTAATCATAGCTCTGTTTACTCCCAAAGTCCACGCTTTTTCACTCTACTCCCTGGAAATGACTGTTATAACAAAAGAATACCACTTTTAAAATGAAATCTATTAAGTTAGATAGGAGGCCTTCCCCTGGCTGAATATATACATACTTTTGACAATATGTTGGGTTTCACATCAATACCATAAAGAAATTTCCAAAATAATTGTTTGCCTATTTTTGTATAAAAATGCTTTTATTCCAGAAGGACAATTCCAAAACAGTTTGAGAGTAAGCTAATTTTCAGGGCTTTATCGCAGCATATTGTTGAAATGTCTTATTTATATGTCAGTTTTCTTATACTGTTTCAGACAGACAACAAAAACTAGTTGGTGATTTTTTTTCTTTTTCCTTTTTCTTTCTTTCTTTTTTTTTTTACTGGTTGAAATACCTTTTAAACAGAAAAGAATCCTAACTTCCAACTCCATTGACCCTATGTAACCTCTCCAAGTTCAAAACTGATTTTAACGTTGGCAGTTACTATTGCCTGCAATATAAAGGTGAGGGAAATCTAAGATTAGACCACTGAGTGTGGGAAAAGAAGATATAATTGATAGAAACCAGGAGACATGTATTTCAGCTCACTTCCACTGCAAAATAAGGACTACTCACTTCAGGTAAAAAGATTTTTGAAGGTTTGCAGAATATTGATTAAAAAAAGTATAACTGTGATGAAAGTCTTCTTGAATATATATTAATTAATTTATATGTATCTTGTATACTACATAATGCAGAATTGAAATACATGTTCTGAATATAGAGCAAAATAATTGAAATCATAACCTTCCAGACAAATTTAAAATTATATTTATAGAAAAATGCATAATTTTTTCTAATGAAAAATCAAGAATGTTTCAGAATATGGATGCTTGTACATATTACTTTCTGTATCTAATTCTTAACCTCCTCTATCTTCTTTAACAGTACACAGAAATACAGTGATTTTTCTTTTTGTCAAAGAAAGTGCTACAGTTTCTAAAGCTGCCCATTGAGTGTTTCTGAGCCATAGCCAAGAGCTATTTCAAAATGAGGACAGATTTCTTTTCTCCTCAGGGACAGACAGCATGATGCTTCTTCAGCCCTGCATTCTAAGCCTTTTCTTCCTCAGATATTGTCCAATATCAGGTGTAAAAAGACACTCCTACTATTAAAATGCTGACAGCAAGCAAGGTGGGATTAAGTTCATTTTTTTATTCATTTCATGTTAAATTAAATCATCTGTAGTTCTGTAAGGATGAATTTAGCCATTCACTTAAAGAGAAACAAAAGAGATTTCAACCACTCCATCAGAAAGGAAACAACTATCAAATTGTTCTCAGATATGGGTCAAGAACAGGTCATTGTGAATGTAGTTGAACATAATTATGACATACATTCATAATTCTTGGCATTGTCTCCACTCTCATCAAAGAATGTGCAAGGAGAGAAGTACTTCAGATACCAAAGGTTACAACCATCTCATCTTCCTGACCCATCACTCTGTTTCGTCAAGCCTGGCTTCTCCATCCATTTTATTTGCATTTGCTATAGTAAAACAACAGTGCATTTTGTTATTGTCGCAGAGTTTTCCCAATATAGCAATTTTTTCATATTTTCATAGAGCTTGAACAACTTGCAGATGAATTCTCACAACATCCCTTCAGACTTCCCATGTGAATTCAAACACAATATGCAATTATGTCATTTATATCAGAGAGAGAAACGAAGAAAGGTTAATGTTCCAATGCTTTTAACGGAGTTCTTTCTGCATCATACCATTTTATTCCTCTGTTAGGAAAAAAAATGCAGTTATAGATGGTGATAAAAGAGCTGAACCAAATAAGCCTGGATTATATTAGTAATATTGAGTCAAGCTTTGGCTCTCAGATTCTAACTTGCTACAGTTTGAATATCCATGAAGCTACCAACATTCTTCTCCACTATTTGGATTTTCTACCTATTTAACCTCCAGATTGGGAGGGTTCAGGAAGGAACAGAAGGGAGAGTAATACATTTTGAATGTGAGTCATTAGCTTTATAAAGAACAACAGTGTTAACTGATTAAGTTTCAAATATCTCTAATACCAATTCCATTTTGAAAAGAAAGTAAGAAAAAAAGTTAATAATTCACCTCAACTACTATTTCAATGTTTTTGTTGGTTAATTTTGGGGTCTTTCCGTGTGTGTATATGTGTGTGTGTGTGTCTGATTGTTTTCTATAGTATTTATGCTGCCATCGCAGAATTCCCTTGTCAAGATCAAGATTCTAGTTTGCTGCTTGGAATAGGCTTAAGTTTAGCAATCATGTGCACAAACATTACTTTAGCATACTGCTGCTCCCTGCCTGTCAACTGCCACACTAGGGCTCAGGCAAGGATTGGATATCACACAAGGGAAGGCCAAGCAAAGGTGTGAGGTGGAGAAGAAACCAGGCTGACACAAAGGACAGTTGCCAATGAGATAGCAAGCTGTGCAGCATAAAGGAACTTGGATCTAAGTTGAGAGATGAATGAATCCAAGAAGGAGGTCAGACAGAACTTAGGCTTCAGAAGCTGAGGATCAAGATCCAAGCAGCAGGGATGGAGACTTAAACATTTAAAGAGAGAGCTCTTGGGGCAAAATCTAGGCACCAAGAAACTGGAAGTCAAGGGCAGGAATCCAGACAAAGATGGTAACATCTTCAGTGGAAAAAAAGAAATGAGCTATCAAATCATGAAAATATATAGAGCAATCTTAAACGCACATTACTAAATGAAAGAAGCCAATCTAAAATGCTACCTACTGTATAATTCCAACTATATGACATTCTGAAAAAAGTAAGACTATGGAGACACTAAAAGGATGAGTGGTCGCTAGGGGTTAGGAAGGAGGGAGGAATGAATAGGCAGAACACAGAGTATTTTTAGGGCAGTGAAACTATGTTTTATGTTAGTATAATGGTAGATAAATGTCATTATACATTTGTCAAAACCCATAGAATGTACAACATCAAGCATTAACCTTAGTGGAAACCATGGGCTTTAGGTGATAATGATGTTTCAATGCAGGTTCATCAATCATAACAAACGTACCACTTTAATGCAGGATGTTGATAGCAGGAAAGGCTGTCTGTGTGGTATGAGGGACAGGAGTTACATAGGAACTCTCTTTACTTTCCACTTAATTTTGTTGTGAACCTAACTGCTCTAAAAATAAAAGTGTTTTTTTTTTGTTTGTTTGTTTTGGTTTTTTCAAAAAAAGATGGTACCATAAAGGTCAGAGCAGAACCAGCAGCAGTGACCTAGAACATCAGTCCAAAAGGATCCAAGGCATACCTTGCTGTCCAGAGCCAGGTCCAATCTTAGGAATAAAGATACAAGATTGAATGTTGAGTTGGGTGATCTTATGAACTGAATTGTGTCCCCTACTCCCCAATTCATATGGTGAAGTTCTAAACCCAATGGGATGGTATTTGGAAACGGGGCCTTTGGGAAATAATTAGGTTGAATGAGGTCATGAGGGTTTGGCCCTCATAATGGGATTAATGCCCTTATGAGAAGAGATACCAGAGAGCTTGCTCACTCCTTTCTCTGCCATGTGAGGACACCCAGAGAAGGCAGCCACCTGCAAATCAGAGAGACCTCACTAGAACCCACCCATGCTGGCACACTGACCTCAGACTTCTAAGAGTGCTGTAAAAATTGATGTCTTTTATTTAAGACTGTCAGTCTATGATATTTTGTTATGGCAGCCCGAGAAGACTAAGATAGGTGATACCAGCCAGGTCCTGCTTTTCCTGTACCAAGACCCCTAAAGTTCAATCTACAATTTGGATGTGGTAGATGTTGACTATACTCTTCACTCTTAGCAAACTGCCAGGCCTTTCTATCTTTGCTCTACAGCCAGATGATTTAAATCTTTCAGTAGGTGCAGAAGAAATTGCTGAAGGCAAGAAAAAGTGTTTAAATATCTACAATCCAATTTGCTTTGTGAATAAGTGTTAAATTATTCTGGACAAATACCTATTCTTTAGTATAAAAGACATGAAAGTCTTAGAAATGTAAAAGTAACAAAGGTGGTGGATGTACCTGCAAGTCCCCTCAGCCCCTCTGTGTTAGGTGAAAATGCAAAGGAAAACAGAAAAAATATGGATAAATATGATGCTTTATTTTACTTCTTTTAAAATACTGTCATTAAAATCACTTCAAAGAAGAATTGCCCTCTGGTTTTTCTATTCTTGGATTTGTTGAATAATTCCACATTCATCATAGCCATTCTCCACTTATTCTGACTCTTATTTCCAGAGTAACACATCCTCATCATTTTAATCTATTTTGAAAAGTTGCCCTGATGTTATGCTTTCATTTTGATTTTCCCCAAGGACAATGATTAGAATCTGGTGACATGCCTCAGGGTAATGGCACACTGTGGCTGGTGAAAGGCCATGTTGAGAGTTGCCCCTCTCCTTTCTGATTCTATGGTCAGGGATTCAGGAGGGGGATTTGAGGTAAAGTTCCTGCCTCTGTGAAGCAATTCATATGTACAAAGTAATGTGATCACTACCTGTGCTTTTCCTAGTCTCAGTAAGAAATAAAACTCCAAAAATTCTTTTTTGACATGATACCTAAGATGACAATAGCAATAATGGAACTAAAAATGAACTTAATTTCAATTAAAAGAGAATCCCAACATTTCCACAGGCATTAAAAGAAGGAAATCTGAGACCCTCAAGTAGGGAAGGGTGGGGAGAGTAACATTCAGGGCAAAGGCAGAAGTTAGGAATCATATTGGTTCCTAAGTAGACTACTCCATAGATATTATATCACTAAAGTGCTACCCATGGGGGTTTGGCTGCCACAGCTCTTCCTAGCTTTGCATCTGCTTGTGGGCAGGGAACATGGAGCTTATTCTTCAGAGGTACTCTGCTCTCTCATAAGCTCCTCTTCTAGAGGCAACTATTCCTTTCTAGTATTATGATTCATTAGATTACAAACTTCAACAACGACTAACACCATGTATTGTAGGCCTAGTAAGCTCTGGACACATTCTCTCATTTTAAATTTAGAGCAAACTTGTTAAGTGTCCTTTTTCTCTATTTTCTATACAGGGAACAGAGATTCAGAGACAACAACTAACTTAACTAAGGTCATGAAACCAGCAAAAATAAGGGACAAAGTTTTAACTCATGCTTCTGGAATTATGGCCCGGTTAGCCAGAAGTATGTGGTGCTGTGTTAAGGTTATAATTACGAGGAAATTTGATATACTATTTTATGTTCAAATAAGCATACATGGCCATTTTATATAATACAATGCCAAGTTTATAAGGATTTTAAGATAAGACATAGAACTTCAAAGAAACCTCTAAGTGTATTATGCCACTGTTGGATATGCCCAGGTCCTCCTTCAGTTTCATTCTCCTATGCTATTAGAGGTTGGGTTGGAAAGTAGGGGCTATGCTACTTTCATGCAACCTCTATAGCAGTCAGAATTCCACAGTTTTTATAAATAACAGCCTTGAAATCCCAGGATTTTACCCTGGGTTTCTATAATCCAAAACTAAGTGGAAGCCTATTATATACAGTAGATATAGATTTCAAAAATGGAGACAAGATATTGGAACACCTGTCTCTAGAGGCACAATTTCCTTTACTTATTATCCTCTTCTATCCACCAAGCTCTTTTCAGAACATCCAGTCACTGAAACAAATCCTCAAGCAATTTACAGGGAGTGGTGAATGGACAGTGAACTTAAACTTTCTTCTCAAAAATTAGAACTCACTGACTCCAATGCATCTTCTGTGGTTACACAGGTGGGAGAGCTCCCAGGCCAGGCAGGCTGCTGCTGCCCTGTTTCCATTACCACCTGACAAACTGGTAGACCCAGCAGCCAAATTCAGAGTCACATTACCCAGCACCATCCACCTACTGTCCTTTTACCTTTGAAAACAGTTTTGTTCCCTTCATTAAAACAGTGAAAACAGTCTTTCAATGGCAAAGAGTATATTTTAAACCTATAGTGGAAAGTATCCAAATATAGAGGTTTCTTCTGCTTTTTCCTATTTTTGCTTTGTAGCAAATTCCATAATGAAAAACTGGAAAGAAATAACTCTCCATTGTCCCCATCCCTTTCCAGATGAATTTACAAATCTTCTGGTCTGTCTTTCCATCAAAAAATTACCAGATTTGAAAACCTGCAAGATATGACCCAAATTCACCCCATTCTGCCTCCAATCACAAAAGCATAAT
The DNA here is from genome assembly GCA_008086735.1 of Cheirogaleus medius. Lineage (NCBI taxonomy): Eukaryota > Metazoa > Chordata > Mammalia > Primates > Cheirogaleidae > Cheirogaleus > Cheirogaleus medius. Next base: position 54,551,951 of record VBSM01000361.1, on the reverse strand, counting down.
TCCCTTTCATTTTTTAACAGAACATGACTTTGGTACAGAAGTTCTTTATTTTGATACAAATCTCATTCTGCAAGAAAAACATGAATAGTCAATATTTCCTCATGTATCATGCTGTTCATCTACAATAACCAATTTATTCAAAGAGATTTATTACCTTACTCCAACCTACTGCTTATCACTGACAAAGCTGATAAGGAATTCACTATATTTATGAAACTACAACGCTTTTGGCTAGGTAAAAAGGATGTATATATAAAGACGCACAATGAGTTTGTTCTTACATAACTGGAGATGAAATCACAGGGTGATAAAATTGACATAGCCACCTTAAGAAACCAAGTACAAGCAAACATCGCTGAGGTTCTCCTGAGTTCCTGTTTAGGAGCACTTTTCTTGATCAGAAACTGTATGTATGAAAATACCAACTCCTTCATATCTTTGACAAGTATGTGTCAGTGTTAAGTTTCCATTAAATGCAAATTTGATCTTTTATAAAATCATGCTTAAAGCTAATATCACAGCACATCAATTAGACTTCTATGTGCTTTTAAGAGCTGAATAATTGCATTCATTTAGAAGCTACCTTGCAGTATGCATAAAACAGAATTCTCACAAAATTTAACTAATTACAACAAAAGTCAAATTCCATTCTCCAAATGTAAATAAAGTCATCTTGCTATTTGTTTATTTACTTGATTCCTTTTTCCTCAGAAGAATCTGGTCCTTGAAATCGATAGTAAGTGACTTATTCTGAAGTATTGCTTTAGTTCTCAGGCATGAGAATTGAGATATTTTGGAAAAAGTAGGATTGTAGATTCCTTCAACTATATAGTCAAATCTTAAACATTTTAATCATAGTAACATTATCTTACAAATACATTTTATGTATTTCAATGGCTCAAAGAACATACATTATTTTAATCTAATTTTAATCCTCTTCTCCACCCTGCTAGGTATGTAGAACAGATATTTTCACTGAACAGAGGAGAAAAAAGTAAAGCTCAGATAAGTTAAATGAATTTTTCAAAGTCACTTATCTTTTGAGTGGAAGATACAACCTGGGTCTTCAGACTCAACAGAAAGTGATCTTTTTGTCAACAAACTCTTTTGAAAATAGCACACTTAGTTCTCTACTTTATAACATAGAAGTTTCTCAAAATACTTTACAATTTTCTTGATGAATCAAAAAAGGTTTTTTTGTACTGACAAATTCAACTATGCCATAAAATATTGGTATTTTTTTTGCATTTTGAAATAAGAAATATTGCTTTTCCCAATACTGTATGATTTCAGAATGCTGTGCTATTCTAATTGGTGAGCTTGATTCTTAAATTGGCACTAAGACTCCCTAGAGGTTTACTGAGCTGTGTGGAATTTAATTTATCCATATACTAAATGTCCTCACAATGTTGTAGTGTTCTAATGGATGTTTCTCTTCTCTGTTGTTGTCTGCAGATACTCCCACCATTGTTCAGATATCAGCAAGTTGCCCAACAATTGTTCTTTAATTCCAAAAGGTATTTTGAACATCATCTTTTCTGCTGTTCCTATTTTTCTCTGTCTCAATCATCCTTAATCTTGCTAAGATTTAGGCTATTACATTTAACATCCAGTGAGAATGTTTATTTCTTCAGTTTGATGAACTAAATAATAACATCACATTTCCTATTTCCTTTTTATCTTTTTATCTGTGGTTCATTTCAGCAATTTTTCCACTGTTAACACTTGGAATACATATACACATATATTTATTCTGAAATTTGAATTTATGCTTGATCAAATCTGTGATCACAAATAAATAGGATATTGCTGTTCTAAAAAGAACAAATCATTTTGAATGTATAATACTTAAATTTATTATTAAACTCATAAAATGAAAGAAAATGATGACTTTCAGTTTGGTAGATGAGGTAACTTAAAGAACATTTTAGATTCCTTTGATTTCTGACATGGAGAATTGGAAATATCTACAGTAGAATAATGGAATCATGGAATGTTGGAAGTTGGAGTAGAGAATCTTAGTGACCATTTGAACTAGACCCTGACAGTCTCAACCTCATTTTCTAAATCCACAGATAAGATGAAGCTCATAAGCATGAACTACTTCCCAAGTTTATTCCTAGCACACAAATCTACCGTTTTCTCTCCCACTCAAAATTAGCATATAGGAATAAAAATGAATGTGACTGATGTTATGCTAGGTATAACTAAAATAAAATGTAAGTCTGTAGCAAATTTAGCACTTTATCTACCATTAAAAATATTAACAGGAAAACACATCATATAAACTTCTATATTGCAAAGTGTCAGAAATGAGAGACCAAATTTTTGTGCAGCGACTGGGTTCCAGAGAGGGAGAACAACTTGCCTAAGATCACACAGTAGGTGGTGGTAGTGCTAATGTTGGAGCCCACACCTATAAATCCACTAATGTTTGGAATGCATCATGCTACCTCACAATTAAAATCCAAGACCAGGGCATATTAAAACACTGGAGAAAGGCAGAACAATGAGTTTAAAACTACACTATATTATTGAAACAGAATGTTACTTCTAATAATATAGTGCATACAAATTATTAAAAAGTATGGTGATAAATTAACAGCCAATGAGAAATTTAAGGCATGTCAAAATTATCCAAAGGATAAGCAAATTTCAGAAAAGACTCTTGAAGTAGAACTAGTCAGTACATTTGCTGTTACAAACATTCTATTTCTACTCCATATTAGCAAAAAAAAAAAAAGTTCCAAGGCAAATAGCACATAATAATCAATAAATATGTATGTGATACAGGATGTAATTTTGATACAGAACAAGGCAGTTTCCATTAAGCTTGTCTCTACATGCCCAAAGTAGTAGTTGGAAAAGTAAAACTGTCTCCATGCAATTATTTTCAGTATTTGGCTTAATTCATTTTTCACTCCATTAGCTGATGGAGATGGAATCAGGTAAAGCCCTTGCCCTTTAGGCACTTACAGTCTAAAGTAGACAACATCATTGTTGGTGCTGATAGTAGCCAATGAACTAAACAATGTACCTCAATCACACAGTTAGAAAAGTTAATATGAATTTTATCCCCAAACTATATAAAATTAATCAAAAGATAAAATGTGCAAAAGTACTACAGATCAAAAGTATTAGGTTTTGAGATTTTATGGCAAAAGTAGATTTTAACATTATTTAGTAATTAGGATACCCACAATATCTTATAAATATATATTATATATGTTTAAAAACACTACTTATATTTCAGTGGAATATGTCTTGTTTTTCCTTATAAGTGATTTTTAATTCCATTAACCTAACTGCAAACAAACTACTTGTCAGATACGTAAAATATCCCATCTATTTCATACACAATCCACTTATCTGCAGTGATAAAATTGGATTTCACATATTCTTTGGGGGTGGAAAAAGCTCATCTTATTCTTTACTTGATCCTGAACCACCTCCTCTATGCTCTGTCAATGCCTATTACTGTCTCATGGGTGATGATGCAGAAATATCTATCAGAATTATATATATATCCATATATAATCATCATAAAACAAGATGTACTTGAAACCATTCTGTCATCAAAGCAGTGTTTGTTGTTGTCAACCTATCTGTGCTTTTGACATAAGACAGATAAATCATCTAGACAAGCCCAGCCCTTCCTCATTTAAAAGGCAACAAACCAATAGACCACTGTAAAACTATGAGGGACCAGGACAGATCAATGAAATTGGCCATTGTCAATAAGGAACTTGTGGTTTGCTTGAGTAAAGATCTTTAAGAAAAAAATCCCCACCAAAGTAAGAGTTAGTGTCACAAACTGTAAGGGTTGTTTGAATTGCAGCTTCACCTGCATTCCTTGAATTGTAAAGAATAAAACAATGTTTAGATATGCAACTGAAACTTTTCTCCAAAAGTGAAAGCCAATCTTGAACAAAAGATAGTTAAAGATGAATGGTTAAACAATTTTTTAAAACCTGGAAAACAGATTCATTTTCAGCAAACTTCTTCTCTTAATGTTCATTAGGGAACTCAGAATGTGCTTAGTATACATAGATTTAAATGTAGAATGATTTCAGGTCCCAAACGTGCTGCTAAAATATTTAATGCTTCACAGACTATATATGTCACGTACTTTGAACTTACAGACAACCATCAACAAACGACTATTAGACATCCGTCTGGGGGGAAAAGAAAGAAAACATCTAGACTGCTCAATTTCCTAAAGACATGACTCTATGTTAGAAAAATTTAAAGTTAATTGAGGATGTTAAATAAGTGGTAAGAAAGCTATGACTGTCTACTAAATAATTCTGTTCCAAATTCAGTTTATAAAATGTATAAAAGTAAATCTTATTCTATAGCTATTGGCTTACTACTCTATTAACTTCTTTTAGTAGGAATATGAAAAGAAAACTTTAGAAAAACAACCATCTCTGCACAGAAATCTATGAGAAATGTACTTAAATTTGCATAAAATTTGAGAGAATATTGACCAGACATATTAGAAAATAAATAGTCTCCTGTTCTAAATGCCTTTGAACACCTTCCAAACTTAATATAAAAACTCAATACATTAATAAAATTTGAAGAAAAGCAAATCTGAATTATTTTAAGGTATAAATTCTGTAATTACTTTCAAAAATATACAATATAACTAAAATATCAACTAATTCCATATCCATAGTTTATGTAAATTCTATTTTTAATTATGAGATTAATTTCTCATATATTATAGTTATGCTCATAAATTTCTTATTAATGTGTACTTTTAAAACATTTAGGAAATTTTAATTTCAGAGTAGTTCAAATATTACTCAGCTCCAGGTTTATTAATATATACCTTTGATAGAAGGATATTTCTAAGCAAAAAAGGACAAACCTAGCCCTTGCCCAATTGTCTAAATCTAAAATTTATTTAGATTCTAGGAATCAGTATTGATGTGGTTTTATTTTCAAGATTTTAAATTCCAAGAAAGTATTTTTGTCTGTTTTGTTCACTACTACATCTCCAGCATATAGAATAGTGTTGAGCATGTGATAGGTACTGAAAGTCTTTGTTGAATGTTGAATGAATATGTTGTATTTCCAGTTTTACTCCTAGAGAGAATCTGTTATTCCTAACTCTGGCAGAGCAAGGCTTGCGGGAGAGGTTCTACAATTTGACTTCTTCATGTGGTCCAGACTTGTCTCAGTCTCAAAGTTAGTATTCTCTCAAATAATTGTGTGAGGTTATTTTCAGAAATTAGGTTTTATTATATAATGTTGCCTCTAATGATTTTGAATTGCAGGATCTTTTAGAATATATAAAGTCACTTAGGTATAGTTAACAAAAAAAAGTTCCTTGCTAAGCTTCCTCCTCAAGGAAGTTAACTGGCTAAGTGCAAATGTTCCAATTTATTCAGTGTAACCAGGAGACTGATGTGAGCTGGAAATTTTAAAATGTTCTGAGGATTAGCATTTCTAAAAGATATATTTCTAAATCCTTTTTAAAAACTCCTCATACTCAATTTACTCTGAGAATGTTTCTCAAACATTAGTACAAATAAAATATTTCAAAAGATAAAATAAGGATAGTCACAAAGATTAGAAAATTTTACCTTTTTTTTTTAGCATACCTATTGACAGAAGTTAATAAGTAAAACACTGCATGGAATTCATCTCCTTCAAGGCAATATATTTCATAACTCATATAAGAGAGATCAGATTGCACATTTTGCTATATATTACCCAGAAATAATCAATCATTTTTTGTCTCACTGAAACTATGTTTAGAGATGTTGTGTACATTTTTCAGTGACTTCTAGTCCTGAATCTCTATTAGAGGAAGCACAGACCTAAAATATGTTTTAGGGATGTCTTTTACACTGACTGCTTCCTTTTACTCTTTAAAACTGTACGTTTTAGTTATATTAAAAAAAATACATGTTTGTTGTTAAAATGCAAACATTAACAAAATATATGACTTAGAAATTGAAAATATTCACACTCAAAAAGTGATGACTATTAGCAAGTAATGAATATACTGCCTTTTTTTTACTCTGCATTTATTAGTGTGTGTGTGTGTGTGTGTGTGTGTGTGGTGCATTTAGACAGAAAGCTATGTGGATTTCTATTTATAGAAACAGAATCATACCAAATATAGTATTCTGATGCTTGTTCTTTTCATCTAATAATAAACCTGTAAACCTTGCCATGTTAGTACAAATAGATAAATCTCATTTTGTAAAATAGTGGCACAATATTTTATGACTCTACCACAAAATATTTATTTACCTAACTCCAGATTGGTAGACATGTAAGTTTTTCTTTTTTTTCCCCTCTTACAAGTAAACATTCTCTCACTTAGATCTTTCTTGTGTATTTTTGTAGGGTGAATTTTCTACAAATGGAATTTCTGGGTCAAAGGGTATATATTTTAAAAAAAATTTTATAGTCATATTTCTCTAGAAAAAGATTATATCAATTTACCCATTCACCAACATGAATGAGAATATACTTCATTACACATTTGCCAACATTGAGTATCAATGTTTTGAATACATGGAAATATTTTAGATGACAAATAGCTTATTATTTTAATCTGTATTTTAATGATCACTGAAGTTACTGGGTAGTATATACAGTTTATTTCTTATGAATTATTCAAACTCTGTATATTTGGGATATTTGCCTGTGGCTTGACTTATTGTTGTAAATAATCTTTTCAGGTTGTTTTTTGGTTTTGAGTTTCGTCATGATATATATATATATATATATATATATATTTTTTTATTGCCACAGAGATGTTTGTTTTATGCCACACTTTGAAAGATCTTCCCCATATATAAATATATATAACATAAATTTATTCAAAGATGGGAGAGAAGCCTCAAATATTTAGCACTATACAACTCGTGTTTAGAGATATATACTTAAATTGTAGAGAGACAGGTAGATGATAGATAATAGATAGATAAATGACATACAAAAATAGAAAAATAAACGATATATTCCACACCACTAGTATGCCTATACTGGTTTGTATAAACTGAATATCAGGCCTGCATCTGTTTTCTTTTATTTCTTTTATGGCCTAAAATTTCATATTTAAGTCTTTGATTCAAGTGAAATTTGTTCAGTATAAGGAGTGAGATAAAAAACATAACCCAACTTTCCTTCAAAGCTAAGTTATTATTCTATTATCATCTATTAAATAATCCATTTTACTCCAGTGATATAAAATGTAACTTTTATTTTGTATAAAATATACAGATATTTAAGGAAAAGAGTGTCCCAGGAAGACAAAGTGGCTAGTGCAAAGGCCCTAGTGGGAATATGCCTGGAGTGTCCAAGCAACAGTTAGGAGCCCTAGGGCTGGAAAGGGGAGAGCTGGGTGGAGGAGAAGCCTTGGGTGAGGCTCCTGAGAAACATGAACAGCATCCGCTTCCTGCCCAGCCTATTGTGCCACTCTGCATCTGAAGGATTTTTTACCGGTTGCCTTTATTTTATTGATTTATTTGTTGGTAACTAGGGATGTGTGTAGATTTTTGAAAAGCTTCCCAATTTTTCTCATTGTTATTTGCTTATTTTGTCGTCTTACCTTTTTTGAATCAATTTTAATCATGTCTATCTTCAAAATCATTTTATTTAGCACTTTTCTCAAATTCATAAATATGGAAAGGTACAAAGAAATCTCCTAACATTTAAAGTATATAATTCCTGTCAATCCATAGATATTGCTTTTTCCTTTTTCTCATTTATGTATCCATTTCCTTTTTTTCTCCTATTAGGTTTTCTAGCCAGTTTTTTTCAAGAGGGATTTTTTTCATGAAACTAGTCCCTGATTTATCTACATTTCTGTTTTTATTTTCCCTAATTCATCAATTTATATTTTTATTTTTAACAATTATTTTCCTCTGTATTCTTAGAGTGTATTTATCTTTTCCTAATGCCTTGAGTTCATTAATATTTAAGTGATTTATTTTTATTATTTTATGTCTAATAAATTAAATGTTTACTGCTCAGAATTTTCCTAGGGATACATTTTTTGCCATATCCTATAGCTTCTGATTTACAATGTACTACCTTTATTTACTAGAAATTCTACAATTTGTTTTGATCTCTTCTTTGATTTAAGAATTGTGTAGGAAAGAGGTTTGTTGTTCTTTTTGTTTAAAAAAATATTGGTTTTGGGGTTTTTATTGTTTCAATTTTTGCTATAACTTTCTACTTTGATTCTACTGCTTTTATTTCTTAAAATCTATAGAGTTTATATTTGTGGTCACTATGATATTCTTTTAAAAATTTTAATAGATTCATTTACACTTAAGAGTAAACCTTAATTTAGCATTTGAAATCTATATCAAAATAATTTTTTACTCTTTCTCTGAACTGGTAAGATTCTCATTCACAGAATTAAACTAAAATCTACTCAGTTTTACTGCATTGATTCTATCAGTGCAATCAATTCCATTTAACCAATCCAACTGAGCCCCAACATTATTAATATGTCAGCCTTTGTGCTAAATATGTGGATAGAATCATAAATGAGTCATAAGTCCTTCTCTCTTACTGATCATGATTTAGTGAGCAAAAGAGCTGTGGACAAATATAAATAAAAGACAGAGGATCACATACAAAGTCTGGTGAGAGATCACAGTAGGGAGAAATTAATTCTGAGAGGAAGATCAATGAGAGCAATAGAAAATCATTACCTTTTTCTAACCGGGTCGCTAATACATATTGTTCAAGAGGTCAGCCCACTACGGAGATCAGAAAGGACAACAATTATGATAATATATAAATCAGATTTCAAAATACCATGAAGTTTGTGCTATTGATGCCATGGTTTGTATGATACACTCAAAGTAAGAACTATTTCATTAGACATCTTCCAATGCAGATTTTCTGGCAAGACTTACTAAACTATTTCTTAGATAATAGCAACCCCTCCTATCCTGCTTTAACTCACACAATTGAAAAACATATATCCTAAGGGAATTTCTACTTGAAAGCATGAATCTCTGAGACCATAGTAAAAGCTAGTAAGAAAAGGGCTGTCAGAAAGGGAAAATAAGGTTTCATAAAACAAAATGGGACATTTCTCTTATTATTAAAACATGCCATGAAACTCCAGGGATTGTGGTGCTCAGGTGCAGAATAATAAGCCTTGATTTGGCAATGGAAAATTCTGTGAAGGGTCCAATATGTTATGCTTCATTAATACAACAATTTTTACATTTCTACTGTGATTTTCATCCTTCTTTATCCTAGAATGCTTTATTAACTATTTAAAAAAAAATTTCACCATCACCTTGGTAAAATTCCTGGTGATGTGTTTTTAAATAAAAATATCAAAAACAATTTTGTTTAAGAAAAGGAGGACAAAATGTTATCTAAATGGAAGGTTCAGAAATATGTACTGAAATAGCAAATCTTAGCACCATCACAATTTAAGTTTACATTTATAGAGTTGTTTATTTGTACTGAAAGTAAGGGAAAGGACTGGCCTGAGGTGATATTAATAATTTAACAGTAGATTTGGACACCCACCTTTCTAGTTGTTAAAAATCTCTGGAAGCAGGGAGCGGTGGCTCACACCTGTAATCCTAGCACTCTGGGAGGCCGAGGCGGGTGGATCATTTGAGCTCAGAAGTTCGAGACCAGCCTGAGCAAGAGCGAGACCCCGTCTCTACTAAAAAAAAAAAAAAAAAAAAAAAAAATCTCTGGAAAACCAGATGTGAAACTGCTACATGACACTTTATACAACCTCTGTGTAACTCTTCAGTCTGCCAAATCTCCTGCTCCTGAGAAGTACAATTTAATTCTCATCACCCCCTCTTACTTATACCTGAGGTTTCTCTGATACTCATAATAGAAGAAACATGGAGAGAGAACAGGGAACTCAGCAGTGCAGAAATACGCATTCCATGAATTGGTGTTCCGTATTTGAGTCCCCAGCTGCCAGAGTCAGAAAGCCACACCAGAGCTCCTAGTTTTAGGGTTCATTAAAGACTGCATGGGCTATTTCCAAAGTCTCCTGTCCCAGGATAGAAGAAGGAGTCTTACCCTACACAGGTTGTCAAGGAAGCTGCTAGCCAACAACCAGTGACTTCAGGGGAAAGTAGTGACAAAGAACAGACTGTATCTCTGTCTCTGCTCTAGCAGTGTAACAAGATCACGTCATCTCTGTAAGCTTCTGTTTTGAAGCAAGATAATATATAAAAATGCTTCTAAAACAAAGTAGATGTAAATTTTTATTAATCAAAAAGTCAGGAGATTGGACTTGATCTATAAAAGCCCTGTACTGCCACGAAACTCTAATTCTTCCAGTCTTTGGGCAGGTGAGCTCTGTCCAATGTGTGGACTCCAATACAGACTTTCTCAGAACCTAAAACTGTTTCCTAGGTTGATGTTTTTGGCTTCTTTTTTTTTTAATGGTATAAGAGCATTATGAATTGGTAACCTTGGGAAAGTTATCTAATCACTTCTTGCCTACACATCCTCACTTGTAAAATGGGGACAATAATCATACTTATTTAATAGGTTTAAAAAGAAAGTGCTTAGAACAGTGCCACATGCATGGAATGTACTCTATATAAACATCTGTTATTGTGGATGATCAGACTATACAAGGTAAGATCAGATGGAACATTTTGAAAGTATAAAACAACAAACTATAAAATAATTAAAAATCAAACTAACAACCAAATCAATGTTTTATAAATTTATATATTTAAAAGCAAGATGCCTAATATTTTATTATATCTATTTCCATTAATACTATAATAGGAGCATTTTCCTGTCATTAATATTTTCAACAATGGTTTTATTACAGTCTGTCATATGAAGATATATTGTGAGATATTAAAAATCCCTTTTGTTTAAAGAAACAAACTGCTTTCCAATGTTTACTATTTGAAAAATGATAAGATAAATATCCTTATATGAAAATATTAGACTTTTGTTTCCTCAAAATATATTCTATGAATGAGATTTCTTGGTCAATAGGAATTAACATCCTCAGAGCTCTTCATATATAGCTCCCAATTGCTTTTTCACAACTATGTGCTGGTCACTGCTCCAGGCCTGAGAAAATAAGTAAATGTTCTCCGCACAGCAATAAGACAGAAAAGTCCTTGATCTCACAGAACTTACAGTCTAGTCAGGGAAACAAATATTAACCAAGAAAACAAGTAAGTAAATAATATAATAAATAATTTATAAAGTTGATGCCCAAATAGTATTGATCATTTTTCACCAGCCAGAATACCACAATATATGCCATTCATTAATTGTAAAGTTTAGGCAATGTTTCTCAGAACACAAAAAGTAGAGGGTTTTTCTCTTGACAGGTTACAGGACAATGCAAGCCTCTTTTCTTCTAGGAAAAAGGTTCTCAACTCTAGCTGCACATTAGAAGTGTTACTGTGTTTCCCCGGAAATAAGACCTACCCATAAAATAAGCCCTAGCAGGATTTCTAAGCATTTGTGCAATATAAGCCCTACCCTGAAAATAAGACCTAGCGATGGGTGTGACTACGCATTTATCTGCACAACCCATGCATTTCGTGGAGGAGCAGTAAAGAAGAGCAGCCCTTCTCATCTGCCCCATCGTGACAGCTATTATCCCAAAGGTGACCGGAAAGGTGCGGGCAGCCCCACCAACAAGGTCGGCTCCCCCGTAAGGTCCCGGCCATCCTGTGCATGCTGCAAGCTGAGGCTTTGAGGGGAAAATAACACATCCCCTGAAAATAAGCCCTAGGGTGTATTCTTGAGGAAAAGTAAATATAAGACCCTGTCTTATTTTCAGGGAAACATGGTAGCTTTTCAGATATCCATGCCTGCCTACACACCCCTATCCCATGAAATGGTTTTGGCTGTGGGCTGGGCATAGATATATATTTTTTAAAGCTTGCCAGGTGATTCTAATCTGTATTCAGATATTATTGCTGATAATAAAATTACCTACTAGTGCCTTTTTACTCTCTCAGCTTGACTACAAAGAGACTAAGACTTGGCTTTTAAGTTAAAACTAGAGACATTAATCTAGATCACCTTGGGATAATGAGGAAATCACACAACTTTCCACATTCCTGGGTGAATTCTAGATAACTGAAAATCAGACCCCAAATTGTCTGTTAACAGTTAAAGGGAAGGAACTGAGGATCATGGCTAAAACATAACTGGAGATAAAACTAAGAGAGACACAATGGGCAGTGTGGAAGGAAAACTGAATAGTAATCAAAGGTATGCACTAAGAAAGGAAAGGTCTGTGCCTCAGCATTGGTATGATAACTAGAAAGCCCAATTCTTAGTGGTTTTAAAACCATGAAAGTTTATTTCTTGCTCTGGGTAAAGAGTTGACAAGGAGCTGTCCCTCACAGTCGCATTCAGAATGTTAGGCTAACAACACATGAATTTAAACTCAAAGAAATATTAGAAAATGAAAATCAAAGTATTGCACCTTTCTAAGTTGGGCCCATTCTGATAAAAATACTGCTTTTTACTTTTTATAAAAGAATGGTAGCTGGGTTGAAGTGGTCTATAAATATTTATTATTATTAATGGGCAGATAATATCTCAAGGCAAAACTGGGCTTTTAATTCCCTACCCAAAGCTGAACTCAGCAACAGAGGAAGAAAACAAACTATGAAAAAAAAATTTTAATCCATGTTATTCCTCCTTACCAGGGATATGGTTTAGTAATTTGACCACTCAAGAGTAGCAATTCCTTCTCACATCTGCATAGGTGTGAGAGTGGCTGGTGGATGGAGCTAAGAAAGAAGCTAACATAGGAAGCTGTTGATTGCTCTCTACATGGTATTGTAATTATGAATAATGGAGTGGCAGGGGGTATATCTTACATTTCTAAATTTCTGAAATATGTGAAGAAAAATCATAAGTATCTGGTGAAGTCAAGAAACAAACAACAAAAACCCTTCAGGTAATATGGCACTTGTTAATGTAATTGTCTGAGGTATGTTGACTCAGATGAATTTAATTGTATGGGACATTGGTTCAGTTGGTTGAATGCCATGCTCCTGAGAGCCATCAACAGTGTGATACAAAGAAAACTCTTTCCCGAATCCACATGTGTCTATCTATGTCTTGGAAATAAGAGGAGATGAGATGAAAGAAGTTGGATGTATCAGTTAAAGGACTTTCTCATTTTCAGGAAAGAAACAGTATGGGCCTCTTATAATCTTAGGAATGAAACTCCAGGAATAAAACAGTAGTCATTCTCTAATTTCCACTGTGTTCTTGAAATACCCTGCTGTGAGCAAATTCACTCCTCAGCAATTTAAGACTATGTGGAAATGGGTTTAGGGAACTGATGATATGGGAGAAGTGGGGAAAGTCTGTGAATGTCCCATAAGTATTTTTTGCTTTAACCAAAATAAAAGAAAAATATAGCAGATTAAATAGACTAACAAGGGTATATTATATATTATTTTAAATGAATAATTGCTGATACTCTACAATTAACTTCAATTTCCTTTTCCTTCCTTGCTGGAGCTACTACAGGATCTTCTGTCTCCATTGTTTTTAGTGACAGGCTTATTGACTTTTTTGTTGTAATTTATAACATACTGAAGTGGAGTCTGGTCCCTTTTAAAAATGTTCAATGTCTCTCTGTTCTTCTGACCTAAATTGTTGAGTTATGCTACCAGAGATATAAATAAACAAAAAACCCCAAAACACCAATAACCCCAAAATTGACACATTGAGATAAAGGAGAAAAAAGCAACAACAATAGACCTGTAGGTAATCTTGTAATTTTTTCAAGAATTACAGAGGAGTAGATTTTATCAAGGCCTAATCCCACTCAACAAACATACCCCAAAACAAAGAGACAGTTATTCTGGATTAGCTTCATCCATAAACCTAACCAGCATAAATTAGAACACAGCAGAAGACTTGGGCCTGGCTTTGTGAAAACTTCTGACACTTTTAAACTGCTTTCTACCTAACAGAGAAGGTTTTTGAGTTATTTGTATCATTTTCCTATATCTCTCTTGAGGCAACTTTGTGAAACCCTCTACTATGCATTGCTGACACCAGTGGGGCCTTTATTTATCTTTATGCAAGAAAACTGGAAAAGATGTTCCCTTCTCAAGGTATGGTGTCAGGTGCTTCCATAAGATGGTGGACTAGTCAATCTGTTTTTATCTTCTGCCTTGACCAAAAAAGATGTAAGTAAACAAAAAGGAAAAAAAGGAAAAAAAAGGAAAACAAATTTACACTGTCCCAGAATGATTTATCTTTCATAGTACAATGTGCTATGAACAATTATAGTATTTTTTCTAAGAGTTATCATTTTTTCTTCCTGTTCAGAGACCTGGGACACTAATACCCTGATTGTAGAGAGAAGCAACAGGACCATCCATCTCCCATGATTTCTTCTCTACTTGTTCCCTGGGATGCTTCTCGCTCTAAAGTATTACTTCTCAACTTCCACCCCAATTTTCCATTACGAAATTGTCTCAAAATCCACATCTACTGCTAAAACTGAAATTCTTCATGTTGAGGAAGAACTTTTTAAACCAAATTTTCAAGGAAAGGAAAATTGTATGAGGACAGACCAAATTAAGAGATTATAAATAAAAAAAATATGTTATAGTATATTTTGTATGAAACATATAGTACCATCCATTAATAACACAAAATTTAATTTAACATAGTTTTATTCAAATGGAAGCATTCATCTTTCCCTATCTTTAAGCAGGCTTCAAAATGATGACTAATAACTTTTCAATATTATGTCTGAAATGGCAAGGACATATAAAATAATCTCACATTTTGATTTTAGGGAAAAATTATTATTTTGTATAGAAAGTTTAGTAGCCTTCATGTCAGAGGCTTTCTCAGACACAGTTTGGTAAACATAAGCATGTTAGAGATGTGACTTTCTTTGGGGCTGGATCTCACTTCTGACACTAGGGAAAGGTGGACTGTTGTAGGCTACCCCCCTGTGGTTCTGGTCTATGCTGCTACACTACCCACCACTAACCTTAGTTAGTGGTGCCTTAGTTGTCCCTCCTCAAAGGGGAATCTGGGCCTCCAAGGACTTCAGTCCTGTTCTCATGTTCTCTTGGACCATACTATCCAAGCTAGATCTAAAATGGAACTCCTAAGGAAGCTTAAAGAAGGTTAGAAAAATGAGATGGAGGCTCATAAATTTAATGTACGTTTATCAAAAATCTACTGTTTCCCACATAATTTTTTTCTTTCTTTCTCCATTTGCAGGTAAATCCTCAGTTAACCAATTCATAGCTTCACTTTTCTTCAAAGACATATTTTCAGGAAATGATTTTAGTATTCTTCACTCCTAATAAATAGGGCAGCATATATTTGGAACCTCTAACCTCTATGCAAGACTCTCAGAAGACATTAAGCTTATAAGCAAGCATTATAGCTAATCATTTAAAACTTTAAGGGCTACCATTATATTTGCTTCTATATCCTCCTTTATGTTTGTTTTCCATGTGTTTAAAGTGCTAATGACATTCATTGCTTTTGAAATTTATCAGATTAGCACCACTGTAACAGTTTATGGTGTTACATTTTACAAGATTCACTTAATATAATTTTAATTATCACTGAAAAATGGCTTCTAGTCATAAAAGAACTTTAAAAATTATAAGCTAAACCTACCTTAAATTAAAAGTCAGGGCTTGTGCTGTTAATAATAATTTTATAAAACAAAAACAACCCATGGTACAGTAACTCAAAGTTGAAATGTTTATATTTTAAATAATAAAAATACATTTAGAAATATAAAACTGCCAAATAAAGTGAATTCTTTGTGATACATTTGAGCATTGTAGAAAATTACTGGTGTGACAATTATGGGGTATTACCAATGTGTGTTATTTCAGGAAACGAGGTTTAGTTTGGAATCTTGGCATTCTACCACCATATGGTAGCTCTAAAATATAATGTGATGGTAAAAACAGTGCAAAACCCATCGGAAGCTAAGTACCATAAAGATTGTACTTGCGTAATAGATATACCGAATTTTGAAACATCTACAAATATAACTCATTGAAACCTTTAAATAATGACTCTGAGGGACCAATATTGCCAAAAATCTCTAAAGATTTTTCAAAATTTTTAAATTTGAGAAGCTCCATTTCAGAGGATATTATAAATAAAAATATCAACTCTCTATTCCATAATCAAAACCACTATATAAATCAGGATGTTTATTATCTCACATAACTGTTTCATCCTTCCTAAATATGTTTTATAGGATTTCCCCTTCTCTAATTTTAAATTGCTTCTCCTACCTCTTACTGGAATGTCTTCTATATTTCTCAATAACTCCCTACTACCTACCCCAATTTATATTAGGTCATATTACTTTCAAGACCTTGTTTAAGTCTGAGAGTTATAAGAAAATTTACGTTTATATAATTTCTAACTAGGGATAGACAGTGTTTGGCCCTGCAGGGTTGGACCAACAGTGAAGGATTGAAGCCCTTAGTAGCTTAAAGTAAGAGATCATGGGTCCAAAGGCAGATCTGAAGTTCATAGATGAGTTAACCAGAGGAAAAAGAGGCAGGATCAAAACATGATTAAGTCAAAAGTTTTATATCTTATCTAAAATTCAAAGCATCCATTCAAGCCATCGTCGTTGTTCATAACAAAAAGAACAGGGAAACAACTGGTTTCCTGGCAGCAGATATTGGGAAACCAGCTATGAGAACTTGGCTCAGGGACAGAAAATTCACTTTTGGGATTTCTGGGGGGTTGGAGTTATGCAGGAAGGCACTTATCCATACAAGCCTAACAGAAGTTCAGTTCCTGGGAATCTTAGGTATAATGCAGGAATTTATTCACAGGTTCACAAAACAGGAACTCAGATAATGAATAGGGTGCCTCAATCAGAGGGGAGGCAAACACCCAAGCATCAAGTTGGCTAAAGACCTCACTCAGGCAGAAGTCATCCTACATGGAGAGTCAGGAGACTCAGGCATAAACAGAACTGAAAATCTGACTCCCTCAGAAAAAAATAAGAACATAAAAACAAAACTTCCCATGCAATTACTAGAAATTCTCTATGTTTATGAAGTCCATCTGTGGCACCTTTAGGAGGAAATGGACTATTTTCACAAATAGCTGTGTTTTAAGATATGGGATGAAAGTCTAGGCAACTATTGCCCTACTTCTCCAGGGAGCATCCCAAGTGTCCTAGGTTTGACTTCTGAACTCCTATAATAATTATTATTTCCCTCACTTATTTAATATTTAGAACATGTTATCAGCATATAGTTTAAAAATATATTTATGTTTATGATCTCTCTCCCATGAAATCTGAGATAATATCTTAAATCTCTTTGCCCTTTATTTCCCAGGAAACTGGCACAAGTGTATTGATAAAGGTTGCAGATGATGGTGAGTTTATACAACGGAGTGGGGAGAGCTGGCAAAGGCATTGACTTTGAAAATTCAAAATATCCAACAATTTTTAGAAAAAGGGGTAAATTTATTTATCTTGAAAACCAGATATTGTGCCAGTGGGTTTCCAAATATCAGATAAACAGCTGCTCAGATTAACCACACAAACTTTAAATCCTTGCCAGGGGAATCTTATACTCCTCAATATTATGAGGGAAGGGAAAGAGCAAGGGCACGAGCAGGATGATTAACTTAAAATTATTTGAATGAGTAGAATTTTTTAAAAAAATCATCTTTCAAATACTTATAGAAAAAGTGATTAAATACATTGAAAAGAGAAAATTTTAAGAGGCTTTAAAAGTGTATGATTAAAACCAAATGAATGGATGAAAGAAAAAGGAAATGAGGCTCAAAATCAGGAAAGGTTTTGGTAGCAGAGCCATTTTGCTGAAGTATATAGAAGCAGATAGAAGGATTAAAGATACTGTGAATAGACAAAACTTCTCATCACCCTAGAGAACAGACTAGATTTCTGGGTTAATCTTTTCCCATACAACTAGTGAGATGCTTTGTGACCTAATTGGTACTAGTGTGGTGCTGAAAAATCTTGCTCTCATTTTGCTTATAAGAATGTTTATATTTATGAAAGAACTGATGGTTTTCTGTCTCAGGATTATATCTTCTGTTCCTTTTTGTTGGTGGAGGCTCATGTACACACAGCCATTCAACAAGTACACACACACACACACACACACAGAGAATAGGAAAAGGAGGGACCTATATTCTACATTGCTTTGGGATATGAACTGAGATACATCTTTCTTCTAACTTCTCCAGTACTGTCATGTCTGACTTATGAATCCTTTGGGTAGCTGGGATGGGGAGGAGGGATGGGTATATTCACAACTAGTAGGTGCAGTGGACATGTCCATACCCCAGAAAGTGCCTGTCTGGGGTATGGACATGCTTGAAGCTCTGACTTGGGTTAGGCACAGGCAATATATGTAACCTAAACATTTGTATCCTATAATATGCTGAAATAAAATAAAAAAAATACTAAGTGAAAAGACAAGGACACCAATCCCATCCTTAAGTTGTGTCATCACCTGGCCTTGAGGCTTGAAGCATGTGTACCCCGAGCACTGCCCACTGGCATGGAAGCTCCACCCAACTCAACTCCCCAATGGGAGAGAAGCAGAGACATGGTAAATGTAAGTCACCTGGTCAACTGAAGTGTGACAACTAACAGGAATAGGGACACACTTCTAAAATGCAAGGAAGTGTCACTTAGTAATATGCTCTAAGCTGCAAACAGCAGTCAAGGTAGATTTGAGAATTCAAATTCATAGGCTGTTATGCTGGAAAGAACCTTAAAGTTCTTTCAAAACAGCCTAACTTACTGTCCTCAGATGGAGAAATTGAAGTCCAGTGAAATAAAGTTATTTGCCTGGGGCAATATGCCTGGTTAGCAATGGCAGCTAGACTAATATTAATATTTCAGACATTTGGAGCCAAAGTTTTGAGTGACACTCTGCATTAGAGACAGTTCACTACCCAATGCCTTCAAAAGACTTTCAGTTAGGAAACAAGGGCAAGTCATTATGCACGAATAATGGAAAATTATATTGGCTGCTAATTGTTTTTTATAACACCTTTCAATTATATAGATATTCATCCTTGCTAGTAGTGACATCTTTAAACAAGAGAGAGCGAGAGATGATTATGTACACATACATAAACTGAAAAGCACCATCATCTTTACTTTTGCACTTAAGAACAGTAGCCCTAACAATTGCATTCAGTAGCTTCACTCTACTCAGTGGAAGCCCCTGAAAATACAGTGTACTACCTGACTTAAAAAGCCATTTGCCACCATTTCATTCTATTAGTCTCCTAAGCACATATGTTTTCATTCTTTCAATAAATATTTCTTGTGTCTAGACACCATTCTAGGTTAAAGGAGTAAGTACAGTGACAAATAAAACAGGAAAGTCCTTCACATCATTGGACTTAAATTCTGGTGGATACAATAAGAGTGCACAAAATGTCACATGACTTTTATGAAGATGCACACTTAAAACATCTCTTGCAAAGGGAATGGGAGAATCATCTAAATAGTTTTCTAATGTCCTTTTCAGCCTTACTATTTTACAACTGTCAGAGAAATTGCTGGGTATTAGAAGTATAAAAATGAATGAAAATGTAAACATCAGCTGTATTACAAACTCCCAAAGAGCAAAACCACAATATCCAGATATGTTGCTTTATCCCTTTGTTCAGTGAGTAGTCTCAATTATATTTTCTACAGATAATCACTATTCCTGCTCTTTACCTCACAATGAAAACTATTCCAGGGAAAAGTTTTAAAAATTCCATATAGTTACCTAGAAACCATTCAGTTCTAGCCAAGTTCAAGGTGATCTCAGTTCTCTTCTCTCCTTCTCTCCCTCCCTCCCTCCTGGTCTTTCCTGCCAGCACTTGCAAGATACCCAGGGTTCCATAAATGGAGCACTTGCTGTGATAGAGACCAAGAGTCACTTTCCCCTTGATCCCTCTCTGGAGCTCAGCAGATGGAAAACGTACCACCTCTGTTTTCTGAAGCTAATCAATACAGATACAAACCTTGTATGTAACTCAGATTAAGTAAATGGGAAAAAAAATGGGAAAATAAAATACTATAACCTCAAATACTCCATTCATTTTAATTTTGGTTTAAGTGTTCTGGTGTATAAAAGATTTAACATAGAAGAAACTAAAATAAAACCTTGAGATATAATCAGCAAATCATTTGCTTTGCATTTATTAGCTTTGCTCTTCTATAATACAATTTACTGCATTTTCTATGTTCTCTAATTCTACTCTCCTAAACTTGATTTCTTGAGGAATATTAATATTAAATCACTGTGAAGTGGCATATTATTCATATGAAATGTAGTTGCCAACTAAACAATGTATCAAAATTCAACTTTGATTTTTAAAAATTTCATGTTTTTATTTATTGCTCCTGAGAAATGCTTGTGTGCTTCTGAAACCCTAGGAAAATATAGGGATCTGTGCTTTTCTTAATCAACAATATTTATGTGGTAAATAGAATGCCTTTGGCCAAGAACTTGCATGGCGACTTGCATTCTGATGAAAATTTAAATAGCTGATTAAACTCCTCAAACACAGGATTTATAATGAATGCCACTATCATTTTGCAAAGTAATTTAATGCATATTTAGTGCAATTATTATGTGCTCTCTTCTCATAAGGAAACCCAGCTGTGATTCTGCAAGTGCAAGAAAGAGAGCAATTGGTATCAGGGCAGCAGTTTGTTGAGATCTGTGTGAAGAAGCTCTTCTGAGCCTCACTTCACTAGAAATATATAATTGTAGCTTTAGAAAAACTTCATGATGTTGCTGCTGCATATTGTGTTCACGTTGACTAAAGCAGATAAACAAATGTAATATCCAACACTCAAGGACTGAAAAAAAATCTATGTGGAGTTCCTATCAATAATTAGATAAGCGCATTTAAATGAGCACACTTATACATATACTTATATGGTATATCCCTTATTAAACCATGGAGGACCAAGTGAACTAAAGACACAGGGAGACAGCAGAGTAACACCTTATAATACGTGTGCATGAACACACACACACACACACACACACACACGCTAACAGAACAAATAAAGACTAACTAGATTCAATGTTTTTCCTTTGTGTCAATGAAACATAAATGCTGAAAATTCTATCTTAATTACATCAAGCAAAATTTCTTCTCTTAATTTCTAAAAATTTTACTTTCTTAAGAAATTTTCCCTGGATTCTCCCAAGTTGAGAACGATTTTTAAAATTATTATTATATTATATAAATCATATTCTTCTATGGTAGTAGAATGTTCTTTGGAGAGAGCCTATCCAATCAGGTTTTGCAAAGGAACCATAGAAAACATGATGCTTCACAGATAGGGAAAAGGAAGACAGTAAGAAATCAAGGAAATGATGGGAAATAGTTTTTCAGATGAGAGTTTAAATGAACCTAGACAATGTAGTCTCAAAATTTATTTCTAAGCCTGTAGTATGTACCACTAGCATTTTATATCCTTTCATACAGGGAAAAACGCCTTATTCAATATATCATATTTTGCATGGTTTTTTCTGTTACTTTTAATAAAAATGTTATCAAATCTTTTCAGTGCATTTTGGCATCATTTACTAACAGTACTCAGCCTGTATGTGCATGTCTGAAGCAGCCTTCTTCCTGTAAGCTCCTGAAATCTTATCAGCATCATTTCCCCTCCCAAGAAGCATAATAAAATATCTTGGTCCTCTGAACCCCATTTAAATTGACATGTTTAGACTATTAACTAAAAATATGTCAATTTTCACCTCTCTTTAAATGAAATACAGGATTAGCTATAGAAATTGAAAATAACTGAGAAAAACTAGTCTGGAAAATAATATTTTTTAACAGATAAGAAATGAGTATTTTTCTACAAAGGGAATGTAATAAAGGTGCCATGTGCTATCTTTAGCATTCAAGGGCAGTCACCATATAACCCCCTTCCCTTCGGTCTCTTGCTATCTGGAGAAAAGACACAGCTGAGAGGAAGGAGAATCACCCACATTTTTTTAAATGGGAAAATAAGCAGAAAAGAGCACCAAGAGATTTTATTATAAGTTTGGTTATATTAGTATAAAAAATGCACTAGGGTCTTTGGAACTTCCAGAAGAGTTAATCATTTTAGTCATTTAAACTCCTGGGAATCAACCCTCTCAACCTAGTGCTTAAAACCAAAAGGTAAACAGAGGGGGCTAGAAAAAATGGTAGTCCAGAGCTTCATTTATCATGACTTCTCCTAACTAAATTCTCTGTGGTACTCCAATTTCATATAAACACAGACTTTGGAGTTTATATTTAATAACCAATGTTTCTTTTTCAGTGAATGCTTATTTATTGTTTTATACATTTCAGCTGAAAGAGAAGATAAGAATTTTTTTCAGTAGTCTTCAAAAGTAGCTTAGTTCTAATAAAAAGAAGAGGGAAAACAGCAGGGAATAAAGAGGAGGGACAGACTTAAATTACTTTCTTCCCAGAGAGATGAGTAAATCAAGGCAGAATTTGAATAGGTTTGCTCAAATTACATGAGTTTTAGAGATCTTTCCTTATCACTGAGAGGAAAAGAGAGAGGGTAGAGCTTCCTAAAAGCACTGAAGTAAGGAACTGATCCAGTTTCTTTTCAAGGCCTTTTGAATTGTGTTTTCACAGAATAATTTAATATGCACTCTCGAAATGTATATATCACAAAAGTGTCAGATACTTTCATGTTCAAAACCAAAAATAACATTAAAGTGTTAGGGGGTCAATATTGTGATCTACTTTACAAGCATCGTTGCTTCCTTTCACCAGCCAACTCCAACACACAGCTTGACAAATCTCTTAAAGCTCTATTGTACAAGTAGTCTCAAGTTATGAATATAAGGGATGCATAAAAAATCCTGCAACCTGTGAGATGGTCCCCACCCTAGAGAAACCTACAGTTCAGTTGAGGTACAGTACAGTCAACATCCAGAGACTGCAACAAGATGCAGATCCCCTGTTCTGGTAGGCAGGAAGTAGAGCTTAGTCAAAGGGATTCTGTATGAAGAGTGCAATTCAGTGTTAGGCTGGATCAGTTCAATTGACTTTTCTAGTTTTGAATACATGTTAATAAAAAGAGTTTTTATAGTCATTGAGAAATAGAGTGACAGATTGTTCTGTGCTCTCTTGAGCCACAGATGTAGCTAGTGAGTTCTCTTACAGTCTGTCCTAAATGGAGTGAATTCTACAACTTACATTGTTTCTCTGCTCTTATCCCTGTTCCTGTCTTTTATTTCACTTTCTGGCAAACAATTTTGACTTAATAAAGCTATTAAAAGGTATGAAAGTAATACTCCTAGAACTGGTATATACACATAAGGGAGGATTACTATTTTATACCTTAAGATGAAAGTTTTACTCAGCAACAAATGCATGGCTAATAGGTGGGGGAAAATATGGTTGGAAGTGCATCACAATGTCTGGGATTTAAAGAGAAGAAAAGAATGATTATTAATGAGAGTTTCTGAGAGCAAGACTGAACAGGGCTACAATATAATAATCCTGCAGAGAAATTACCTAATTTGAATTTCCACTTCCAGGAATGAGTGTCCAACATTATCAGTGCCTGCTTATATTCTTTTTTAGGATAGCAAAGAAAGCTTTCCGGTTAAGTATGCCCAATAGTAAAATGCACTTTCAATACATGTAGATCTACTTCTTCTTAACATGCTACTAAAGTATTTTAAAGTATTGTGTACATTATAGAATAAATTTAAAAGGATGATGTATACACAAAATAACACTATAATTTTAAATATTATTTTTAATTAGTAAGGCAAACTTTTTTCATTCATTCTACAATACTGTTTATAATAAATGTGGTAAATGGTGTCTCTTCATTTTTTAAAATTTTGGCTTAAACTTTGTGATTTAGCTATTTGAAGGTTTAGTTTTAAGTCTAAGTTATTTTAATATATGGTTATATTTTCTGTCATGGTTGAAAAGCTAGCTCAAAAACATACATAGTTTCAAACAGAAGTATATTACTAGCTATGCTTAATTATGAAACTCATTTTTTAATCCCATCTACCAATTATACATAAATTTTTGTTGAAATTCAGATAGCATATTTCCTTCTTTCTTGATATTAATCAGTTGTTCTTAATAAACAAATTAGAAAATCATGATTTTTTAATTTTTTTTATACAAATGGGTTCAAAACTCACTGAATAACTTCATTTGGAAGATTTTTAAACAAGTAAAGAAATTCAGCTTACCAGTCTTGTAAGTACATAGAATTTTGTAAGTACAAGAGTTTTTAAAGGTGATACATTATTTTCAGTAATAAATTACACAGCAATGGAAGCATTTCTAAATATATTTTTTAAGTGCTCCCTATATAGTGAGTCTTTTAAAATGGCATTTATTTTCTCACTTATTGTTTAAATGTAACCTTTTCCTTTAAGAAGAACATATTTGATGAATCTGTATATGTATATTTTTCAGATAGCATACTGCTGAAAGTCATTTCCTTCACAAACATATTTAAAAAATATTTATCTTCTTATAAAATAAAAATGTGTAACTTTTAAATTTCAACAACTATGTTAAATATTTTGTCACAAGATAAGTGGCAAACCTCTGTGTAGAACAGATTTTCAAAGTCATTTCACATTACATTAGAAAGCATTTAAAAATTAAAATATTTCTAGGTCTTGCATGTACGAAAATAATTACCTTGGCGGCAATACATGGTATGCAAACTATAACTTTGTCACAAGATAGTAAAAGCAAATGAGTTGAGAGCTTTACTGTCAACACCTCCACATTGAGAAATTTCTGTTTTTCCTTCAGGATGCCTCAGGGGCCTGGCTTACTGTCTGAGATACCAATAAGTGTGGGAACCAGTGTTAATCCACATATTGATTAATAGAAAGCTTAACATTTTATATTAAACGATATAAAGAGAAGCTCTAATTATTCTTTCTCTGCTCTAATGAATGCCCTGGCATACCCCAGGAAGCATAGGCACTATGAAAACCACTACAGAGTGTGTAGTAGCCCTTATCTGGGATTTTCTACATAACCATTTCAAAGATGAGCAGAAGTACTGTAGAAGAGTCAGTGAGGATTTGGGATTAGAACCCAGGCGCTATCCAAGCGTCCTTAAACTACGGCCTGCGGGCCACATGCAGCCCACCAAGGACATTTATCCGGCCTGCTGGGTGTTTTTGCCGCCGCTGCCTGTCCTGCTTAACAGCCGACTCGTCCCGGGCCCACAGTGCACATGTGTGGAATGTGCACCCCACTCTCCAACAGCCCTCCAACGGTATGAGGGACAGTGAACTGGCCCCCTGTTTAAAAAGTTTGAGGACCCCAAACTCTAGAACCCACACCTTTAACCATCACACACATAACCTTTTCGGTGGAGGGTGGAAATGACTAGCCTCCTCCACCCACCAAGATGTGTGTATGACAAGAGGCAAAGACAGTAAAGAGCCACTTTGTGAGAATCTAGAAGTCAAAGAGGAAAATGTATAGCTTGTTACTGCCCATGGGCCACAGACCTTACCATTTGTATAAGGACCAAGGAATGCCCCAAACTTTGACCAGAACATCATGATTTTTCCTGGGTAAAAGGACTAAAAGGAGGGGGGCTGTATGAGAGACCCAAATAATTTCCATGACACTCTCCCAAATTGAAAGAATAAAGGAGCTAAACTTACCTTATGGGCTGAGTTCCTCCATCACCACTCAGCAGTTAAGATAACTCATTCAACCTTTTTTAGTTACTCTTTGTGTCTCATGTAAACAGGTTGAAATACCTGCAGCTAGGCTTAAATAAATGTGTTTCATAAAGTCTAAAATACTATAAATGCAAGGATGGATCAGGTAGAAAGGAATGGTAGGATACTCTTGCTACCTTTAGTAGTTCCAGAAACTGAAAACATCCAGGGCTCATGGCTAACACTGGTGGGTGAAAGGAGAAAGAGAAAACATTCAAACTCAGACAATTTCAAAGACATTGGTTTTCAATTCACAGCTTGGGTGGATACAACTGTTCCACCCACCGCCAGCTGTGCACAGAGAAAAAACCTAGTCCCTGTATTGGGTGGCACCTGGTCTGCCTAGAAAGTTTGAGAAACAGTTCTATTTCTGGCCATCTCAAAACTCCCCAAGCACTCCTCCACAACATGCAATTTAATCAGCACTCTCCCTGGACTGCCTGCCTTCTCTTTATTCCTATTATGTATTATAAAGTCTTTACAGATTCAAAGAATTCTCATTAACACCCCTTTTTGTTTTCCCAAAAGAGTTAACAGTTAACCAAAACATGACTTTCCTTTCTCAAGCTGTGGAAACCCCATTCAGCAGGAAAAAAAAAATTACCCTTGTCTAAAAATTCTGTGGTTTTTGTTCTACAAACCCTGGAACTTCATTCTTACAGAATTGCTTATGAAAGCTTCTTTCAGTCCAGTATTGGGTGCAAATGTAAATGAAAAGAACAGCATAATTCATAATGCGATATTTCATAGATCTCTTGCCTTTGCTAAAAGTCAGAACTCTGTCATGCTTCTCATTATTGAAAGCTCCCCAATAACCTAACTTCTTATAAGTCTGATTCTCTGTATGTTATATATCTGAAAGTCATACATATGTAATAGAACTAAAACTAAACTTCAGATACATTTATGAATCAATTTTCTTTCTTTTAAAGCTACTACTCCATTTTTCTTTCTCTTTACCATCACACTTCTATAATGAGCAGTAGCTCTCATTTCATCATCACCCTGTGGCCTGGTTTCCTCTCTCATCCTAGGCTGGAGCTACTCCCTTGGAGAGAGAGCATCAGCTGAGACCTCATCCATCTTAAAGTCATAAAACATTTGACATTAACATCCTGTCCTAAATATCTTCTCCTCCACTGATTTCAAGCGTAATGTCTTATTACTCTCTGAGTGTGCTATGCAGTTTCATATCTCTCCCTCAGCCTGGAATACCTTACCTGAAGGATGAAGGGGATTTCAATAAGGCCCAACACAAATGAAAATGTTTCTCCACCTCTAAGAAGCCTTCCTAATGCCCTGTGAAATTCAATATCCCCTCCTTTTGACCGCCCTGACCCCCCACACAGCTTGGAGTCAGCCCCTTTGGGAGCATTTAGATGGTGGTATCTCATACTATCTGTCTACATACATATTTAGCAAAGTAGGTTTTAAGCTTCCTGAAACAATGCATAGAAGATGCTCAATACATATCCAATGAAGGAATGAAAGAATGATTGCAAATCTTGTATGGAATAGCTATAGGAGAGTGGGGAGGAGGAATCACTTTTTAAAAAATTATATAAAATTCTGAAATAAAGGGCAGAGGATATTATAACAAACACCAATATGCCATCCAGAAATAAAAAATAACAAATGTTAAAATTTTGTTCTATCTGCCAGATGCTTTAATTTAACAAAGCATTTGATACAGTTGAAGACCCCTTAGTATTCAATCTACAGTTGCATTTTTCTCTCACTATAAGCAACCTCTCATAGAATTTGTCTATATCTTGTCCAAGTTTTTAAAAAAAATTTTAATACTTTTTGCATATTCAATAATCCATATACAATGTTAGTATTGTTTTATGCATTTTAAAAGTTTAAATAAATTATATCACTTTGTAATTTTCTTTTTTCACTTAATATAATGCTTTTGAGATCTGTCCATATTGGTGTATATGAGTCTAGTTCATTCATTTTAACTGCCTTATATGTCATTTTATAAATATATCACAATGTGTGTAATCATTTTCCTATTGATAGATATTAAAATTTTTCCCAGTTTTTTGCTCTTGCAAACAGTACTGCAATGAGTACACTTGTATCCATGTCTCTTACAGATATGCATGTTTTTCTCTAGAGTATATACTTAGAAGCAGAATTGTTGGTTCATGAGTATTTGCATTTTCAACTTTAATAAATATTTCCAAGTTGATCCCAGAAATTGTGGTTAAGGGTGGAGACATTTTGATAAATGTTAATGGAATTGAAAAAACAAAGACTTATTTCTTTTATCATTGATGTTCAGAGCTATTAATAAAATAACAGACAGTTGAGGTGTACATAAATATTAGGCATTGGCAATTCACTTATTTCTAGCTAATAATAAAGTAGGCCTAATTTATAAAGACATTAGTGTTAGCAGTTTTGTGATCTTTTCTAGTGTATAAAGTTTACCATTCTTTAGCAGATATGAGCCTTGAAAATCTCAAGCAAAAACTAAAGATTTTTTTCTTTAAATTGACTAAAATTTGATTAATATCTCCATTCTTCTTTTGCCCCCTTCCCTTCTCCTCCCCTACTCTCCAAGTATATGTAAAGTTTCCAGGGACTTAGGTGGCACCAGGGCTTCCCAGAATTTTCTCCAATTACTGCTCCAGGTGTATCACTGAGATTTTATTGTCCCAGCAGGCATAGCCCATTCAGATCTGGCAGCTTTGCTACTCATTTGTCACAGTAGTACATGGGAATATTTGCTGAAGAAGTGAGTCCCTGTGACTAGGGTCCAGCTGACTCAGAATCACTGTGCAGCTTTCTAAGGTCTTGCTCTCTCTGTGGTCCACTCTCAGAGAGTGAGGATTGGCTAATCTTGAGCCCTCTTATTTTGTATTCTTCCCTCTTCCCTACTCTCCTGGAATCCTCTCTCTCTCTCCCCCTCTTTCTCACACACACACAAATATAAACTTTTTCCCTTTCCCTTATCTTCAAGACACTTCACTCTCTTCCTCTCCACTCCAAAACATTTAGGAAAATACTCATGGTTTATGACAATAAAGAACTTCTATACTATGCTCTGTGGGAGTCTATCAGTTTGAAACTAAATACAAGATATTTCAGGGACAACTGTCACTTTTCATTGATTAACATAAAAGGTAATTTGGGATACCAATTAACCTGAGTGTTGGTTTAATCAGATGAAATAATTATTTTCTATGGGGCTTGGAAGAAACATGAGTAACCACTACTTAAACTACTGAACAGTTTGGGGAGGACAGATTTAGAATTACCAGTTTCCATTTCTTCCCAATTGTCCTCAAATATGTTAGGCACAGAATGTTCAAGCACAGAGTGAGCACCAGTATTGGAAATTTACCAAATAACACCAGTTGGCAATGCCCCACCAATTGTGGAGAAATCAAAATTATCCTGGGGCTCAGAGGTTACTATAGTTTTATGAAGAACTGTTCTCAGATTACCGAACTGCTTGATGACCTAACTCTATTTTATAAGTGTACAATTGGGAAAAGAAAAGAAAAAGATACTCACTGGACAACTAGATTTCTAGCCCAATTCACCCTCAGTCTTCCATATTTTCCTAGAACTCTGGGTAAACACTGTGAGCAAACTTTTGGGGCCTGATATATGGTCCAGTGTAAGCCTTGTTTAAACTGGAGAAACTATAAAGATGACCTGCAGACTGATAGAGGCACAAAAGGTGAATATCTAATCCTGTATAGAGAAAGACTTTCATCAGAGGAATAAACTTGAAGGAATGAGTGAATAGTAAGTATAAAATGAGAAAGATATTGGAAATTTAAAAATAACAACACTTCTAAATAATTTATGAACAAAAAGAGAGAAAGAAATTGACCTGGATATTAGAAAATATATGGAAAATAATGATAACAAAATTACAACAGAGCAAAACTTACACTATGCAGGTTAATTGTTACTCAGTAGGTTAGAGAAAAAAGAGAGAATAAAAGATAGGGGCATAGAGAAAAAAATTAGAATAAAACACAGTAAATTAAGGGTTATGCTTACAAAGTTACAAAAATAACAATAGACTAAATTCAAAAAAAGTATAAAAATGAAATAAGCATGATACTAAACATTAATAAAATAGAGAATAAAGATAAAAATAAAATCAATTAATACAAAATATGGTTTTTTGAAAAGTCTAAGAAAATTGAAAAATTTATAATAAGATTTACCAAAGAAAACTAATATTTACAATGATAAAAGAGTCATAACTACAGATAAAGCAGAAATTTTAAATATAATGAAAGAATACTATCAATGACTTTTTATCAATAGATGTCAAGGAGATAAAGTTGGAAGTCCTTAGATACCAAGGTGTCTGGAGTTTAAAGTGCAGAGTAAGATAGAGGAGAGACCTACACAGATTTAAACAAGACAGTTTTGTAAAAATATAACTTACCAAAAGTGAATCAAAATGAAAGAGAAAACATGAATGAAGCTTACCATTAAAAACATTAAATCAGTCATTAAAAATCTGTCAATTGGTCAAGATAGCTGACTAGAGGCATTGGTCACCA
>VBSM01000361.1:54509299-54521401 GCA_008086735.1 Cheirogaleus medius | reverse complement strand
GACTGCAGGCTCCTGAACTGTTGGAGAGCGTCTCTGCCTTCCTGAGCCCAAAAGCTGCTGCCACCAGTGAACTGGGAGCTTCCTGAGAACAGAGTACTGGGCTGCCAGCCCCCCTGGGGTCACAACCCCTCACCACATAGCCATACTGTTTTTCTACTCATTGTGCACCTCTACCCTCCCCAAGTATCTTCAGTCCTTCAGTTTTCTTGTCACTGGTCCCCACACAAACATTTCTCAACTCCTTCTCACACTGCAGTTGCCACATGGTGCCAGGGGAGCTGTGTGACATTCAGAGTGAGATATCTTTAGGGGAGAAGATAGTGCAGCAAGCCAGGGAAGCCTCTTGGGACAAAGGAGACCAAAGTGTCAGCTTTCCTCCATTCAGACTTTTCTCTCCCCTGCCCATAGCTGCTGAGATAGCCATGGCAGTTCCCATGGGAGACAGCATGGTTGCCCCAAGGGATGATTGTGCTGGGGCTCTCAGGAGTGGCTGCCTCCCCTCTATTGGTATGCCCAAAACATTGAGGCTTCCACAGAGGTTTGTGCTCACACCTTTCCTCTTTAAGACCTGCAGGAGACCTTGGGGTACTCAGACTGTGAGCTCCCTGCCCGCCAGCACCCCCTACTGCTGTCTGCCTGCCTGTCCCAGCAGATCCAGGGATACCCTGACGTGGAGGGACACTAAACCTGCTTGAGCACTCCATGGGAAAACTCAAGGCCAGCACACTTCTCCCTGGCACAGGCAGGGATTGAACTTGGGAGATCAAATGACAGGCCCCCAATCTGGATTCCATACCCTAAGGACTTAATTGTGTCACTTGGAGGTCAACAGGGGGGATCTGTGAACTAATTTTGGGAGGCAAGGGAGCCCACACAGGCAGAACTGAAAGGAGAATGTGGTGTGGGTCTGAGTCACAGGAAAGCCATACTGTTGGTACAGGGCAGGGTCCTGAGCAGGGAAGCTCCTAGCCTACAGTGCCATTGCTGATACACTTGACTAGTTTGTGCTGCTGCTTTGCAGCCAGATGCCCGAGAAGGAGATCCACGGGGCAAGGGAAGAGGGAGAAGAGTGAAATCCACTCCTGAATCCCAGACTGATGAGAAAAACATATATTCAGTGGTTTAGGGGTAGAATGTTCTGTAAATATCAGTTAGGCCCATTTGTTCTGGAGGTCTGTTTAAGTCCAATATTTCTTTATTTTCTGTTTGGAGGATCTGTCCTGTGCCGTCAGAGGGGTGTTGAAATCCCTGGCTATTATTGGCGTTGCTGTTTATTATTTTGTTTAGATCAAGTAGGATTTGCTTTAT
This sequence comes from Cheirogaleus medius, assembly GCA_008086735.1. NCBI lineage: Eukaryota > Metazoa > Chordata > Mammalia > Primates > Cheirogaleidae > Cheirogaleus > Cheirogaleus medius. The sequence goes on along the minus strand of VBSM01000361.1, from coordinate 54,520,093 downwards.
GAATCTGGGTGCATATGAGTTAGGTACATTAATATTTAGAATTGTTACGTCTTCTTGTTGAATTGTACCCTTCACCCCTATATAGTGACCATCTTTGTCTTTCATTACCTTTTTTGATTTGGAGACTAAGTTATCTGAAATCAGAACTGCTATGCCAGGTTTCTTTTGGCTTCTGTTTGCATGAAATATTATTTTTCAACCTTTCACATTGAGTCTGAATACATCCTTGTGGGTTAGATATGTTTCCTGAAGCTGCAATATTGTTTTTGGTCCTGTAACCAGCTCTCATTCCTCTGGAGAGGCACTCTAGTGCCTCACGTGGTGGTGGGGGCCCTGGGACTTCCAGGTGTGTCCTTATTCTCCACCTCAGCAGGGGGAGGTGGGAGAGTAAGGCTGGGTGGGTCTGGGTTGGGTGAGCCTGCCCTCAAGACCCACAAATACTCTTAGCAAGGGTCAAAGATCTGTTCTCTGCTTCTGGGCAAAGCTGACAGGGAGAGGCTGAAATGGCCCTACTCAGCCAAAAAGTCTGCATGTAGAGGTGGGGCTGTCTGAGACCTGCAGTCTGGAGCAGGCCTCACTTCTTTCCACCCTCCCTTATTCCATGGTTTTTCCCGGGCCTCTGCCGGCAGGCATGACATCAAGCCAGCAGATCTCCCCTGACTGTGATGCAAGCCAGGAGGTTCCCTGCCCAGGATCACAGTCTGAGCTGGGAGCACTTGGCCATCTCAGGGGAGGAGAGTTGCCCCTTGAGCACACTACAGCTAGGACCCACTCTGATTTGACCCTGAAGGCACATACACCTCAGTAAACTAGTTCACAAATATCCCTTCTGTGCCCCCAGGCAATGTGATCCAGACCTAGGTGTATGGGATCTGGCCTACATGCCTATCCCCTAGGCCCTGAAGATCAATCACTGATTCTGCCAGGAAGAAAAGTGCTAGTCTCAAGTCACCCACAGGGTGCCCAAGCTGGATCAATGTGTCTCCACCTCAGGATTTGCCCTACTTTGCTGGAGTCTCCAGGCAAATAGCACCTGGGAGGGCTGGCAGGTAGGGACCTCACAGTCCACTGTAGGGCCCCAAAAGGAAAGGTGTTCTTCCCTGCAGATGCCTTCAGGGGGTGGCTAAATTGTCCCTCTCAGCAGTCATGGGGAGGGGAGGGGAGGGAAGGAGGAGAATAAAGAAATATGGTGCCTGCCAATCAGCTTGGGTCTGTGGGCCGGGATATGCCCCAAGGGAGCTAGGAGCCTGGTGCCCTGTCTGCAAGAGGCTCACTGCTCACTGGCGACAGCCACCTCAGGGCTGGTGTTAGCAGGTCTCTTCAGCAGCTCAGGAGCCCACCAGCAATCCGAGATGCAAAGGAGGGGAAATTTAACCTCTCCACCTACCCTTCTCTCTGGTTTCCAAGCCTCTCGGCGTTTAGACCCTGCCGATGCCTTTCTCCTTTCAGTTCTGCTCTGCAACTTCTTCCCATGGAGTCTCCTATAGTTTCAGGCACCCTTCCCTTCTGACCTTTATCTGATCTATGTTTATCTGCCTGTTTGTTTTTTTCCCTTTCATCTAAAATATATCCTTCTTGCAGAGACACTCTGGCTGGTGGTTTTTCTTGTCCACCATCTTGCCTCCACCCTCTCAATGCTACTCTTGATAAGTCATAATTATCAAGTGATGTCACACAGTAATTATATTGTGTACATGTAATTACATGTTCATTCTCTTGGACAGCCTGAGGTAACAAGGCAAACACTCCTGTCCTCACATTTAGAGTGGATAACACTTACTGATACTCACTGATAAAATTCTTATTCCTCCCTGAAAATTTTTGACCCAGTTCTCTTTGGGTACCTGCCTACTATTGGGGCAATGGCTACAAGTTTCTGCTCATTCTCTACTCTGCCTGGAGAAAAGAAAATTATAACCCTTACTCTCCTCTAGGCCAGAGACCCTACTTTTTCTCTCCTGGGTAAAAAATTGGCAAAAGCAGCAATAGGCTCTAACTTTATTTATGAGTCTATATTCTCTGGATAAGAATCTTCTTAGGTAAAGGGAAAATATATAGCTTTAGCTTCATTATTTGGAATAGTAACTTAGTCTTTGTCAGCTAAAACATCTAGTCATTAATTTTTAACATGAAGAAAATTTTAGATTCATTAGAAGTAAACTGAGAGGTTAAATGACTTACCAAGGTCATATAGCAGATACAGTATAGAAACAAGAAATCTTGTAAATTTGAATTTCATATTTTCCTTATGACTTATGTCATAAGGTTAAAAAATATGTAAAATATTATTAATATTAATTTATACAAAGAAGGCAATGGTCTGAGAGTCAGACTTTGTAGAATTTAAGAGGATAAAGCCAAAATATAATGGACCACAGAGGGGTGGGTGGTTGACAAGCTAAACAAAATGATTGCCACAATATCACTATCCTCATGCTGAAGCAATTTTAATATATCACTGAGACTGCCAGCTCCAGTTATCTTATTCTCTTAAGAGAAGAAAGCCTATGAAAAACTATTCTGGACATTGGCCTAGGCAAAGAATTATGACTAAGACCCCAAAAGCAAATGCAACAAAACCAAAAATAAATAAATGTGATTTAAGTAAACTAAAAAGCTCTGCAAAGCAAAATAAATAATCAACAGAGCAAATAGACAATCTACAGAATGGGCAAAAATATTCACAATCTATGCATACAACAACGGACTAATATTCAGAATCTAGAAGGAACTCAACTCAGAAAACAAACAAACAAATAAAACCAATAACCCCATTAAAAAGTGGCAAAAGACATGAACAGGCATTTTTTTAAAGGAAGACATATAAATGGCCAATAAACATGAAAAAATGCTCAATGTTACTAATCATCAGAGAAATGCAAATTAAAACCACAATGAGATACCATCTTACTCTAGTGAGAATGGCTGTTATTAAAAAGTCAAAAAATAATAGATGTTGGCATGGATGCGGTGAAAAGGGAATGCTTATATACTGGTAGTAGGAATGTAAATTAGTGCAACTTCTATGGAAAGCAGTATGGAGCTACTTCTATTTGATCCAGCAATCCTACTACTGGGTATCTGCACAAAGGAAAAGAATTCATCATAACAAAAGATGCCTAGACTGATATGTTTATTACAGTAGAATTCACAATTGCAAAGATATAGAATCAACCAAAGTGTCCATCAGTGGATGATTTGATAATGTGATATATATATATATACACACACACACACACACTACAGAATACTACTCAGACATAACAAAAAATTAAATAATGTCTTTTTTAGAAACTTGGATGGCACTTGAAGCCATTGTCCTAAGTGAAGTAACTCTGGAATAGAAAATTAAATATCACATGGTCTCACTTATAACCTATGAGTACACATGATCATACAGAGTGAAATAATAGACATTGAAGACTCAAAAAGAGGAGGGTAGGATGGGGTGAGGGATGAAAAATTACACTATTTGAGTGACAGGAATACTATAAGCCTAGACTTCACCACTATGCAATATATTCATGTAACAAAACTCTACTTGTATCCCCTAAATCTATTGAAAAAATAATAATCTCCCAAAAAAGAAAATCCCAAGACCTTACGGCTTCACTGCTGAAATCTACCAAATGTTTAAAGAAGAATTAATACCAATTCTTCTTAAAGTTTCCCAAGAAATTGATTAGGAGGGCTCACTTCCAAACTCATTTTCTGTGGTCAGCATTACCTTGATACCAAAACCAGAAAAGGATACTATAAGAAAATAAAATCGCAGGCCAATATCCCTGATGAACATACATGCAAAAATCCTTTAAAAAATTCTAGCAAACCAAATTCAACAGTACATTAAAAGGATCATCCTCCATGATCAAGTGAGATGTATCCCTGGGATGCCAGGATAGTTCAACATATACAAATCAATAAATGTGGTATATTATACTAACAGGATGAAAGATAATAGTCATAGGATCATCTTAATAGATGCAGAAAAAGCATTTAACAAAATTCAACATCCTTTCATGATAAAAATTCTCAAAAAAATAGTTGTGGAAAGATTGTACCTCCACATAATAAAGGCCCAATATGAGAAGCCTACAGATAGCATCACACTTAACAGTGAAAAGCTGAAAACTTTTCCTGTCAAATCAAGAAAAAGCCACGTATAACTACTCTCATCACTTATATTCCATATAGTTATAGAAGTCCCAGTTAGAATAATTAGGCAAAAGAAAGAAAGAGAAAAGCATATAAATCAGAAAGGAAGCAGAAAAATTGTCTGTTTGCAGATGGCAGGCTCTTATATATAGAAAACTCTAAAAACACCACCAAAAAAACTGTTAGAATAAACAAACAGAGTAACTTGAAGGACACAAAATCAACATATAAAAATCAATGGTATTTCTATACACTAACAACAAACTATCTGAAAAAGAAATTTTAAAAAATTCCATTTACAATAGTTACAAAAAAATTAAAATACTTAGAAGTAAATTTAACCAAGGAAGAGAAGATTTTCACACTAAAAACTATAAAACATTGTTGAAAGAAATTTAAGAAGACATAAATAAATGGAAATATATCCCTCATTTAGAGATTGGAAGAATTAATATTGTTGAAATTTCCATACTGCCCAAACCAACTTACAGATTCAATGCAATTCCTATCAAAATTCCAATGACATTGTTCACAGAAACAGAAAAAATTCTTAAAATTCATATAGAACCACAAAAGACTCAGAATAGTCAAAGGAATCTTGAGCACGAACAAAGGTGGAAGCATCACACTCCCTGATTTCAACATATACTACAAATTTATACTAATCAAAACAGTATGGTACTAGCTTAAAAACAGACACATTGACCAATAAAACAGAATAGAGAACACAAAATTAAATCCAAGCATTCATTTACAGTCAATTAATCTTTGACAATGGTGCCAAAAACACACAATGGGGAAAGATAGAATCTTCAAAAAATGGTGATGGCTTAAAGCCTGCCCATCCCCCAGACGGTGCACATTGCACTCACTATGTATATACCCATCCCCTCCTCCACCCTCCCACACTTTAAACTCTGACTCGAGGTGGGAGGGGAGGCAAAGGCAATGTACGTAACCTTAACATATGTACCCCTATAATATGCTGAAATAAAAAAATAATGAATAAAAAATAATAAATATCCCTTCATGAAAAATAGTTTTTGAAAAAAAATTCAATACCAAAGGAATAAAGGTTATTGAGGATAAATTTTTAAAAAATGGTGATGGGATAGCTGTATGTCCACATGCCAAAGAATGAAACTGGACACATCTCACACCATATACAAAAATCAACTCAAAATGGATGAAAGACTTGAATGTAAGACCTGAAACCATAAAACTAATTACAAAAATAAGGAAAAAACTTCTTAACATTTGTCTGGACAATAATTTTTTTTAATACAACCCTAATAGCATGGACAACAAAAGCATAAATAGACAAATGGGATTGCATCAAAACTAAAATATTTCTGCAAAGCAAAAGAAAAAAATCAAGAAAGTGAAGAGACAACATACAGAATGAGAGAAAATATTTGCAAATAATACATCTAATAAAAGACTAATATCAAAAATATATAAGGAACTCAACTCAATAGCAAGAAAACAAATAACCCAATTAAAAATGGGACAAAGGATTAGACATTTCTCAAAAGAAGACGTACGAATGACCAGCAGATATATGAAAAAGACTCAACATCAACAAGCATCTGGAACACACAAATAAAAGCACTATAAGATATCACCTCTTACTAATTTGAATAGCTACTATAAAAAAGACAAATGTATTGATGAGGATGTGACAAGAAGAGAAACTTTGTACACTGCTGATGAATATGAATTGGTACAACCATTATAGAAAACATGTGGAGTTTCCTCAAAAAATTAAAAATATAGCTACCACATAACATAGTAATTTCACTCTTTTTGGATAGGTATATATCACAAAGAATTGAAAGAAGAGATTTTAACAGACTTTTTTATAGCAATGTTTATGGCAGCAATACCAAATCCTAGCAAGAACATGGAGCAGAAGAAACTCTCATTCATTGCTGGTGGGAATGCTAACTGGTACAGCCAATTTAGAAAACAATTTGTCAGTTTCTTACAAAGTTAAACATAGTCTTATACAATCCAACAATCATGCTCCTAATTATTCACAAAATTGAGTTGAAAACTTATATCCACAAAAAACTTGTGCATGAATGTTTAGACCATCTGTATTCATAATCACTAAAGACTGAAAGCAATCAAGATGTTCTTAAGAGCTTAAAAAAAGGCAAAAAAAAAGAGGATGTTTTTAAATAGGTGAATGGATAAACAAATTGTGGTACTGCATTCCATATTAATGGAATATTATTCAGAAATGAAAAATAAAATGAGCTATCAGACCATAAAAAGATATGGAGAAACCTTGAGTGCATATTGCTAAGTGAAAGAAACCAATCTGAAAAGCCTACATATTGTATGATTCCAATTATATGACATTCTGGAAAGGGCAAAACTATAAAAAGATCAGTAGTTGCTAAGGGTGTAGGGGGATGGAGGCAGCAATAAATAAGTGAAGCAAACAGGTGAAACTATTCTGTATGATACTGTAATGGTAGCTATATAACATTATGCATGTACTTATAGAATTTTACCACACAAAGAATGAACCTTAATGTATGCAAATTTTAAAAAATCATTTATCTTATTTTCACAAATAAAGATTCTAAGTTATTGACAGAAATTTTAGAGTTTCATGCGTTTGGAGGTTTACCAATTATTCCCAATGGAAATTAAAAATGACTCATGAGTATTCCTTATAAGAACTCAGATTTGGGGGCTGTGGTAGGTGGAATGGTTCATCAAAGATATACACTCCCTAACCTTTGGAACATAGGAATGTGTTACATTGCATGGTAAAAGGGATTTAGATGTAACTAGGTTACAGACTTTAAAATAGGGAAGTTATCCTGGATTATCTGGCTGGGCTCCTCTAGTCACCTGAGCCCTTAAAAGCAGAGTATTTTGCCTGGCTCAGGTAGAAGAGATGTGGCAGAAGAAGGGTCAGTGAGACTGAAAATGTGAGAAGGGCTTGACTGACGGTTGCTGGTTAGAAATGGAGGAGCCAAGGTGACAAGGAGTGTAAGCAGCCTTCATGGGTAAGAGAGGCTACCAGCTGACATTCAGGAAGGAAATGGCAACCTCAGCCCTACAGTTGCGTAGACCTGAATCCTGCCAGCAACCTGATGAGCATGAAAACAGATTCTTTCCTATGGCCGGCAGATAAAATCCAGGCTCACCAACACCTTGCTTTCAGCTCTGTGTGACACAGAGTAGAGGATCAAGCTGAACCCACCCAGACCTCTGACTTATAGAACTGTGAGATAATAAATTTGCATTGTTTTAAGCCATTAATTTTGTGGTAATTTGGTACAGGAGAAAATTGTAATTTTGCCCAACTTGAGAATGGTTTTTAACTTAATAAAAGAAATATTTAGAAACAGAGTTCATCTTTCACATAACATGCATACAACTAAACAGCAACCAAGAAGATCCTAGCCAAAAAAGCATTACATAAATATTCTTAAACCTTGCACTACCACTGCTATCCTGCTTTAGTTTATTTATTCAATCCATTCAGTAATTTATCACACATTTTGAAATGAAAATCCCAAAAAGTTTTCAAAGAGAAAAACATGAACAGAAAATAACAACATGAATTTAAATAAAATAAGAAATAACAAATGTTGATAAATTAAGGAAGACCAAGAGCATAGAGAAGGAACAATGAGCAAAACAAAATTTCACGGAATTAGAAATATAAAATTAATAAGCAGTAACCTTACAGGTAGTTTAATGAAAACAGTGATAGAAGCCTGGATTCTATATTCAGCTCTGCCTCTAACTAAAACAGAACTTTAAAGAAGTCAATTAATGTCACTGGCATCTCTGAGCTAATGGAAATTTTCTAGACCTTTCCATATTTCAAGCTAATAAAAATAATAAGAGGAGGAATGCTCTGGGAAAATGTTCTTATATTCATTGACTCCTTTCCTCTGACATCATTACTTCAGATTACATCTCAGAACCCCACATGGTGGCCTGACTCTTGTGAGGCAGGAGAGCACTTTGAAAAGGCAATTATAGAAAACACAGAGAAAATTAAGCTGATAAGGAAACAGAAAGTGACTGTTTAAGACAAAGTTTTCTTAAGGGACTAAAGTGATACAAATGAATACTAACAACTTAGACAATCATGAATATGATCTTTTTTGCCAAAATAATAGCTCTCTGAAGACTTAAGAACTTGGCTGACTGTTGAAAATCAAGTTTAAATGGAAAGTTTTGCCAGTTCCTCTGTACTGATATCTCATTCAATTATACTTTTAATTTAACTGTTATTGAGATAGTTTTATGCTGGCAAGTTGACAATTTAGTAGGGGTAATATGGGAAATTTATTTTGGCTATTAACTACTCCCTAAAGGTTTCCATCTGAATGTTGCATCTTATTGAAACTGAAACAAAGATTGTGTAAAAATCTCCATGAGAGTAAATTGAAAGATTCTCTTTTTTTCTCTGCTGAGAAAATTTCGTTAAGGTAACATTGGCAATGATAGGGAAACACAATCAAGCCATTTTTACCTAATTACTATCATTACAAGCTTTAAATGAGAAACATGAGCGATTAAGACTTCATATTGAAAGCAAAGTTGTATAAATTGTTGTCTGAGGATTTGCTAACTCCAGGAAAGAGAAGTTCCTCCCAGGCTGGGGAGTGAGCTTTCTAAAAACAACCATCGTAAAGACGTGACAAGGTCTTCACAGAATTCAGTATGCTAATGTAAAATGTGGTTAAATAAATTGTAAATTGTGTGCGCATTGTAAAATTAAGAATGTATGGCTTTATTCATATAATTAAGATTTTTGAGAGAAGGTGAAGAAGAGATTAAGAAAAAGGAAGGAAACTGAATTAGGGAAATAGAGTGGATAAGAGGGAAGCAACTGAAATTATTTTATAGAATTTCCAATAATCTGGATTTCTCTGACCTAGCGATTTCTAGGATACACTTTGATTTATATTTGAATTATTTCAACTGGAGTCAGAGGAGTCAGTTCATATGGGAAAAAAAATCTTTCAAATACTCAATCTCATGAAAAACAGGATGATTGAATAAGTAACAAATATTCTGAGATTCATTACAAAATTTCCAGGAATTCATGGGTCAAGTCTATACCATAAAACATGTTTGAAAAACACTCTTTAGCTTTAGCCTTAAGAGGTAATTTTTTTTCAAAGTCAATACACAGTGAAATCTGTTAAGGTACCTCAACCCTCAGTACTTCTAGTCCTACTCTGCTTCACGCAGCTTCAGAGACGATCTTTTATTCTTTGCTTCTCAAAGCTTTTACATAGGGAATTGTATCCCTCTCTTCATATACTGAAAACTGGACTTAAGAATTGTAGGAGGAATCACCCTTATTTTACATATAGGCTTTATGTTTCTTAGAGTTCTACATCTAATATTAACATGCAAATCAACAATATTAAAACTCTGAATGTCTATATCACTGTAGTGTCTACAAAAATTTTCATGTTATATATTATTTAATGTTCCTAACAAACCTGTGAGATATTATAATGTTTACTTAACTAGTAGACCATTAATTAGCCATCTCAATTATTGAGAGCATTATCATTATTAGCATTAGCATTATTATTATTGAGAGAAGAAAAAACAAATCAGGATCTAGAAAGGCCATATATTAAAATTTGTCTGCTTTACTGTTAGGAGACTCTTTCAGTTTTACTCTGAGCCTACTTAGTTTTATTTTAGGCATAACTCTAAGAAAATGAAGCATAACTGATTATAAAAAACACCAGAAGAGGTATGGGGAAAAGGAGCTACATGCTGCTTCTTCATGGACATATTAAGAGGTAGTGCTCTGATATTTAAACACAAACACATTTTTATTTTCAAACATACTTAAGAGCTCAAAATGGGAACATTTATTAGTAGCACAAATATCTCTGAATTATTTAATCAAACATAATACTTTAATTGTAGTTGTTCACATTTATTGACTACTATTATTCAAAGTGCTATATATATAAGCATTTAATACTCATCACAACCCCATAATATGGGAACTGTTAGTGTCCCTATTTTACAGATGAGGGAAGAGAGACAGGAAAATGTAAGAAACTTGTCCAAAGTCTCATAGCTTCCTACCCAGGCATTCTAACACCAGAGCGTGTATTTTTAACTATCCTACTCTAATTCATATGATGACCCTGTACAACCAAGGAACAAATCTATCACATACATACATGTACATGCTTTTTGAAAGCAAGGGAAATGGATGCATTTGTTAAGAAACATTTTCTTTAAAAATATTTTCACATTTTTTAGTTTGTGTTTAAGTTCAAACCTTTGTTATATGAAAACAAAGACAATTTTTAGAAATATCCCATTCCTTAATAATATTAGTTCTTTTAGTTTTGTAGTATTTATTAGGTTATTAAGTATGAAATGTCTGATTTCCTTAAGTTCTAAGTTTGACAGTTCATATGTCTGACATTTCACTTTGACACTTTTTATTTTATCTTTATTGTAAAGGTACATCCTCAGAATTTCATTTTGAATGCATATTTTGGCTTGTGACTATCTTTCAAATTCTTTTAGAGCAATTTTTGCGAAACCATGGATAAGTAAAACAATTTGTGTTATTTTCGAATATGAGTTCTGTTGTGGAACCAATGCAGTGCAGAC
>VBSM01000361.1:54491844-54505020 GCA_008086735.1 Cheirogaleus medius | reverse complement strand
CCATTGGAAGAAACTGAACAAAGTATACAAGGAATATTTATGTATTATTTCTTAAAATGGCATGTATGTGTACAATTATCTCAATGAAAATTTCAATAAAAAGTAATTATATAATTTTCAAAAAAAAAGAAAAATGTGAACCCGAACCTTATTCACAACACACATTAAAATTAACTAAAATTATCTAACAAAGTCTCTGAGAAATATGGGATTATGTAAAAATGCCCAAATATGAAAATCATAAGTATTCCCATAAGTATGGGAAACCTATTTGAGGGAATAATTGAAAAAGTCCTCCCTAGTTTTGCTAGAGATTTAGACATCTAGATATAAGGAGCACAATAAACACCTGCAAGATTCATTTCAAAAAAGATAAAATCAAAGTGAAGAAGGAACTTCTACAAGTTGTGAGATGAAAACACCAAGTAACTTACAAAGGTAAACCCACCAGACTAATAGCACACTTCTTAGCAGAAACCTTACAAACTGGAAGGGATTGGAGTCCTATCTTTAGTCTTCTTAAACAGAATAACTGTCAGTCAAGAGTTTTTTATCCTGCAAAATAAAGTTTCATAAATGAAGGAGAAATAAAGTCTTTCTCAAACAAGAAAACACAAAGGGAATTTGTCACCCTTAGACCTGCCCCACAAAAGATGCATAAAAGTGCTCTAAACATTGGGAAAAAAAGTTGATAATCATCAGTACAAAAAAACTTGAAAGTAAAAACTCACAGCTCTTATAAAACAGTAGCATAAAGGAGAATACAAAGAAACTAGGTTATAATCAACAGGATGACTGGAACAATATCTCACATATAATTAGTAACATTGTGAATGGTCTAAATGCCCCAATTAAAAGGTATAGATTGACAAAATGGATAAGAAAAAACATAACCCAAATATCTGCTGTCTCCAGAAATCCATTTAATGCATAAGGATTCTCATAGACTCAAAGTAAAGGGGAAGAAAAAATAATTTCACCCAAATGGAAATCAAAAGCATGCAAGAGTACTTATTCTTATATCAGATAAAACAATCTTTAAATCAACAACAGTAATAAAAAGACAAAGATGGTTATTCTACAATGATAATGGGATCAATTAAACAAGTAGACATAACAATCCTAAATATGTATGCACCTAACATCAAGTGCCCAGATTTATAAAACAAATACTACTAAACCTAAGAAAAGAAATAAATAGCAACATAATAATAATGGAGGACTTCTTCCATTGACAGACCTAGACAGATCACTGAGGTAGAAAGTCAGCAAACACTACACTTGACTTTAGAATAAATGGACCTAAGAGACATTTACAGAACATTTTACCCAAAAGCTACAGAAAATACATTTTTCTCATCAGCACATGGAACATTTTCCAAGATAGATCATATTTTAGGCCACAAAACAAGTCCTAGCAAATTTAAAAAATTGAAATGATATCATGTATTTTCTCAGACCACAGTTGAGACAAACTAGAAATCAATTCTAAGAGGAACTCTCAAAACTGTACAAATAAATAGAAATTAAACAATCTGCTGCTGAAGGATATTTGAGTCAACAAAGAAATCAAGATGGAAATGAAAATAAATTTTGAATTGAATGACAATGGCAACATGAGCTACCAAAATATCTGGGGTACAGTAAAAGCAGTGCTAAGAGTGAAATTTATAGCACAAAATACCTACATTAAAAAGACAGAAAAATCACAAATTCATAATCTAATGTCTCACCTCAAGAAGCTAGAAAAATAAGAGCAAACCAAACCCAAAGATAGCAGAAGAAAAGAAATAATAAAGACCAGAGAAGAATTAAATAAAGTTGAAACCAAAAAACAATACAAAGAATCAATGAAAAAAAATTGGTTCTTTGAAAAGATAAGCAATATTGATAGACCACTAGCTAGATTAACCAAGAAAAGAAGAAAAAGAATTCAAATAAGCTCAATCAGAGATCAAAAAGGAGATATTACAACTGATGCCACAGAAATACAAAAAATTATTCCCGACTAACAAGAACACCTCTATGCCCACAAACTAGAAAACTGAGGAAATGGAAAAATTCTTGGAAATATACAATCTCTCAAGTTTGAATCACAAAGAAATAGAAATCCTGAACAGACCAATAACAAGAAGCAACATTGAATCAAAAACAAAAGTTTGGGTATACATCATCATACAGAGTGGTATAATGGACACTGGAGAGTCAGAAAGGGTGAGGGATAAAAATTGACCTCTCAGGTACAATGTGCACTATTCAGGTGACAGGTATAGTAAAAGCCCTGAATTTACCACTATATAACTCATCCAGGTAATAGAAACCACATACACCCCTTACATCTATTGAAATAAATTTTTTAAAATTAAAATTAAAAGTTAAAAAATACTTAGGAGTAAATTTTACCAAGGAATAGAAAGATTTGTATGCTGACAACTATAAAACATTGATGAAAGAAATTGAAAATGACACAACAAATGGGAAGATATTCTATGTTCATGGATAAGAAGAATTAATATTGTTGAAATATCCATACTGCAGAAAGCAATCTACAGATTCAATGCAATCTTTATTAAAATTCCAATGTATTTTCTTCACAGAAATAGAAAAAATTCCAGAAATTTGTATGGCACCACAAAATATACTGAACTATGAAAGCATTCTTGATAAAAAAATAACAAATCTGGAGGTATTATGCTATTTGACTTTAAAATCATATTTCAAAGCTATAGTAGTCAAAACAGCATGGTATTGGCATAAAAACAGACACATAGATCAATGGAATAGATTGGAGAGCCCAGAAATAAACCACACATCTACAGTGAATTGATTTTTGACAAAGGTGAAAAAAACACACAATAAAATTACCACATGACCCAGCAAACCTACTTCTGAGTATATACCCAAAGGAATTAAAGTCCATATGTCAAAGAGCTATCTGAAATCCTATGTTCATTGTAGTATTATTCACAACAGCCAAGATATGGAAACAACCTAAATATCCATCAGTGGATAAATCTAGAGAACACTATTTAAATGAAATAAGCTTAGTAAAAAAGACAATACCACATGATCTCATTTACATGTGGTATCTAAAAAAGTTGAACTGACAGAAGTGGAGAGTAGAGTGGTGTTTACCAGAGACTGTTAAGGAACAGTGGGTGGATGGGGAAAGGAGTGACATTAGTCAACAGGTACAGTTTCAGTTAGATAGGAGAAATAAATTCCGGTGTTCTATTGCATACTGCTGTGATATAGTTTGCAATAATGTATATTTCAAAGTAGCTAAAAGAGGATTTTAAATATTCTCAGCACAAAGAAATAATAAATATTTGAGATGATAGCTATGCTACCTAGCCAGGTTTGATCATTCCACAATTTATATATGTATTGAAACATCACATTGTACCCTATAAACATATAAAATTATAATTTCCCAATTAAAAGTAAAACAAATTTTTTTATAAGAATAGAGTTTGGCAATTTTTTATAAAATTGTATTGTACCACACAATATAAAAATTCCATTCCTAGATATTTATACAAAAGAAATGGAAATGTGTCTCTTCAGTAACTTATTCAAGAACATTCATATTATAATATTGAATATTATTCATAATAGCCAAAATATGAGGATAATTCTAATGTCCGTCAGCAGGTGAATGGATAAGTGAATTATGATATATCCTTACAATGGAATAGTATCATCAAAAAAAAGAAACTAATTACTGATACAAGCAACAACATAGTTGCATGTCAAAAAGCAGTATGTTGAGCAAATAAAGCAAAATATTAAAAGTAAATCCAACATGATTCCATTTATATGAAAGTCTAAAAACAGGTGAATATAAATTATTGTAACAGAGAGTAGGTCAGTGATTGCCTGGGGCCAGGGTGGAGTATGAGGATTGGCAGGAAATTGGCTTCAACCAGGGAACTTTTCAAGGTGATGGGAATGTTCTGTATCTTAAGTGTGGTGATGGTTATATTTGTTAAAACTCATGGAACTCTACACTTATAATGGATGGTTTGTCATGGAAATTATACATTGATGAAATTGATTTCTTTTAAAATAAAAGCTAATCCTTTATATTAGAGATGATGATTCTATAAGTGAATGACTAAGTGAATGATGGGCATTTGGTTTTCAGTGGGACATTTTACAGATAGATTCTATAAATGGATATATTACTGGATTTTAGATTTGGATGTTTGAATACAGAGCACTCAGCTGATTCTGAATGAGGCTCATGACTTCCTGTCCCCACATATAATTGTGAAATTGGCCATAAGGCGTCCAAACTTTTAGCACACGTCACAGGAAGTTGCTTTGAGGCATCCTCCCTCAGAGATCTCTATATAGTGACTGATTTTTGTATGGAGCTGTAGAAATAAAACTCACTGTTTGAATCTGTTTCAATTCAAAACATTCTATATATTCCTAGGAAAAAATAGGACTGTACATCACACTTTTATCCTTTGTATGCACATATATGTCTAGTTTTTTTATGTCTTATTTAATCTTCTTATTTTTTATTTTATCCTTTCAGTGTATCTTTTAATTTTATTTATTTAATTTTATTTATATTAGAAAAGCCTATGGCTGGTAACACTGTTGAATGTAGTTTTCTATACTATACTGATAACTATGATGCTGTGTCCAAACATGTAAAAAAAAAATTAAATCTGAGACTTCTAAGTTCTTCCTGTAATAAGTATTAAATCACTCAGTTGAATATAAATATATCAGGTTATTTCATTATGAGTAGATATTAAGGTAAAACAAAGTTATTGTTAGGCTTCTACTTCTACAACACAGAAAGCAGATACTTGGACTTCTTTTCCTTGTTGCTCTCCTCAGCTAATTACTTATATTTCATCTATAACTAAAAAGAGTGCATTATTTCAAGTAAGACAAATCTAGGTTCAAATCTTGTCTTTGTCACTTACACTGGACCTTAAGTGACAACTCTGTGACCCTCAACTTCATCTTCTATTAAAATATGGAATAGAATAATAATATTCCCTTTCATGAGAGAGAGAGAAACCATAAAGTCTGGGCCTATCAGTAAGACTTCATGGAGAAAGTAACATTTAAACTGTCCCCTGATTCCCAGGTAGGTCACCAAGAGATGGGAGGAAGAATGTAGCATTTGAAGAACACTGCCTTCAGCAAAGGAACATGGGTAAGAAAGCATAGTGTATACTTTGCAACTATTCCAGTTTGTATGTGAAGTGAGAAAATATATGAGATATGGGAGATATGAAAATAAAGGTAGATTGGGATCAGATTCCAGAGGGCTTTGAATGCCAATATACATAATTTGCAATTTACATAATAACTAGTGGGTAGAAATAAAAATTCTTAACCAAGAGAATGATTGATTAGAATTATACTAAAAGAGATTATTCTGGTGATAATGAAAAGAATAACTGGCACATGATAAGCCAATTGCTATAATCCAAGAAACTGGTAATTAGGAATTTACATAGAATGAGACTTCAGGTCTAAGATTCCACCAGTCGTAAGATGTATCCTTATTTTATATACTATCATGAAAGAACATAGGTTGTTATAGGTTAATTAGCAGTGCTAATTAATACACAATCTTAATACACCATTGATTGTAAGGCACGTACATGTGCCAGTTTCAGAGATGTTAACATTTGAACAAATGTGCATGTTAGAAATAATGAAAGATGGTATAATGGTTGTAATGAAAAGGAAGAAGAGATTAAAAGCTTTGACAGAATTTGATAACATAATTACCAAAGGTAGAGTAGGAAAGGAAGGAATCAAACATGGACTTGAGATTTTTAGTTTTATTTCTTAATGTCAGTATCTGAAAAATGGGAAGTCAATAAGAGAAAATAATCCAATTTGGGTGCCATTGGAACTTCTGGGTGTTGTCAATCAAAGAGTTGGAAATGTGGAATAGAGCTTGAAAACATGGTTGTTATTTGAGAGTGATATTTGAAAATCATCTACTTGAGGTAATTATCAAAGCCATGAGAATATTGTGAGCTCACTAAGAGAGGATATAGAAAGAAGAAAATAGGGCTAAGGACAGGAAGTTACATTTCTGGAGGAGAAAAAAAAGGAATAAAAAACCAAACATACAAAAATTTAAAAAACAGAAAAAATTAGAGAATAGAAAAACAGTTATTCTAGAATAGAGAATTCAAGTTACGAAAGATGAAAGTTTCCAGAAGAATGGTTTGGTCATTAAAGTCAATGACTATAGAATCATGAAGGAAGTCAACTACTAAAGGGGGAAATAAAAAACTTGTCCTATTTCAACTAAAGTTAATTAAATGAAGTTAAGATTTTACATGCTGAAAAATATTCTCAAAGAAACATGCAGAACAGATTTTATGTTCTTTTCTTTTTTGAGAATTTTCCAGCATTTAAGAGAAACACATTTTGTTTTAAAAGCTAGTATATAGGTGTTTAGAATCTGCCCCAAATTTTTAAAAGCTAATGCATGCAATTTACTAGTAATCTTAACTGAATCTGAAACATAATGTCATAATAACTTCTCTAGTTCCCAGTACTGCAGATGGTCATTGGAATTTTCAAAGAGAAAAAATAAATGTAGCATCCAAAAATATAAAAACAAAGAGCAAAACATCTCTCCAATGAATAAATAAATATTAATATGAATTGTATTGCAAGCACTAACAGGATAAAGATATCTGGTGAATATCTTTCCAGGGCCATAAGTTCTACCGAGTCACACTTTCTCATAAAAAGCATACTTTCATTTAGAGGAAGCACCTCATCTTGTGCCCAGCTCCTCATTCACCACAGTAGCAAACTGCTTATATGACATGAAGCAAAGATTAGAATTTTCTGGATCCCCATGTATGCATGAACCTCTTTAGTCCGATATTAGCCTTTTTCCAGCTTCTATTGCGCTTTCCAATGAGAAGAATAACCCAGTATCCAGATTTATCTATTTCTCGACATTGCAGCTTCTAAGAAAATTGTAAATTTAAACTCATCTCTAGAACTATGCCTGGGCAAAGGAAAGGCAGCTAGAGAGAAGTAAATCTCTTTATTAAGTACATCTAAGCTAAACATTTCTAGTAAAGTCATAGTAAAAATGAGCATCAGGGAAAAGGCTTAATACAAAAAAATATAGGCTCAAAAAATAGGGACAGAAACTAACATTTGTTGAACATTGAACTATGAGCCAAATCCTTTTCTAGATGCTCTAGATCAGTGGTCCTCAAACTATGGCCCTCAGGCCACATGTGGCCCACCGAGGACATTTATTCGGCCCACCAGGTGTTTTTGCCCGTTTTATTTTTTTACTTCAAAATAAGATACGTGCAGTGTGCATAGGAATTTGTTCATAGTTGTTTTTTTTTTAAACTATAGTCCAGCCCTTCAACGGTCTGAGGGACAGTGAACTGGCCCCCTGTTTAAGAAGTTTGAGGACCCCTGCTCTAGATATATTATTTGATTTCATTCTGAAAACTATACTGTGAGATATACATTTTTGGTCCCATTTTACCAGTTCTGATACTAAAGACCAAAGAGATTATTTGTCCACAGCTACTTTGTTCCATTTCTGGATTCAAACTTAGGTCTGTCTGACTCCAAAATTCATGACCTTTCCCCTACACAGTGTTGCTTGCTTGAATACTGGGTGAAAGTGGAGACAGAGACCCATAATATGTTTGGAGCACATTATCAGGCAGGTATGATGGGCTGATCACATATGTGGGGTCTCAGTTTTGTTTTTTTACCACAAACTTAGAGAGGCATCACCTTCCCATAACATGTTTCTGTGTTGGTGCTCACCTGCCAGCAGTACAGAGACACCAAAAAGAAAAACCCAAAAGAGTTGTTTTCAGTAGGTGGATTCCTAATCTGTGAAAGAGGCACAACAATATTTATCTTTTCATGTTGTGAAAATTAGGGATCATTCATTTACTCAAAAATATTTATTGAGCACCTGTTAAATGCCAAGAACTTCTCTAGTTATGTAGATCACCCAGCACTGTGCATGGCATCTCCTGGTACTCAACAAATAAGTGTGTATACCTCATTTTATAGGATCACAATAGAACAGAGAACTGAAGAGACTGTTCATGACTTCTCTGAGATGTCCTTTTATCTTAGTCCCTTGGCAGCACAGTGATCATCGAAGATCATCACTAGATGTTTTGCTGTGTTTCCTTTCACCCAGCTGCATACTTGGATAACGCAGTGTTATATAAATGGCCCAAGACGGCTCCTGTGTATTGACCTCTCTATTGTTTAATTCTTTATAATAAGCTAGGGCTATTACACCAAAGCCTGCCAAAGTCAAATTCTTACATATCCAATTGCTTTAACCCAAATAAACACATTTTTAGCCATTTAGAGCCTGCCTGCATTGTTCACCTGTGAAACTGCACCCACCACCTGCTAATCAGAGATAAGACAAACGAAGTATGCAAAAACAACAATGAAAAATATTTGTAAGAGGCTGGTCATAAGGAAAAATTATGTTTTCAAAAGCTGATACCCCTCACACACACACACAAACACACACACATACACACACATGCACACACATAAACACAAAATCTTTAATAAAAAATAAACAGAATTTTATTTAAGAATAAAATAAAATAAATTTTAAAAATTGTACTAATTGTGGCATTCTATATACAAAACTAATATATTAATATGCTGTATGTATTTGACATACAGTAGCTGTATTTCTACAGTTCTTTGTCAAGAGTTAATATATAGCATATTAGAATAAACAGAAGTAGGGGATTTCTAGCAAGAAAAATCATGTGGTGGAGCACATTTAACCTATTAAAATATAATTTGAAAAGCCTTTACTGTGTTATTTACATGCAAATGGAAATAGGTAATAATAAGCTACTATCCAATTAATAGAAGTAGTGTCTTATATAATACTTAAAACAGTGGACTGGGTTTAAATTCCAAGTTGCAACTTAATAACTATGAATCTAGGCAAATTACTTATCTTTTCTAGTCCTCAGTGTTTTGATCTGAAAACCAGAGGAAACAACATTTAGGATGATCCACATGAAATTGTTGATATGCAACAGTTTTTGACCTACAAAGAGGGCAATTGATGTGTTTTCATTTGACACCTAACTCCCATATGCATGTTGAGGGAAATACAGAGATAATCTGTGAAGAGTGTCCAGCTCACTTCCTGGAATAGTACATAGTCAACCCACAATAATGTTCCCTCATATTTCCCTCAATTCTCCCTGGATGATACTGACTATTAGATATAATCTGTTCTCAATTTTCTGTGTTAGTTAAGATATTCACAGGATGGAAAATCAAATGCTGCAAGTGATAGTCATATACTATAAGAGCTGAAAATACATATTAATTATTTTAGCCTACTAATTTTTCAGTTCTGAAATCTGAATCTGACTGCTAATAGAAAACCCTTTATTATCTTAGTTTAGAATCATGGTCTATAAATACACACTTTTTTTAAATAGAGTTAATTCACCTAGATGTCACAGAACAGCTCTTAAACTTAAAATGCAAAAACAGCTAAGAGGGCCTTTTTGTGGTCATTTAAAGTTTAAAATATAACTTAACATCAGTATTCATTTAGAGTGATGTGAATTTGCTAAACATTACAAATGTAATGTTACGAATAGTAACTGTTTCATAAGATTTAAATCACTGAGGACACTTATCAAAACATTTAAGGGAATGATCCCTAAAATAATGCTAAAATATTAAAATAGCAATATAAATCTTATTTTTTATTTTTTTAGTTATATATATATTATTTCAGAATATTATGGGAGTACAAATATTTAGGTTACATATATTGCCTTTGCCCGACCTGAGTCAGAGCTACAAGCTTGTCCGCCCCCAGAAGGTGCACACATCTTAATACATTTTCCATGCTGTCTCCTTTAAACTTTCCCTTTCACTTACTATTTTACTTTTTAAGTCCCCATTGACTTACTTATTTCATGCAAACTTTAACATAATAATACAATATTCACATAATTTTTTCAAAAAGAATAAGCCACACTTTTTTTTTTATGGCATGCTGTTGTTTTACACAATGTTACAATGTATACACATGCTATATTCCAAAATAGGAATACCAGCAGCGGGAAACAGCAGAGTGTCATGACCACTTCAATTAAGAAATGTAGCTATTTGTTAGCTTAATTAAAACTCTAGGCTTTGATTCAGAAAACTGTTAACTGTAAAGTTCAGCCTCAACTAGACTCCAAACTGGCCAAAAAAAGCAAACACATCAATATGTGGTCACTAATGACTGACAGCCTTGGAAGAATCTGGTAGAAAATCGAGAAATTATTTTCCGAGTATGAAATGTAAACATACTATAATCCATTTTCTTCTGCTCATTCCCTATCAGTAATATTATTACATTGCCTATGGAACTCGAATTGCAAAGCAATCTTTTTTTGCTTATGTTGTACAGTGCAAAGTAGGCCCAACAACTCACAAGCTACAAATGCTGCCCATTTACAATAAAGATAAAATAATTGGCTAGATTTTTATTTTATTAGTAGCCTTGCTATTCATAGATCAAAGAAAAAGTTATATGGAACAATGTAAGAGAAAAAAAGGAAAAGAAGACTGTCAGAGATGACTGAAGTTAACAAGGGCACCAGAGTCAGGATCATAGCATCACTTTGTCATTTGTTTTCCCAAAGTGTATTCACAGGTTATTTCTAGCTCTTGAGATAAGACCTAAGCATCCTGGCACTACTATCCTCTGCATCAACTATACTGTACTTACTCCCTAGCAGATCTGGTTATCAGTTCATTTTTTTCTGACTAAATTTACAAGAATAAGACGAAAACAATCGCACTGTGAATTTTGCCGCTGATACCCCAGTCGACCAAATGTAAAAGTGGCATATGGCATAAAAGCGAGCTGCAGATGGCCCAACAACAGCCGTGCACATCTGGCACATGGCTGTTTGATCTTGTATTTGCCAACTCGCCAGATGACTCTTTCTGGAGAGAAGCCCAATAAAAGAAATTCACTCATCTTCTTTCTTCCACAAGCTCAATGTTTTAGCCGCTCTTCACACTCTCATCTGTACATCCTGAAACAATCATGGGTTCTCAGCCCTTCTCAAAGCAGAAAGAAAAAAAAATTACTCTGGTTCAGTTTGATGGTAAATAGTACTTGAGTTCTCTGATTTTACAACTACTGTAACGAATTCAGAGCTTTATCTTTGGAAGCTAGTTAGCCTATAAAATGGAAGAACATTTGGTGCAATGATTATGTAGTAGTAAGAATACACTGATAGAAAACCCAGGAATATCACTTTCCCTCCAAAGATTTTCAGCTAGATATTGAAATCAAGCTGTCAAGGTATTTTTAAATCTCACTTAATTTGACACCAGCGGTCCAATTGGAACAGATATGAAGAAATCACTCTTTTGTTACAAAAGTTATTTTTTGTGGTAGATAGATTTATATGTTCTAGGAAAGAGTATATATTCTAAGTATGAACTCTCTGAATAAGGTGTCTGTGGTAGTTATTAATATTTTTGCTAAACCCCAACTATTAAGGATTCTCTCTATTTCCAGACACATGGTGTGATTGATCTTTGTAGCTATGTGACTTGCTTTGGCTAATAAAATTTGAGAGCAAGTGACATATGTCACGTCCATGTGAAAGCCTTAAAAGCCAGTATGTGATTTACCACATTCCCTTCCCACTGATGAAATGACCCTGAAAGCACATGTCTAGAAGGAGCCATCATCAACCGGGGTCTCTAAATAACTACAATGTGTAGAACTTTGCAACTTTGCTGCCAACTCACTTCAGACATATAAACTGAATGAGAAATTTTTGTTCAGTACTAAGATTTGGGAGTTTTACTGTATCACTAATCTATCCTCACTAATACAAAGTCAAACATAAATTTCATGAACATAATCATCTTAACTTCAAGTTTAACAAAAAGAATTGGAGTGATTTAAAAACTAATTCTCAGGAAAACTACCTTATTTTGTTAAGAAGGATTTTATTAAGAAGTCTAGTGAATTCCATCTCTGACTTAATTATCCACCTTTCTTCTTGCTTGGCCACAGAGAGAAGTGCAGCTAGAGAAACTGAAAGAAAAAAATGGAACCTTTATAGTATAGTGTTATAATCAAGCATTTAATATCTTTCCATGCTATTATAAGATATGAAGCTTAATAGAAGCCACAAGTAGAGACACTAGAAACCAAATTTCCTTTAAAGTCTTAGCATAAAACATGAGAATTCCTAGAGATGACTTTTGACTACAAGAAAAAAATGTTTGGGGAGTTGTCAAGTTTTTTTTGTTTTGTTATATTTTATTTTTTAAATCTTAACTTGATATTTCTCTTGGACTAATAAAAGGTAGGGATTAAAGACTTATGAGTAAATAACTGGGGACCAAGTGTTCAGAGACTTACAGGGTTGTGTCTAAACATGCCTTCCTTAATCTTTCTTCAGTGCCTCACACTCAACACGTCCAAAAGGAAACAAATCTCCTTCCCCAAACTTCTTCCTCCTACTAAATGGAACCACCATCCCCTCGAGTTTCCTAAGTCAAAGATAAGGGACCCTTTTTGACTTCCCTATATTTCTTACTTTACTAGGTCTTATTGATTTTTTTGTTTTTTAGCTTGTCCCCTTCTGTCATCACCATTTCTGTTATTTTAGTTCAAGATCATCTTGTGTTTCTCAAGGCCATTGCCATAGCCGGTTAACTTCTCGTTACATTCAGACCTGCCTCTCTCTAGTATATCCCTTTTTTGTTACCAGAGTTAAATGTGATTATGTCACTCCTCTGCTTTGCTCTCAGTTGTTTTTCAGTTGTTTTCAGTTTTTGCTTCCATGACCATATATCTTAATATTATAATAAGTTCCCAGCAGCCATAATCTTTTTATTAGTTGTCTTAATATTTTTTCTCTGTAGACATACATCTTAATATCGTAGCAATTTCCCATTATTGTCCATTGTAATAATGATTTTCAAATTGAAGGTGAGTGGGCAAAGTTGGGCAAGTGTAGTTTGTAAAGGACCCACAGGTAGATTAGATTCTGGTATCTCTAACTCTGGGTGGGAATAACTAACCTATGTAATAGTCTAAGTGCACTCTCATTGTCGTGCATGGTGCTGGGTAATCTACGTAACTACAGAAGTTCT
>VBSM01000361.1:54452093-54479580 GCA_008086735.1 Cheirogaleus medius | reverse complement strand
AAAAAAAAAATAAAAAAAACAAAAAAGGAGAAAGCAAGAGAAAATAAAGGCAATAATATGAAGCTTATAATGCACAAGGAAAGATGACAGTGAGATTCACACCTACAGAAACATTAGTACTTTCAAGTTTTGCTCTCCGACCTGCGCAATTCTTGTCATGTGACTATTGGGGTGACTATAAGCAGGAGATTTCAGAATAGTAGTAGCCAAACAAAGAAGATAGTGATCGAGAAAGCAGTTATATAAAGTTAGAACTAAAATAGCTATGCAATCCTTGCTTCCCATACCAACCACCTTCAAGAGGGAAATACAGAGGCTGTTGCATCCAATGCAGATACCAAAATTAGGCTCTTTCAACTTTCTCTACTATAACAAAATCAAGATTATCATGGTCTGCTTTGTGCTCAAGCACACATTTTGCCACCAGCTATGGGGAGATGAAGGGAGTCTCTCAGCCCCAATTTTATAAAGTTAAGAAGTTTTTATTTTATTGTAAATACATGTGGATTCCTTTCACATAGAGAGAAAATGTTCACTATTTTTGAAATGGAAATTTGAACAGTAAGAGGATCAGTAACACATACTTGGCAAAGATAATCTAAACCACTGCTGTTTATCAGGATTTATCTAATCTTTAGTACTTAGAACACTTTATATTATAATTTAAATAGAGAACTGAGATAAGCCTAAGCAGTTATTTGTTCTCTGAAATGGTCTCCTAAAATAAGTGGTTCAAGTTCAGTAATTTAAAATTTCTAAAGTCAAACTGAAAATTACACTCAAAGCTATTGAAAAGGCAATCCTTCATTGGCACAGAACCAGGCAACCAAACAGGTCTTTTCCATCTTTTATTTCTGCATGGAGAGCAAAATGCTAAGACCTTTCAGCTCTTATAGGATTAGCCAAATATGAACAGTGAGCTTGCTAAAAGTTGATAAAACCCCCCTTAAAGTGAGGCTCTATGTTCTAACACATTACAGCAGCCAAGCAAAACTCAAGCTTTGGAGTAAAATACTTGATGTTGAGCCAGGTCCGTGTTTTTATTTATTTCTATAGAGAGTTGGAGAGGTGAGAATGCAAGAGAATGAAATGTATAACAAAGATAAATTGTATTTATTTAAATTCTTACAAATATTAATCAATAAATTGCACATTTGATGTTAAAAATATATGTAGGGGAAATTGGAAACGATATTTCAAAGTATGATTTATTTACTTAACTATCTCTTTCTATAGATCATGGGTCACTTTTACACTACCTCTCCAGTAAAAATCATAGACACACACACACACATTCTTGTACACACATACAGACACACACACAAACTGACCTTACAATACTGCAAAGAATTTCACAGACTTTAAGATGCTTTGAAGGAAGAATCATTGTGTCTATCCTGACTCTTTCCAAAACTTGTCCCATGATAATATTTCACTCTCCACTCTGTGTCAAACTTACCAGTTTTCATTGCTAAATTACTAATATTAATTGTTTAATATGTTGTTTCAGGTTTAAAGTTGTATTTATTTTTCTTCTACAAGAAAAACTCTGCTTTAACAATGCAGATGCCTTAGCTTATTTTTTTCTCTTTGAGTAGTCATTCACCTCAAGTTGTTGTATTATAGAGATGTAACTTTGTGTTTTGTGTCACCCAAGTGAGTTAATGGCAGCCCATCCAGGGGTTAAAAAAATGCAATTATTCGTTTTCAGAGGTCAAAATTCTTCCTAAAAATTTTAATAATTCATAAAAAAATTTAAGGTCAATAAAAACTAATGGTATACCACAATGAGACACCATTTCACACCTACTAGAACAGATAGAATTGAAAAGACAATTCATAACAATACAAAAGGTTGGCAAGGATATGGAGCAACTGAAGCTTTCCTCTATCGCTAGTGGGATTATAAAAGACTACAACAACATTGGGAAACTCTTAAGCAGTTTCTTATAAAGTTAAACATGTACCTATGCTCCAATCCAGTAATTCTATGTGTTCATATTTACTCAAGGGAAATGAAAATATATGTCCAAACAAAGACTTCTTAAAAAATGTTCACAACAGCATTCTGTGCAATAGTCAAAAGGTGAGAAACAACCTAAATATTCATCATCAGGAAAATGAATGAACTAAATGAGGCATAGTCATAAAATGGAACACTACTCAACAGTGAAAAGGATAAATTATTAATACAACATGGATCTCAAAAAAACAAAACAAAACAAAACTACATTGGGTGAAAGAAGCCAGATACAAGTGTGCATACCTTGTAATTCCATTTATATGAAGAACAGACTAATGCATTGATAGAAATCATAACAGTGGTTATCTCTGAGGGAAGGAATTGTGAATGAAAAGAGGCCCAAGAAACTTTCTGGGGTCTTGGAAATGTTTTACATTCTTGAGTAGGGTGTAGGTTAAATGGATGCATACATTTTTTAAAATTCATCAAACTGTAGATTTGAGATCTGTTCATTTCACTGGGCATGAATTATACCTCAACTTAAAATTTAAAAAAAATGTAAGGATAGATATCAAGTTTACCTCTGACACAAGGGAAACAGTAAGGAAGATGAAAGGGCCTAGTAAAACTAGAAGGAAAGCTTTAGAAGAAGGGAAAGTAAGGACACTCTCCAGACAAATATAATCATAAAGTTGTAGAAACTGCATGTGGAACCCTACCATGCATATCAGCCAGCTATGGCCTCTTTTAAGTCTTAGTACTTCCTATCACCTGCCTCTCTGAAAATTAATCTCTAGCTCTTAGTTCTGCCCTGTGATTCTCACAGATTATAACTAGTCCTTTCTCCACATGATAACATTTAAAATATTGAATAAAAGCTATCAAACCTTCCCAATTTAATCTTCTCTCATCCAAGCTAAACAGTTTCATATTTTTACTTCAATTCATCTATATCCAATATGACATCTGAGGACCTCCTACTCTCTGATCCCTCTGCACAAATAGACATTTGTCAATGGACTATGCTTTTATTAATCAATCTAACTTTACATTAGCATTTATGAAAGTCATGACCATTTTCTCAATGAATAGTAATTAAGCCATATTTCTCCTATCCTAAACATGTACAGTGGATCAAAATCATAGAATGGTAAAGGCAGAAGGCACCTCAGAAATTGTCTAACTCAAGTTATTCATTCCATATCTGAAGAAACTGAGGTCTGGAGATTGACCTAACCAAAGCTTCCAGCAAGTTTTTGAGAGAATCAAATTAATGTTCCTAAATATGACCATATCTGAGAGATCTAATGTTTGAATTAAAACATAACCTTGGAACTTCATATTATAAAATATTAACTGAAAACAAGCAGAGAGAAACCAAATTACTTAATAAATATCTGTTCATCATCATCATCATATCATCGTAACAATATACTGGGAGATCTAGCTTAGTTGCAAAAGTTGGAGAGTCATTAGAACCAAAGTATTTATTTTTTTCTGGCAGTGTGATAAATATCTTGATTCATTATTTGATTTAATTCCCCAATTGCCTTAATATGTAGATATCATTTTATCATTATTTATTAGATAAATTATAGAAAACTGAGGCTTTGAGAGAGTTAAGTAAATTTCTTAAGATCATACAGTAAGTGGCAGAACCAGGACTTTGACTCTTATGACCACAGTCACTTAACTCCAAAGTATAAATCAAAACTATACTTTCAACCACAAAAAACTGTATCCTTGTTTTATTGTTTGAGAATAAAGCAAGATTACCATTTTTCCATACAATATTGTGGCAGACAAATGTCTAGGTAATACCTAAGCTGTATTCGAATTCTTATTAGTATTAGTACTATGAAATAGAATTAAGTAGCTGCCATACAATCACTATAGTTGCCATTATTATGTATCCAAACAGGATACAGAGATTGGTAAATTTTATAAGTCATAAAGGACCTTTTCTCAGTCTTCTTCAAGTACCCTCTAAACCCCTCAAACGTCAAGACTCTATCTCCAACATTTAACACAGTGCCTAAGTGATACAAAATTATTCTTGTATTATTAAATATGTGTATTTTTACTGTGAGTATGTTACCACACCAAGTAAATACATCTCTTAACCTTCAGAACTATCAAATATTTATTCAGTTTGCTTTACACTGAACTATAGTTTGATATAGTGGCTGTACACAAAAGAATGGATTCCAATTCCCAAAAAAATTTCTTTCTTTCTAGAGTTTATGATCACTTTGGATAGTATGAACATTTTAACAATGTTGATTCTGATGATCCATGAGCATGACATGTTGTCCCATTTCTTTATATGCAATTTCCTTCCTTGGTGATTTGTAGTTCTCTTTGTAGAAAACTTTCACCTCTTTGGTTAACTATATTCCTAGGTATTTTATTTTCTTTGTAGCTATTGTGAAAGACAGTGAGTCTTTGGGATTTGATTCTCAATTGACTCCTGGTGGGTAGGAATGCTACTAATTTGTGTACTTTGTGTTGTATCCTGAGACTTTCCTGAATTTATTTATCAATTGCAGCAATCTCGTGGCAGACTCTTTGGGGTTTTCTAGATATAGGATAGTATCATCAGCAAAGAGCAATAGTTTGAACTCTTTTCTCCTCATTTGGATATCCTTATTTTCTTTCTCTTGCCTGATTGCTCTGGCTAGGAATTCCAGCACTATGTTGAATAGAAGTAGTGACAGCCGGCATCCTTGTCCTATTCCAGTTGTGAATGGGAATGTTTTCAACTTTTCTCCATTCAGTAAGATGTTGGCTGTGAGTTTGTTGTATATGGCTTTTATAATTTTGAGGTATGTTCCATCTATGTCTATTTTGTTAAGAGTTTTTAATCATAAAAGGGCATTGGATTTTGTCAAATGCTTTTTCTTCATCTATTGAGATGATCATATGATCTTTGCTTTTCTTTCTGTTTTGGTGGTGGATCACATTTATGGATTTACATGTGTTGGACCATCCTTGCATACCTGGGATGAAGCCCACTTGGTCATGTTGGATTAGTTTTGGATGTGCTGATGAATTTGGTTTGCTAGAATTTTATTGAGAATTTTTATATCTATATTCAAAAGGGATGTCACTCTATAATCTTTTTTGTTGTGTCCCTTCCTGACTTTGGTATCAAGGTGATATTGGCTTTGTAGAATGAGTTGGGGAAGATTTCTTCCTTCTTGATGCTATGAAATAATTTCTGAAGTATGAGCACCAATTCTTCTTTGTAGGTCTGATAATATTTGGCTGTGAAATCATCTGGTCTGGGACTCCTTTTTGTTGGAATATATTGTTACTGCTGCTTCAATTTCATTGCTCATAATGGGTCTATTCAGGAGTTCTAGTTCTTCCTGATTGAGCCTTGATGTTGTGTGTTTTTAAGAATTTGTCCATTTCCTCAAAGTTTTTGAGCTTATGTGCATGGAGATTTTTATAGTATTCACAGATTATATTTTGTATTTTATATTTTGTATTTCTGTGGTATCAGTTGCAATATCTCCTTTTTCATTTCTGGTTGAGCTTATTTTGGTCTTTTCTTTTCTATTTCTGGTTCATATTGCAGGAGGTCTATCAATTTTATCTTTTCAAAGAAACAACCCTTAGTATCATTACCATCTGCTTTATTTATTTATTAATTCCATTTAGTTCTGCTCTGAGCTAGTTATTTCTTTTCTTCTTTGAGTTTGGGTTTGCTTTTTCTTTTCTAGCTCCTTGAGGCAATTCATTGCAATGTTGATTTGTGATCTTTCTTTCTTTTTGTTATAGCCATTTAAGGCTATAAATTTTCCCCTTAGGACTATTTTTGCTGAATCCCACAGATTTTGATAACTTGTGTCCCCTTTGTCATTTAGTTGAGAAATCATTTGATTTGACCCAATAATCAATCAGCAGTAGGTTGTTTAATTTCCATGGCCTTGTATAGAATTGAATATTTCTATTGGACTTGATTTCTAATTTTATTCCACTGTGATCTGAGAAGATACATGGTATGATTTCTATTATTTAATTTGTTGAGACATGTTTTGTGTTTTTAAAACTCTTTAAATTTTTTCTGATAAATTTCTGAATTTTTTTTTATGTTTTCTTGGAGATCACTGAGTTTCTTTAAAATGACTATTTTGAATTCTTGGTCAGAGAACTTATAAATCACCATCTTATAAGGGTCAGGCACTGGGTCTCTGGAATTTTGCTTTGTCCTTTTGGGGAGGTCATCAATCCCTGTTTCTATTGTTTCTTATGGGTATATATCTATGTCTTTGCACTGACATATTCGTTATACATTCTGGTTCTCTCTATCTTGCTTATTTCAGTTTTTATTGAATATATTTACTTAGTGAATCTCTTTGGCTCCAGGTGGCTTCTTAAGCCCAGAGTCGTCTCAGATCTAGTAAATGGTGGGAGTGCTGCCTTTCCTGAATGTGGGAGGTCCCCAAAGGGATTATTCTGGCAGTATAGGAAGGCTGTCTAGGGGTTCATTTCCAAGGAACCTGTAGAGCATACATCCTACAGCATGATGTTGCTGGTCACTCTGATTTGGCATCTTCTTTGGCTGAGTTACAGAGCAGAGTTTCCAAGGCTGGGGATATTAATACCTCTTCCCCTCATTGTCTCTGTCCATCCTCAGGGATATATCTCCCTTCAGGCAGTACAATGCTTCCTGTAGGTTAAAGCAAGGATAGGATTCCTGCCAGGGAACCCAAAATGGTAGGGAAGCTGGTTGACCACCTCAATTTCACATTTTCTAGTGTAGAAACAATGAGTTGTGGGGAGATTTTCCTCATGCTTTTTGCTGGGCAGAATGGGGAAAGGGAATCATGGATGTGGAAGTCTGAGTATTCTACTGTCTGCTCAGAGTTTTTCCACTTCTCTATGGCCCCAGGAATTATCTCATACTCATACTTGAGCTCTAGGTTGTATTTGGTGAAAATATTAGTGCTATATATTTGGTTTTGGTTTTCTGTAGGGAGAAGCCAGCTTGCCTCCACACTGCCATTTTGAAACCAGAAGTCCCCTAGGAATAAATTTAGCCAAGAAAATGAAAGATTGCTACAATAAAAACTACAAAACACTGATAAAAGAAATTGAAGAGGTCATAAAAAATGGAGACATTCCATGCTCATGGATTAGAAGAATTAATATTATGAAAATGACCATACTGCCCAAAGCAATCTATAAACTCAATGCAATTCATATCAAAATACCAATGACATTCTTCACAAAAATGGAAAGAAAAATCTAAAATGTGTATGTAATGACAAAGACCCTGAATAGTCAAAGCTACACTTAACAAAGAGAACAAAGCCAGAGACATTACACTACCTGTCTTCAAAATATCTATAAAGCAACAGAAACCAAAACAGCATGGTATTGGTATATAAACAGACACATAGACCAGTGAAACATAACTGAGTACCCAGAAATAAATTCACGTATTTAAAACTATCTGATTTTTCCAAAAAGGAATCAATGAAGAAAGGACAGACACTTTGATAAACACGGAAGAACAAAACTAGATTCCCATCTCTCACCATATACAAAAATCTACTCAAAATGGATGAAATTCTTAAATGTAAGACATGAATGTATAAAATTGCTAGAAGAAAATATAGAAAAAATATTTTTTGACATTGTTCCATGCAAATATTTTATGAGTAAGACTTCAAAAGCATAGGCAACAAAATAAAAAATAGACAAATGGGACTATAACAAATTAAAAAGCTTCTGCATAGCAAAAACAATCAAAAGCATGAAGAGATGACATATAGAATGGGAGAAGATATTTGCAAACTATTCATCTGACAAGGGACCAATATCCATAATATACAGAACACTCAAACAACTGAACAGCAATAATAATAATAAATAAATAGTTTGATATAAAAATGAGCAAAGGATCTGAATAGACATTTCTCAAAAGAAGACACACAAATGACCAAGTAATATATCAAAAATTGCTCACCACTAATCATCAGGGAAATGCAAATCAAAATTACAATGAGATATCATCTCACCCCAGTTAGAGTGGCTATTATCAAAGAGACAAAAGATAACAAATGCTAGCTAGGATGTGGAGAAAAGGGAACTCATACATTGTTGGTGGGAATGTAAATTAGTACAGCCATTATGGAAAACAATGTGAAGGTCCCTCAAAAAACTAAAAATAAAACTATCATATGATCTAGCAATCCCACTACTGGGTATTTATTTAAAAGGAAGAAAGTCAGTATATTTAAGAGGTATCTGCACCACATATTTATTGCAACAGTATTCATAATAGCCAAATATGGAATCAACCTAAGTGTACATCAATAGCAGAATGGATAAGGAAATGTGGCATGCATACACAATGGAATACTATTCAGCCACAAAACAGAATGAAATCTTGTCATTTATAGCAACATAGATGAGCCTGCAGGACATTGTGTTAAGTAAAATAAACCAGGCACAGAAAGATAAATACCACATGTTCTCACTCATATGCTAAAACTAAATAAGTTGATTTCATAAAAGTAGAGAGTAGAATAGTGTTTACTAAAGACTGGGAAGGGTAGCGGGGAGGAGGGAATAGGGAGAAGCTGGTTAACAGATACAAAATTACAGCTAGATAGGAAGAATAAGTTTTAGTGTTCTATAGCACTGCAGGATGACTATAGTTAACAATAATTTATGGTATGTATTCAAATAGCTAGAAAAAAGGATCTTGAATGTTTTCAAAGAAATGATAAATTTTTGAGGTGATGTATATGCTGATTACCCTGATTTGATCATTACACATTGTATACATACATCAAAATGTTACTAAGTATCCAATAAATATGAACAATTATTATATGTCAACTAAAAAGAAAAGATGGTTAAAATGGAAAATTTTGCCATATATATATTGTACCACAATTTTAAAAATTAATGTAATATACCAAAACCATTAAATTGTATACTTTAAATGGGTTAATTGTATAGTATGTGATTCATAGATTCAATGCAATCACTATCAAAATACCATCATCGTTTTTTCACAAATATATAAAAAATAATTCTACTTTTTGTTCAGAACAAGAAAAGAGCTAGAATAGCCAAAGCAACTTTAAGCAAAAGATCTTACCTGGAGGTATCACTTTACCAGACTTTAAGTTTTATTGCAAGGATATAGTAACCAAAACATCATGAAACTGATACAAAAATAGAGATGTAGACCAGTGAAATAGAACAGAGAACCCATGTGTAACACCATCCACATATTGCCAACCGATCTTTGACAAAGTAGACAGAAATATAACTGGGGGAAAGAATCTGTATTCAATAAACAGTGCTGAGAAAATTCAATAGCCACCTGTAGACGATTGAAACAGGATCCATATCTCTCACCACTCACAAAATTAATTGAAGATAAATAACAGACTTAAATCTAAAACATCAAACTATAAGAATCCTAGAATAAAATGTTGGAAAAACTCTTTTAGATATTGGCATACACAAAGAATTTATGAAGAAGATCCAAGGGCAATTACAGCAACAACAAAAATAAATAAATGGGACTTGATTAAATTAAAAAGCTTCTACACAGCCAAGGAAACAATCAACAGAGCAAACAGACAGCCTACAGAATGGGAGAAAATATTCACATGCTGTACATCTGTAAAGGACTAATAACCAGAAACTACAAAGAACTCAACAAATCAGCAAGAAAAAATCAACAACCCAATTAAAAAGTGGGCAAAAGACATGAACAGAAGCTTTTCAAAAGAAGACAGACTAATGGCCAATAAACATATGAAAAAAATGCTCAGCATCACTAATCATCAGAGAAATGCAAATCAAAACCACAATGAGATATCACCTAACCCCAGTGAGAATGGCTTTTTTCCAAAGTCCCAAAACAATAGATGCTGGCACAGATGTGGAGAGAAGGGAACTCTCATACACTGTTGGTGGAACTGAAAACTAGTATAACCTCTAAGGTAAATAGTACGGCAGTTCCTAAAAGAACTAAAAGTAGACCTACCACTCCAGAGACCTCATATAAGTGGATTCATACAGTATTTGTCTTTTCACAACTGGCTTATTTCACTTAGCCTAATGTCCTCAAGTTTCATTCATGACAACATGGATGTCAGTTCTTTCTTTTTAATGCTGAATAATATTCCATTGTATGTGTGAACTAAAATAAAATTGTAAGCCCCCAGACAACTGAATTGACCCCCTCTTTGCCAAGGGGGCCCCCAAAATATCCTAAAGCAGAGTTTCTGGCCATGAGAAGGGAGGTTAGACATGCCTCATCATGTCCCACCCCCTTCTTGGAGATATCCTTTGTAACTCATTAACAGGCCTAAAACTATACAAGACAAACCTTAAACCACACCCGCATGCCATCAATTTACTTAACAGATCACTTGAGTCTGGGTATATGTCTGGTATATGTCCTGTGGTTTGTCTCTGATTAACAGACTTCCTTCATTTCTTTAACCAATTACAAATCAAAGAATCTTTAAACCCACCTTAACCTGTAATGCCCCACTTTGAGATGTCTTGTCTTTTCAGGCCAAACAAATGTATGCTTTCCACATGTATTAATTTATGACTTTATGTGTAATTCCTGTCTCCCCGAACTGTATAAAACCAAACTGTAACCCAACCACAGTGAGACCACTTGCTCAAGGCTTCTTTGGTGTGCCTCTCTGGGCCATGGTGGCACATATTCAGCTCAGAATAAATTTATTTAAGTTATTTTACAGAGTTTGGGTTCTTTTCTGTTGACGTATGCATATACCATGCTTTGTTTACCCATTCATTTGTTGATAGACACTTGGGTTGCATACATTTTTTAGCTATTGTGAATAATACTGTTATGAACATGGATGTGCTTAAACAAAATTTTAAAATTATTTTTCTTAGTAGTTATAAGAGATAATAACATTAAAAGTTAACAAAACTAGAAACCAATAAATCAAACATTATGCTTTTGGCAGTAGACTAATAAAAGTTTCCATATAAAGTAAAAATATTCAATTTAATATAGTCTTAACCAAGTTCAACATGAAAAATTATGTACTTGCCAAATCTGTAATTAGAAAGAACTTTTAGAAAATGAAAATAATATGCTTCACTTTTACATATATTATATACGTAAAGTTTCTAAATTTTACAAGATTCAATGAATAATTAAAAACTCAAAGCATATATAAAGCTATTACTTTTAAATTTTTCAATGTAATATAAGGAAATATTTCTCTATTAATCAGTATAACCAAATTCCCTCAAAATAAATGGCCTGTATTAATAAATAAAAATCTTGAGATGGATTTCACAGGATATTTGGACAACTGTAGCTAAAATCTTTTTTTTTTAACTATATACATTAGATAAGAGAAATGACTTCAACATATGGCTAGTTCTGCAGCTATAGCTTAGCAGATGGTTAATACTAAGTTTGCAAAACTGAAATGGAATTTCTTAGCATCTTAATATACCATGTGATCTTATTTACCTGTTCTATGACTGCTGTTATCTTTCTATAATGTAAATTACTTTAATCATGGTTATTAGAGCCAAGATCATAGAAAATACTTGTTAAATATAAGAAAAGAAAGTGAAAAAAATCATAATAATTTACCATAGGAAAAATAGCACTGGTTTAGTCATAAGGTCTTTAAATAAACGTATAGTAAAGCACCAATCTAATTACCTTGTTATATGATCTACTAAATCATGTCCACCATGCCCTGCACATGTAACTCTTACTCTAATACAGGAAGCCGCTAACACCAGTGTTAATTAGCCTAATTCTTCCAACCCTGGAGATTTATGATGGAGTCCTATGCCTCTAAGTATAATGAAATATCTAAGAAGATAAACTCCCCTCTTCAAGCCAGACTCATGTGTTTATTAGAAAATTATCTAACTCAATTGTGATATGTCCACAGAGAACAAATATTTTAAATC
This sequence comes from Cheirogaleus medius, assembly GCA_008086735.1. Taxonomy (NCBI): domain Eukaryota; kingdom Metazoa; phylum Chordata; class Mammalia; order Primates; family Cheirogaleidae; genus Cheirogaleus; species Cheirogaleus medius. Next base: position 54,467,657 of record VBSM01000361.1, on the reverse strand, counting down.
TTAATTCTCTATAATCTACATATTTTAAATTTGTATTTATAGAGTTCTAAAGTGTCACATTTTTTTATTTTTATACATGGAGGAGACAAGAATTGCAAAAAAGCAATTGTATTTTTCAGGAAAATAAATATCTAATAGTATAATGAAGATTACTTATTGATATAAAGTAGCAAAGAAATTCAATTTGATACAGAAAAAAAATTATTAAATAAATAGGATTGATTCTCGTTATTTCCAGTAGTTATGTTCTATAAAATAGAACCCTGAACTATTGATCTTAGGGGAAATACAAGGATAGCTTCCTATGAGCTTCTAGTCACAAAATTTACATCAACCAAAACACCGTGTATATTTCTTTGCCACTATCCTTATTCAATAAGCCTTTCTCAGAATGGAAAGCCTGTTCTTCCACATAACCCCTTTCCTGTATAACACAGAACAGATATTTAAAAAATTCTTTTGCAGCATCCTGATTTGCAGAACCTACCTTACCCAAAAGTTTAACATTTTTCACACTGTATGGCCTTTTGAAATGTGTGAGTGAGCCAGCACTAGCTAAGAATGGTTTAACATTTGCCTGATGCAGGGTAATGTGACCATAACTTTCTTTGGCTTTTAGTCTCACAACAACACTATTCACTACGTTATAAAAATCATTTGTTATCTTATGAATCTACAAATACAGCCACTTTCCATAGCTTCATCACACATCATAGATGTTACTTTAGTACTTTCTAGAGTGGCCTCACATACAGATCAGATCATTTTTGCTTTCTTTTATAGATATACACTATTGTTGATTTATTAATATTGAACTTATGGCCAACAGCACTATAGCTCCTATCTGAATGAAGCTTAGCTAATGCCTATATTTTTTTCCAGAAGTCACATTATAGCTTGCTGGATGGAACACCAGACAGCACTTCAGCATGACACTTGGGGGTCATCTTAAAAAGTGAAATTGCCAACAAGAAGTATAAAAGTGCAAAACACCATGGCACTCAGTAAACCTGGCAAAGGACACCTGTTTACTATATGAGAGTTAAAACAAGAAGGCAAAGTGTCACCTTGTTAAACCTCAGCTGATGTGTATGCAAGACAGGTGATTTTTGGCAGCTCTGCACATGTTTGCATATGACCACAAAAGCAAAAGAGTATTAATTTGGGGGTTACGAATAAATTTTAGCAAGTAAGTGAATTCACAAATACTAAATCCACAAATAACAAGGACAAATTGCATCTCATAAAGAAAAACTGCAAGCTTGCCTTTTGGGAGCAAGACTGACAGGATTACATCAGTGTGGCAGAAAATTCTGGAGCAAAATAAATAGTGCACTGAAAAAGTTGAGAATATCTAGACTTGTTTTTAACACATTTCTCACTCACTACATAATCTGCCTTTTTTAGCATGTATTTATTATTGTCACCTATAAGTTAATTCAACATAAATTAGAAAATCAAAACCAACCACAAGGTACAGAGACATGATCAGCATAATGGTACAAAACTAATATTCATTCTAACTTCATTTTTCTTGCAATGAACTTACCTAATAACAAAATGACATAACAGTACAGTTAGACGAAAAGCCTTGAAAATGAACAACCACAAATAGAACATAAGTGGACAAAGGAAAAAACACATGTTTACCATGTATCAGAGTTGAGAATCTAATCAGAAGGGGAAAAGGAAGCTAACATTGATCAAATTCCCTATTATCAGTCAGGCATTTCTTTATGCTTTGTAAAATTTAATTTAATTTCAGAGTATTATAGGGGTACAAACATTTTGGTTATATAAATTGCTTTTGTACAGTTTTAGTCAAAGTTATGTGTGGCCATCATCCAGATAGCGTGCACTGTACCCATTAGGTGTGAATTTATTCATCCCTTCCTCCCCGCTCCCACCTGCTTAATTTCCGATGAGTTTTATTTTCATTTGTGCACATAAGTCTTGTTCAATTAGTACCAATGTAATGGTGAGTACATGTGGCTTTTTCCATGCCTGTGATACTTCACTTAGAAAAATGGTCTCCAGTTCCATCCGAATGGCACATGACAAGCACTTCAATATTCACATTTTACAGAGGAAGAAAATAAAAATGAGAGACTAGCATGCTCAAGAACACAGCTCAAAACAATGAAGCCATGATTCAAGCCTGAAGTTACAACACTTGGGGAATGTCTTTCCAAACAAGAGCCTAAGGCTGACAACCATTTAAGAGACAATGTTATAAGGCAAATTAGCTTCTACTAGGAAATCTGTAGAAGTATCTAGGATTATAAGTAGGAACAGAGAAAATGGATTTGTTATTCTCTGTCCCTCCCATTCCATTTATTCTCTACCTTTATTTGCTTTGGGCCCTGATCTCTAGGGACTGCATTACTAGGGATCTCTTGCCCTCTAGCTTGCATTTGGGTTTAGCCAAAGGGAAGTGGCAGCAGGAGAGAACAGAGCAGGATAGACCAAGGTAGTCCTAACAAGGAAAGCGTTGTAAGGCTGTCAACATGCATGCATACTTTCAAGAAATAGACACAGTGAGGAGGTTCCTGTCACAAAGCTAGATATTATCATTTCATGAATAAATGGGGACAATGATACCTCATAACATTATTTGGGGAATAAAGGTTAAGATATTACAGGTAGAAAGAGCTGCAAGTTTGCTAAAAGCCATTGTATAAACGTGTAGTGATTGTTCTATTGTTTCTATTTTTTACTTATAAAGTAGAACAAAAATAAAAATAAAACCGTTAACAAGAGAAAAAGTTAAATGACTTATACAAAGTCAACAGTAAATCATGGGCTTCGTAAGTAACCTTGAATTTTCAGCTTTCTACTTTTTATTAATACTATATGAGGTTAGTAGAGTCTCATCAAAACTTACAGCTCAGTCAATCCCATGAAATTTTCCTACCCCAGGCTCCACTGGTTCCCAGGCTGAGGACATTTTTGTGTCGTTACAGACCCTGGATTAAGTGAAAGTCTGAGAAACTTGAGCACTGTGGCCTTTTATCTCCCTGACAGTAGGAAATGCTATTCTTGTGCTTTTCTCTCCACATGTAACTCTAAACCAGAAATTCAAAAAAATAATTGTTTAAAATCTAGAGGGACTGATTCTAATGATTTTAAAAAAGGTTTATTATGGTATAACCATAAAAGAAAATTATGAGATAAAAGGAATTTCACATATTTAAAGTGCACAATTTAATAGGTTTTAACATATGAATAAATCCATGAAACCATCACCACAATCAAGATAATGAAAATATCCATTATGCACAATTTTGTACCCTTTTATAATCTTTCCCTGTCACTCATCCTGGTCGCTCTCCCTATCCACTGTTTCCATGCAACCACGGATGTCCTTTTCATTACTATAAATGAACTTGTCTTTTCTAGAACTTTATATAAATGACATCATCAAGTATGATTTTTTGGGTCTGGCATTTTTCCTTTAGCACAATTTTTAAGAGTCATTTATGGACTTGTATAATTCAATAGTTCATTTCTTTTTATTGCTTAGTGGTATTCAATTGTGTAGATATATCACAATTGTTTGTTCACTGACCTATTGATAAACATTTCTTTTTGGTCCAATTTGGGACTAATGAAAACAAATTTGCTATGAACATTTGTGTACAAGTTTTACGTGGACATTATCAAAAAACAATACTCTAAATGCTCTATAAATATTTTTACTGTTTTAAATGATCGAAGTTTTCTGAGCAAAGAACAGTGGCTCTTGGCTTAAGAGATGACTAAGTAGCAACTCTAAAGATAGAGACCTCCAGGGAGACATAAAGTCTTATCTTCCTCTAAAGTCATCATTTACTTCTATTTGAAAGGGTAATGGTTCCAGCAGCCTTCCCTCTTCTCATCTCCCTTCTTCTCCATACACTCCACAATAAATTTCTCTCTCTCTCTCTCTCTCTCTCTCTCTCTTCTCTCTTTATTCAGAAGAGGGTATATCAGCCTACTACTCTATATAAACTTTGAGATTTATAATTTTGGAGTTTCTTTCCTGTGGTGCAAACATATACACATACACAGACACAGACATTTGGCCCTCATTGTATCAGCCTATGGAGTACCAAGGTATGGAGAAATGGCACTAAGATGGACTTTGAGTAAATAATTGATCTGTTCTCTGATCTGGTAACTTTATATTTTCTATCAGGATACATAAATAAATATAGATAAAAAAGCTTAAGTGACATATCTTTTCATTCCTGTTGGATAAATACATATGAGTGGAATAACTAGATCATATGGTAGATGTATGTTTAACATTTTAAGGAACTGCCCAACTATTTTATAAATAGTTGTATAATTTTACACTCTCACAGCAGCGTGTGAATGTACTCATTTCTTCATGTTCTCTCCAGCACTTGGTATTATCCATCTCTTTTCACTGTAGCCTTTCTAGTAGCTGTATCATATTATCCATTGTAGTCTTAATTTGCATTTCTCTAATCATTAATGATATTGAGTATCTTTTAGTGTGCTTATTTCCCATGTATAGTCTTCTTTGGTGATGTGTCTGTTTAATTCTTTGGTCCTGTTCAAAAGTTTTTAACTGGGTGATTTGTCATCTTATTGAAGAAATATTTCTGTATATACTATAGTTAGAAAGTCTTTGTCAGATTTTTTTGCAAATATTTTTTCACAAAACAGATTATATTTACATGTTCATAACAATGTCTTTTTAAGAGCAAAAAATGTAATTTTGTTAAAGTCCAGGTTATTGACTTTTTATTTTATAGTTCATGACTTTTGTGTCCTGTTTTAAAAAAAATCTTTACCAAATCCAAGGTCACTATTTTTCCCTATATTTTCTTCTATGCATTTTATAGATTGATATTTTAAATTTATGTAGATGATCAATTTTGAGTTATTTTTGATATATAAGATATAGATCCACATTCATTTTTAAAAATAGATATCCAATTATTTTAGTACAATTTATTGAAAATACTATTCTTTCTCTATCACATCCTTATTAAAAATACATTGTCTTTACATATGTGGGTCTATTTCTCTATTATCTTTCATTATCTAATTGTCTATCTTTGTCTCAGTGCCATACCATCTTGACAACTGTAGCTTTATAAGATGTCTTGAAATCCTGTAGTGTTAACCCTCTAAACCTCTAAACCTCTAACTTTGTTTTTCTTTGCCAAACTTGTTTTACTTATTCTAGGTCCTTTGCATTTCTGTATGAATTTTAGAATCAGCTTGCCAATTTTAAAAAAGACTGCTAAATTAAACAGCTTCTGCACAGCAAAGAAAATAACCAACAGAGTAAAAAAACAACCTACAGAATAGGATAAAATATTTACAAACCATACATCTCATAAAGGGCTAATATCCAGAATCTACAAATAACTTAAATAAATCAGCAAGAATAAAACAAACAACCCCATTAAAAAGCGAGCAAAAAAACATGAACAGAAGTTTTTCAAAAGAAGATAGATAAATGGCCAACAAACTTATGAAAAAATGATTAGCATCACTAACTATCAGGGAAATGCAAATTATTAATAAAACCACAGTGAGACACCACCTTACCCCTGTCAGAATGGCCACTGTTAAAAAGTAAAAAAACAAAACAAACAAACAAAAAAACACAATAGATGTGGGTGTGGATGAAGAGAGATAAGAATGCTTATACAATGCTGGTGGGACTGCAAATTAGTATAATCTCTATGAAAAATGGTAAGAGCATTCCTCAAAAAATTAAAAGTAGACCTACCATTTGATCCAGCAGCCCCACTACTGGATATCTACCCAAAGGAAAAGAAGTCATTTTACCAAAGAGACACCTGTACTCAAATGTTTATCACAGCACAATTCACCATTGCAAAGATGTGCAATCAACCTAAGTGCCCATCAATTCATGAGTGTATAAACAAAATATGGTGTATATATACCACACACACACACATATATACTCAGCCATAAAAAGGAATGAAATAATGTCTTTTGCAGCAACTTAGATGGAATTGGAGACCATTATCCTAAGTGAAGTATCTCAGAAATGGAAAAACAAACACCACATGCACTCACTAATAATTGAGAGCTAAACAATGGGCACGCACACAAAGAGATGTAAAGGGCATTAGAAACCAAGAAAGGGGGAAGGTGGAAGGAGGGTGAGGAATAAAAACTTACCAGTCACGTGCAACAAACACTATTCTGGTGATGGGCACACTAAAAGTCCTAATTTCAGCATTATATAAGGTATCCATGTAACAAAAACATTTGTACCCCCTTAAAATTTTGAGATAAAAAAAAGGACTGCTGGGATTTTGATTGGGATTTCATTTAATTTATATACCACTTTGTGGAAAATTGACATGTTAACAATGTTGAGTTTTGTGACCCAACAGCACAGCATATATCTACATTTATTTAGATCTTCTTTAATATCTCTCAGCAGTGCATTACAATTTCGAAGTGTATAGGGCAGGCACAAATTTTATTAGGATTATTGCTAGGAATTTCATATATTTTTGCTTTAATGTTTTCCAATTTCAATTTTGATTGTTCATTGCTAGTACATAGAAATACAATTGATGTTTGTTTATTAATTGCTTATCTTCAACTTTGATAAACTCCCTCATTTTTTTACTATTAATAGTTACTTTTTTGTAAATTTTAGTTACGTTTTTGTAGATTCCATAGCTCATTGATGAGCTTTTCTTTTTCTTTTGTCTGTTTCATTTTGAATAGTTTCTATTGTATATAGAATGAATGAATATTAATTCTATATACAATAGAAACTATTCTATGAATATTTCTATTCATTCATCTCATCGTCTTCAATGTCTAATCTGTGTATTTCTAAACCCTGTGTTAATTACATATAGTGCATTTTTCATCTTAGACATTGTAGTTTTCATTTGTAGAGGTTCATTTTTGGTCTTTCTTATATCTTCAACATTTCTACTTAAGCTTTTGAAGATAAGGTATACAGTTAATAACTGCTCAATGTCATTGTCTGTTAATTCTAATATCCATGTCATTTCTGAGTCAGTTTCTATTGTTTGATTTTTCTCCTTGTTATGAATTGTATTTTCCTGCTTCATTGTATGTCTGATAATTGTTTATTTTATTGAATGTCATACATTGTGAATGTTACCTTTTTGGGTATTGGATATTTTTGTAATTGTGTAAATATTCTTGAGCTTTGTTCTGGAATGCAGTTAAGTTGCTGGGCAACAGTTTGATCCTTTCAGGTCTCACTTTTTAAAATGTTTAAGGCAGAGCCCTAGTAGTATTTACTGTTAAGCTAATTATTTCCCTCTACCAAGTCAAGACTCCTCTGGATACTCTATCCACTGTTCTGCAATTTGTGAAGTTTTCTAGTTTGGCTTGGTCTATTCCCAATCCTGGGATTATCGCTGGGTAACATCCTCTCTAATAATTTTGTGTGGTTCTTTCCACAGCTTTGTGCACTGCCATTGTATGCTCACACTGATCAGTATCAAGAACTCAAGGGAGAATCCAAAGATCTCTGGTGTTTTCTGTGCAGATCTTCTATCCTGGTACTCTCTTCCACAAATTTAAGCCTTCATGGTCTTCCTTAATCAGAAGTCTCCCAGGCTCCAACTTTGTTCCCCCATCTCTGAACCCCATACTGGAAATTCTTTCAAGACAGTAGCCTGTGACAATTGTAGGGCACACCTTGTTTGTTTTCCATATTTCAAGGATTACTATTCTTCATTGCCCAATGTCCAGTGCCCTGATAATCATTTCATATATTGTGTCCAGTTCTTTGTTGTTATTGTTTCTTATGAAAGGGTTAATCTTGTACATGTTTCTTGCAATGAGCCAGAAGTACCCTCTATTCTGTTTTCTTTTGGGAATGTTACATTGTTTGAAGATATCATGCCTTATTATATTATGAGAATTACCAGTAGGTCCAGATATACATCTTCATAGCTCTATATTCAGAAGAAAATATCTCAACTCCTTTCCCGGTTATTGAAATAAAAATTCCCAAGTTGGTCCTGATTAAACTTGACTAGCTGTGTGTGCATCAGTCAGGTTCACATCCTGAAGCAATCACCGTGGATTGAGGGAAGCTGTGTTCTGCTTGGGACAGCATGCATCTCTGCCAACCCTGGGACCAGGATGTACTCAACATCACACTACATGGGCTGAAAGTGGATAGAAATGCCTCCCCAGAAGACAATTGGGGTGCCATTGCAAGAGGAGCAAATGGATGGCTAAATGGAGAAAACCAAAACAAGACACAACAAAAATATGATGTCTATTATAGGCTCATTGTGAGAATTACAGGAAGATAAATAAAGAAAACTTACTTTAGTCATTCAATTAAAAAGTGGTAGGGTTTTTGTTTTGTTGTTTGTTTTGCTTTAGAGTCATTTTGTTTACAGTTACAGTTTCATAATGATTCAGCCCAGCTAAATTAATTTTCTGGTTCCAATATTATAAATACTCTGTTCAAGATCATAAATAAAATATATTTTTATTAATAAAATAGTCTCAGTATGGAAAAAAATACTAAAAATAATAAGAAGGATAAGCTTTATCTTTTTTCTCTACCAAATGTTCGCATCATGTGTCCAATTATTTAACTTCTCAGCTTGTCTGTTTTCAATTCTGTAATACAAAGACATTCATGGTTTATTTTATATTAAAGATTAAGGCTATACAAACACAGATTCATTGTTAGAAAAAATTTAAACATATATCTTATCCTATATTGGTTTATAGAAGGTTACCAATTCTTTGTTGACCAGTGGTTTTCACACTGCCTCTTGTGAGTATAACAAATGAGGTGAAAATTTCCATTTCCCTCCCCCCTCATTTAAATGTCTAAATGACTTGTGAGTAGGTAGATATACCCTAGGGAAGACAACAGCATTATCATTAAAGTACGTATTACTTATTTTTCCAATGACCTTTTCTACATTTTCTAAAGTTTCCTTAAAAATAGAATTAACATTAAAATATAACTAAAAAGTATTATTCAATACATCTTTCATATTTTACCATGAGTGAATAACAAGTAATCATGTAGCTTATATTAGAATCCTTTCCATGTTCTAACTCCAGCTGTTCAAAGTGGCATGAAATTCATTTTAAGACTTTCAGAAGTATTAAACTAAGAGTTCTTTAAATCAAAATTTTGTGACATAAATAAAGTTATATCTGCCTAGCTTTCAGAACAATGGAATGCCTACCAGGAAATGCTTCTGAGAGTCACCTTATTGGATGCATTTAATTTACAACTGGCTACTTCTCCCCACAAACCACCCCTAATTGCAGACAGGTATACTTATCTAAAGTTTGAATGACTCTTTTTGTGTATGCATCAATTTATTCACTTCAGATATGCTTAATCTTTCCATTTGTCCGCTATTATTTTCCTAAAATGTTAGTTCTTTGAGGAAAATGATATGACAGCTCATCAAGTTAAATTGAATAATCCTTTTCATCTTGAGGACTACATCACTGCGATATATATGATTTTATTATTTATTTCTCATCTTGATTGGACAGTGTTGTTTTGCTTGTACTTACATTTTAAAACTATGTAAAACTAAAACTCTTTTCAAAGTTCTGCAAGAGTTTTTGTATTATAGAATTCTCTCTGCCTAAATTTATAAAAACAATGAGTCAATGACAATTGTTAAAACAATTATTATTTCTGTGTGTTGGTTTCTCTTAGATAATGTGGTTTTATTTTTTTCAAGATATTTTTACAAATTTTCCTTACTTAATCTCTTCACCACGTCAATCGAGCTGAGTAGCAGCTACTAGGAAACTACCACATAACCTCAAAAAGAGTATATTGATTTACGACACAAACTCATCACATAGCCTGTTTTAAAATATAAACAGATAATTATTCAATAAATCCACTTAGTAAAGATTAAGTATTCAGAGTTGACCTTGGAGGCCCCAAACTTCCTTCGATGGCTTAAATCTTATATTATGTTAAAAAGCAGTCATAGATTTGATCAGGAGTTGTGCTTTTGGCCAAAGTGAAAAACACAGAGACTAGATTCACCCTGTCACTTGAAATAATTAAAAAACAGATATCAGGCAGTACTATTTAAAAACAGATATGAAAGATAGTGATTCCTTTGAGACAGAAAACAAATGAGGTAAGCCCTACTACTGCCCCCAAACCACTTCCTTGAATATCTTTCAAGGCTGTGGACTAAAGAGAGGAACACAGGCATGATCTAGAAGATTCCACAATTGAGGAGATGGAGCTCTCTCCTGAGCTGCAGAGTTTCTACTGAAAAACCCACTGAAAGTCATATTGGCACTGCATTGAATGCAATTTTTTTTTCCTCTTGATGATTTAAGCATTCTTTCTTTGTCTTTGATTTTTGCTAATTTGATTATGAGGTCCAAATGTCATGTTGAAATTTGATCTTGAATGTTGGAGGTGGAGCCTGCTGGGAGGTATTTTGATTATAGGGGCTGGTCACTCATGAATGGCTTGGTGCCCTCCTGTCGTAATGAGTGAGTTCTTGCTCTATTCATTCATAGAAGAGCTGGTTGCTTAGAAGAGTGAGAGTACCCCCTCCCTTCTCTCACTTTCTTCTTCTCACCATTATGCCACTCTCCTTCTTCTTCCTTGGGTGGAGACTTCCTGAGGCCCTCACAAGCACATGCTGATGCCGTGCTTCTTGTACAGCCTGCAGAACTGTGAGCCAAATAAACTTCTTTTCTTTATAAATTACTGGCCTCAAGTATTTCCTTTATATCAATGCAAAAGAGACTGAGATAAGTGTGAGTTTCCTCAAAAAATTAAAAGCAGAACAACCATATGATCCAGTAATCCCACTACTCGGTACATATCCAGTTAGAATAAACTCAATATGTTGAAGAGATGTCTGCACTCTTATGTTTATTGCAGCATTATTCATAATAACCAATATATGAAATCAATCTATCAGATGAATTAACAGATGAATTGATAATGAAAATGTGTTACATATACACAACAGAATACTACTCAGCCTTTTAAGAAAAAGGAAATACTGTCATTTGCAACACCAAGAATGAGCCCAGTGAAAATGTAGAGATTTTTCAGAATGAATAAAAAGTAACAATGCTACCTACCTTTGCAAAAATAAATTCCTTTTAAATATAGAAAAATATGCTAGAAATACAAAAATGGAAGAAAGATATATTATGTTAACACTAATTATAAAATATCTGGAGTGGTTATATTAATATTAGACTGTCAATTTCAGAGCAAAGAATATTATATGGGATAAATAAGGCTATTTCATGATGATAAAGGGTCAATCCCTCAAGAGGGCATAACAATCCTACATTCACACACCTACTAAACAGCTTTAGAGTACATTAACCAAAAATTGATAGAACTGCAAAAAGGAATAGACACATTTACAATTGTAGGTAAAGATTTTAATATCCCCTCTCAAAAACTAAAAGAACAAGTAGAAAGAAATAAGTAAATATATAGAAAATGTGAACAATACTATTAACCAATATCACCTAACTGATATTCGTTGAAGACTCCACCAACAGCAGACTAAAAATTCTTTCAAGTGCGTACAAAACATTTGACAGGATAGACCTTGATATAGCACAAAATCCCAAAATCTCAATAAATATAAAAGCATCCCAATCACACAAAATGTGTCCTCTTTGGAAATAAAATAGAAACCAATAAAAGAAATAACTCTGAAATATTCTCCAAAGTTTTTAAAAATAAATAACATACATAAAGAACTCATGGGTCAAGAAGAAATCATAAGGAAAATGAATATTTTGAAGTGAGTAAAAATGAAACAACCTACAAAATTTATGGGATGAAGCTAAAGTAATACTTTGTAGGAAATTTATAGCATGAGATGCCTATATTAGAATAGATGAAAAGCCTCAAAAAGTGATTCTGCCTCATACAACTAGAAAACAAGAGTAAATTAAAGCCAAAATAAGTAAAGGTAATGACATAATAAATATTAAGAAAAAAATCAATGAAATAGAAAACAAGAAAACCATAAAGGAAAAAAATGAAACCAAGATTTGGTTCTTTGAGAAAAAGCAATACATTTAATCAGTCTCTAGCTATAATGATCAATTTTTTAAAGGAAACACAAGCTACCAATACTAGTAATGAGAGGTGTACATCACTACAGATTCTATGCACACTAAGAAGATAAATAGGCAATATTATGGTCAAATTTATGCCAATAAATTTGACAATTTAGATGAAATAGATCAATTCCTTGAAAGACATAAACTACCAAAGCTTGTTAATAGGACTTGGATATCCCTATATCTATTAAAGAAATTTAATTTGTAGTTAAAAACTTTCCCACCAAGAAAAATTCAATCTCAAGTAGCTTCATTGATGTTTTTTTCCAGGAAAGCAAAGAGCAAGAAATACCTCCCAACTAATTTTATGAAGCCAATACTGACCTAAAAGCAAAACAAAAACATTATAAGAAAATAAAACTAAAGAAAAAATTTTCTCCTAGATATAAACTCAAAATTATCAATAAAATTTTAGCAAAAAAACTTTAACAATATATAAATGGGATAATACATTTTGACCAAGGGGTATAGAATTCTCAAGAATGCAAGGTTTGTTTAACATTCAAAAATCAATCAATATAATGCATCATATTAGAAAACTCAATAAGAAAAATCATATGATCATCAATTATAACTCAGAAAAATCAGAGTTCAAATGAAAGAGATACATTTTAAAAAGTAATATTCTGAAATTAAAAAAATAAATAATAAAAAATTAAAAATGGAAAACAATACAATAGATGAATCTAACAAAAGCTGTGTAAGGCCTATATGATGAAAACTAAAATACACTGCTAAGAGAAGTGAAAGAAGACCAAAATAAATAGAGTGATATACTGCTTGATGGGTCATAAGATGCAGTATTTTTCAGATGTCAATTATCCACAAGTTGGCATATAGATTTGATGCCGTCCAAATTAAAAGCCTAGACTTTGTTTTTAAAAATTGACAAACTAAATTCTAAAATCACACAGAAATAAAAAGAACCTAGAATAAGCAGAACAACTTTAATTAAAAAAAAATTTGGAGAACTAACACTACCTAATTTTGAGACTTACTTTAAAGGTACAATTATCAAATTAGTGTGATTCAATGTAAAGACTGAGAAATAGAACCCTGGAATAGAGAGTCCAGAATTAGACTCAACTATATATATGGACATCTGATATTGGACATTGGCTCAAAGGGCCATTAGAGAAAGGATAGTGCTGGAAAAACTGAATATCTATTGCAAAAACTGAGCTTTTATCCATACCTTGCACCATAGACAGAAGTTAGCTTAAAAGGGATAATAGACCTAAATATAATACATTAAACTACAAATCTCTAGAATAAAACAAAAGAGAATACTTTTATAACCTTAGATTAGACAAAGACTTTTTAGACACATTAAAAGCATAATCTATAAAAGTGGATAAATTAGACCTTTTCAAAATTAAAAACTTTTGCTTTTTGATATATTCTATTATGAAAATAAAAGCAAACCAAAGACCAAAAGAAAATATTTAAAAACCATATATCTGATAAAGGATTTGTATCTACAATGTATAAAGACCTTTCAAAACTCAGTAATAAGAAAACAACCCATTTTTTAAAAATGGGTTAAAAATTTGAATGGATATTTTACCAATAAAAATATATCAATGGCAAATAGTCATAAGAAAATATGATTAACATAATGAGATACTACTACATAACTATTAGAATGACTAAAATTAAAAATATTTACCACACTAAGTGTTGGTGAGGAGCTAAAGGAACTAGAACTGACACTGCTGGCAAAAATGTAAAATAGTACAACCATTTTGGAAAACAGTTTGGCAGTTTATTAAGTTAAAGTATATACATTAAAATACCACATGATCCAGCCATTTCACTATTTTCCTAAGAGAAGTGGAAGCATATATTTATACAAAGGTTTATACATGAGCACATACAGTAGCTTTTTCTGCAGTAGTCCAAAACCTGTAACCACCCAGGCATCAATCAACAAGTATAACGAATTGAGATGTAATCATAAAATGGAATACTATTCACCAATAAAAAAGAATTAACTGTTGAAACACATAACAACTTGAATAAAGTTCAAAAAGAATTATACTGAGTAAAAAAAGCTAGACAAAAAAGAGTATACACTGTCCAAGTAGATTTAAGTAAAGCTCTAGAAAATAAAAACTAATCTAAAGTGACAGAAAGCAGAATAGTGGTTGCCTGGAATTAGAGAAGGAGGGGCAGAATTACAAAAGGAGCACAGGGAAATTTTGGGGGGTGGTGATAGATATGTTTACTGGGTGCATATATATGTCAAAACATAAATGATACAGTTCCAATATGTGTATTTTATGTTATGTCAATTAAACATTAATAAATTCTTTTAAAATTAAAAGAAAACAAAAACAGAGACAGGGAATGACTAGGTCTGGGTAGCATGTTGATTATAGATGAGCCTAAAGTCAGATCTATCCCCGTACTTTTTAGTTAAGTATAGGAATAAATGTAATCTTTGGGCAAGCTTTTATGCTGGATTTACTGTACATTGAAACAAACAAACAAAAAAGGCTAATGTAAATTGTCTGTTTTATCTTATCCTTTGAGGGAAATTCTCAATCATTCAAAATTATACCACATTAAAAAGCTGAGACTTGACATATTAATAAAATCACTAGGTCTCCCAAAGCTTTGCTTTCATTGCTTCATCCCTGGCAACCACAGTCTGTAATTATAAGCTGGTGTTGAATCTTCACTGCCTTTGCCCTGAACAGGCATGAATAGGGTCAATAATTTTAGCAAATAAAAATACAAATATTGCATGGGCCATAGTTGTACTAAAATATTTTTTTTTATTTATCTGAAATTCTAATATGACGAGGAACTCTGTACTTTATCTGGAAACCTTAGGTGAGATAAACAATCCCAGATTTTATCTTTGACAACCTATATCCTGGAAACATTTCTGTTACCAAACAAAAATCATTTTAGGTACTTCAAGCAGAATGTGATTAAATAGAGAATTGTATGCTTATGAATATGCTGTTGAAAGGGGGAAAAGTAAAGGTCAGGGAAGGCTTCTATCTCTCAAGTTTAACACTAAATTTCAGGAAAGTCGGCTCAGGTCAGGAACAGAAGGAAACCAGTTCATTGTCCATGGCTACCTACAATACCAAGGAGATATTTCATGGGGGAGCCTCCAGAGAGGCTCAGTTGGAGGCTGATGCCAGTTTTCATCTTCTCAGATATTCATTAAATTATATATTATATATATATAATACATGAATGTTTATATCAGCTTTACTCATAAGAGCTAAAAATTGGTAACAATACAAATGTCCATAAAGATTACAACAGATCATAAAGTATGGCATAGACATGTAATAGACTACTACACAAGAACTAAAAGGAATGAAATACTGCCACATACAATAACATGGATGAGTCTTACAGACAATATATTGAGCTGCAGCATCAAAAATAAACAAATGGGATCTGATCAAATTAAAAAGTTTCTGC
>VBSM01000361.1:54401204-54449893 GCA_008086735.1 Cheirogaleus medius | reverse complement strand
CCAAACAATATTTGTACCCCCATTACAAGATGGAATAAAAAAAAATTATTAAAATAAAAAAAATAAATAAATAAAATAAAATAAAATAAAAACATTATTAGCACCTTATTGCAGCATTGTAGTCATTTGACATTTTCTCATACATCATTGAAGACTTTTGTCAGCAGCTGATGAGAACATTTTTTTAAAATGTCTTCTAGAATTCAGCACTATGGTTCTCAGACCCAGTATAATATCTGTAACTTTTCTGCCCAAGCTTTTGTTTCTTCATCCCTTCTCAGACTTCTTCATGGTATTTGGCATTCTTTCCCTAATTCTGTTTCTTTAGTTCTCTAAACTCATTTTGTAGAGTACTCTTTAATTCATTCTCTCTTCTTCAACTCACTCATCTAAATATGACCACAGTTCTCTTAAGTCATTCAATATGCTTTTGTTGAATCTGGTTTAGTACCATTGCCCCCAGTCCTCCACCCCTGCAGCGGCTGCCAGGTCCTGGTCTGTGACCTGTTAGGAACTGGGCTGCCCATCACTACCTGAGCAGTGACTGTTAAGCTGTCCTCCTCCTTCTCGTTGTTCTTATGGTAATAATGGCAGTTATTTGCCACAGTTCCTTGAGGAAAATTGGCTTCCTTTGTCCTCCATGAAGAGTACCATAACTGTGACCTGGTAAAAAGGTGGGTTCCCTCAAATCCCTGGATCTGTTTTTAATAACCCCTGGAGGAGTTCTTTATTTGAAGCTTTGCTAGCACTGATAAAGGGATTCGTTGGCAATGGCTGAATCTACTCTCTATAAAGAAAACTATATAAAGTTTATTGTACAGTGTGAATTCAGCTCCAGTTCACCTCTTCTTCAGTAAGTAGCAGATATATTTCTTAGCTAGTGTAGTCAAGGAGATAAAATTTGTTTTGGGTCTATAGGGAACTACCTCTGGATTTTGTCAAATGCAGATTTCTCCTTCTTTGCCCAGATAGGAATTCCTTTGTCTTCCTACCACCAAATCAATGGGCTTCTCTCCAACCTCACCCTTACTCTCTGACTCCCCATCTTCTATAATGGAAAACATGACCTGCCAACCCTCCACTTTTGCTCCAGATCCTGTTTCTACTCAGTTTCTCTGGGGATTTTATTCTGCGGTCATCCTCATCTCTCCTGCATTATTGATTCATTCTTTTCTACCATGCCATTCCATGTATCATTGACATGTTCAATGTCTACTCCCATTAAAATATAAGCCTTCCCCCTCAATTCTAAATTACTTACTATTTCTTAATGTACTTAATATTTCATCTCTGATTCTCTTAACAAGAAAATGTCTTAAAAATCTGCTCTCGTGGTCTTTACTTCCTTACCTTCCATTCATTCTTCAATCATTTAGGCTTCCTTCTCTTTTGAATCAAAACTGCTCTTTCTATGACAATCAATAAACTATTATCTTGTCAAAATAATGTCCACTTCATTCATGGTCGTTTCCACCTTTGCCTCTCAGCAGCATTAACAGAATACTCACTTTTTCTTGAAATATTTTTCTTTTCACTTTCATGATATCACACAATTTTTATTCTTTTTTTTTCTTCTATCATCCTTCTCCTTCGCTGGACTGTCCTCCTCTCTGACTTCTTAATTTTTGTCTTAGTCAGTTTTGGCCTCTATAACATAATGCTATAGACAGGGTGGCTTATATACAACAGAAATTTGTTAATATTTCTCACAATTCTGTAGACTGGAAGTCTGAGATCAGGTGTCAACATGGTCCAGTTCTGGTGAGGGCCCTCCTTCAGGTTGCAGACAGTTGTAATCTTGTATCCTCACATGGCGGAAAGGGTGCAAAAGCTCTCTGGGATCCCATCTATAATATCAAGTCACTACTCCCATTCACAAGGGCTCCACCTTCATGACCTATTACCTCCCAGGGGTCCCTCTCCTAAGACCATCACATTAAGAGTTAGGATTTCAACATATGAATTTGAGGAGACATCAACTTTCAGTTGATAGCAATATTGGAGAGCCTGAGGGCTTAGTACTGAGAGATTTGTTTTAAAACTTTCTGCATATAATCTCTCTGTGTGTATTCTCTTCAGCTGCATGTATTGAATTGCTGCTTTAGAATTGACTTCTAAAATATTATCTGTAGTAATAAGCTCTACTCTTGTATATGCTACTTCTACATGACATCACTCCCTGTGTATCCAATAGGAATCTCATACTTGACATGTTCTAAATCAATCTCTTGATATAAACCCCCCAGTTCTTCTTCCAGTCTTCCCCGTCTCATTAAATGGCACCATCATCTTTTTTATTATACAAGCTGAAACTGTAGTCTCTTCCTTGACTCCTCTCTTTTTCACCCCAAATTTAACCTAGGTAAGCCTTGTCTGTTATTTCTATCTATCAAATATGTCTCAAAATATCCATTTCTCTCCACCTCAGATGCCACTATGTTCTTTAAAACCATCATCATCCTTCCCTGTTAACTGGACAGAGAACCTGGCAGAAAGAGGGATTAAATTACAATGGTGATATGTTTGCATAGCAGTGTTCCCTGTTCTTCCCTGTCTAGCTTTTCAAGAAGTTTTAACAAATAAGAGAAGCATAAAATATATGACACTTGTACCATTAGAAGAAGGATTGGACTGGGGAAGAAATGGGATTATAAATATAAAGAGTACATGGCCCAAATAGATATTATACTCCTTTTTTATAAAATCCCTAAGAATTGAGCAGGCATTAGGAGGTAATGTTAATGTTAAAAAACATTAAAAATTAAATCACAAATGAATCCATTTTTAACATGTGATAATCCAAAATGACTCCAAAATGTATCAGCTCTGTATTTCTAATCTAAATATGTTAAATATGAAACTTTTGAGAAGGATTAGAATCTTTTTGTCTTTAATTTTTCTCGGTAATAAATGAGATTTAAAATAAACTTTGATAGAAAATATCTCTTCATGTTTGGAGTTAGAATTTAAAATAAATCTCATTTATTCCTCTCCTATCCCCTTCCTCTTATATCCCCACATGCCCAGTTCTCACACAGTTCAAGAAACCGTGTTTGGAGACATTACTATGCAACTCCTTCACACCCTAAAATAACCAATTACTGACATATAAATAGGTAATTTTTTGTGTGGGATCTAGCAAATACCTCTTTACTCTTTTGTTAATCTTTCAATTTTCCTATGGTCTCTTCACTTGATAAGCAGGGAGTTTCTAATTTATTTTTTTGTTTGCTTGTTTTGCCTAGATCCCAAAAGCCATACACTACCTTCCTGGAGCCTAGTATGGAACAGACAACGCAATATAATGATGGAAAGAATGCCACCGTCTGGGCATCCTCTGCTCATGTATGTAGATTATGAACCTCACCAGTTGGTTTTTCTTGTTCTCTCCAGAAGATTCTCCAGAAGAGTTTCTGCTATGGGTCTTCTCTCATGTTTTAAGAGGACTAAAATCTTACTTTGGTTTCACCCCTTACTATCTTTCTTTTCCTAGCTTCTACTAACCAATAACTTGTCCTTCTGCCCTCCAGCTTCCAAGAGGACTTTATTTTCTTCAGCAGTGACCTCTAATACCTCTCTGCCAGTCAGAATTCTCATATACCCTATTCCATAGTGTGTTCTTGCTGCTGTTTTGTTAAACACATTTGTGTTAGTTACTTTCTCAAGACCTCCTTTGAATTTTCTCTTGTTCCTCACATCATTCTGTCTCATTTTGTTTTCCAATTATTTTTCTGTCCTGTCCTATATTTCCACTTCTGTTATAGCTTATATATTTTTACCACTACCAAAGTCACAGTATTTATTAACCGTTCCTTTTCTGAACTTTATTCTTCATATTCTTTTGTCTTGGCTTATTCAGGAGAATAACTAAAATAACTTCAGGAGTCCTGGCCTCCTTTATCCTCTTATGTATTTTCCAAAGTTGAATCTACTTCTTTTCATCCAATCTGAAGCTTACAGCAAATTTATTATTAACAAGGATTTTAATTATCTCAAACATGCCTCTTGTGTCCAATCCAACTGAGTTTCTAATCAGTGTTCCCTGGTTGAACAACTCTTCTCAGCCCCCCTGCGGCAAATCTTCATGTGATTCTTCCCTTGAAGGCATCACCAGCAGCCCTCCTATGCTCTTAGAGACTGAACAAGTGCTTTCATGCTTACTCTTAAGCTCCTCCCTAAGTTAGTCCATATTAAAATAAATAAATAAATAAATAAATAAAACAAAAAGCAGCTAAGCCAATAGGGTCAGTTTTCTCTTTTCTACACTAACTCAGCTTCTCAGTATGATCCCTCTCTTTCAAAGCCCACATTTGCAAGTGACCTAGACAGGGCCAGTGAGCTTGGCCTGAGTTCAGAAACACCACTGAGAGGTCATCCCAGGCACACTTCAGCCACTGTGGACCTCCCAGAAACACCCTTTTCTTCTCCACAAAGACCACAATAGCCTGAGCACATACTGCACTGTTGCTTTCCCTTGACTCCCCCAACATCTGAGTCTTTTGCCTTAGATTAAAAATGAAAGCCCTAACAATTGCTTTGGGAGTTCTGGACTCTTTTTTCTTGATATTGTCTCTTAATTAAATCTACTTTGCTTTCCTCACCCTTTGTTCTTCCTTTACCCCTCATCCCAGGGGCAGTCAGTCTGCCTCTCAGAAATACAAGCTTCTCACACAAGTAAAAAAGGATCCACAAACTAAATTTAATAGAAATTCTATTTAAACTATATTGGCTCTAGTACATGTAATTACTTCTAACCTGAAAATTTCTGTGGTCTGATGTGACCCAGCCAGGCATTGTATCACAATCAAAGAAACAAACAAAATTTAATAAAAATTACTTCATATTACCCATCTCTTAAGAAATCTCAAGTGACACAGTAAAATATCTTTAAAATCCTTCTTAGCTATCACTCTCCCTCATATTCTCCACACAGATGGAGATCCTCACAAAACCTCAACCCACCTGGCTCTTCTCTCTTTCCATATGTTCTCTTTCATGTCAATGGCTAAAACTTGCTCCTTTAGTTCATCAGTTCAACAGCCTTTTTCTACACACTGCTTTCCAATTTCCCTCCTTATATGTACATGCCATCACTTCATCTAGACCGTGCCTTCCCCAGAAGCTCAAACTCTTTATTCTTAAAACACTCCACTCTACAAAGGAAAGAGGTATAGTGTAATCTACTGCTCTCACAAGAATCAACACATCACTTAAACTCTGTTCAAAAAAGAGAGCACATGAACTGACCCAGCCATGTAGAATAGAATGCTCTCTCCTTTGAAGGGGGCACAGAAGTGGGAAAACAAATGTGAATATTATAAATGTGGTATCATTCTTTCTTTTGAAAATGTTCAAATCTATATTATTTGAACATCCTTCTTTCTGCACAAAAAGAACTGGGAGAGATATTTTTTGCTCTATTATCACTTTTATGATGTGTTTAATGTGACCTTTCTACATAAAGTTCTAGAGCTAACCAATATCAATTCTATTGTATACTGAACACTTCTGGAATGCAATAGTAAAAAGAACACTGGTATAAGAGTTAGAAAAACCTGGAATCAAATCTCTGCACTACTACTGACATTTAACAAGTCACTTGCTGTCTTAGTTTGGGTTCCCCAGAAACAGACTCTCATTCAAATATTTTAGTACAAGCTGTTGACATGGAAGGGAATTCCAAGAAATACCAGTAGTTGAGTGGGGAAATGAAACAGAAAAAAGAAAAAAGTTAATGACAAATGTATTGAGAATCAAGTTATCACAGAGGGCAACTGAAGCTTAATCCTGCTAGAAAACTCTGGGAGATGGTATAGAGGATACCCTTTCAAGTGATCCCACCCCAAGATGAAGAAACTATGGTATTTAAATAGTAACATCTATCAAACATGGGTTGAGAGCTTCATTTGCAGGGGTATTAATTCCAGCCTGATTTTAGAAGAGGCAGAGAAGGATCCGTTAGTCAGAGTAAGCACTCAAAGAGTCAAAAGTCCGATCAGGACCAGGAGCGGTGGCTCACACCTGTAATCCTAGCACTCTGGGAGGCCAAGGTGGGTGGATCGCTCAAGGTCATATACAAAACTCAACTCAAAATGGATTAGAGACTTAAATGTAAGACTTGAAACTATGAAACTACTAGAATAAAACATTAAGGAAATGTTATAGGACATTGGTCTGGGCAAATATTTTTCTGGGCAAGACCTCAAAAGCACAGGCAACACAAATGGAATTATACCAAGCTGAAAAGCTTCTGCAAACCTAAACAAACAATTAACAAACTGAAGAGACAAGCTACAGAATTGAAGAAAATATTTGCAAACTATCCATCTAACAGGGGATTAATAACCACATATATAAGGAGTTCAAACAGCTCATTAGCAAATAAACAAATAACCTGATTTTAAAATGGTCAAAAGACCTAAAATTAGACATTTCTCAAAATAAGACATATAAATGGTCAACTGGTGTATTTAAAAATGTTCAACATTATTTATTATCAGGGAAATTCAAATGAAAATCACAATGAGATATCATCTTACCTCAGTTAGAGTGGCTATTATCAAGAAGAAAAACATAACAAATACTGGTGAGGTTGTGGAGAAAGGGGAATGCATGTACATTGTTGGTGGGGATGTGAAGTAGTACAGCCATTATGGATTATAGTATAGAGGTTCCTCAAAAAGCTAAAAATAGAACTACTGTATTATCCAGCACTCCCACTTCTGGGTGTGTGTTTGTATGTATGTATGTGTGTGTGTGTGTGTGTGTATACCCATATACATATATATTTTAAAGGACATAAGCATATTGAAGAGATCTCTTCACTCCCATATATACTGCAGCACTATTCACAAGAGCCAAGATATGGAATCAACCTTAATGTCCCTCAGTGGATAAATGGATAAAGAAAATGTTGTATATATAAACAATGGAATATTATTCAGCCATTAAAATGAATGAAATACTGTCATCTGCAGCAACATGGATGGAACTGGAGGTTATTACGTTAAGTAAAATAAACCAGCCACAAAAAGACAAATAGCACATGTTCTCACTCTATTTGGGAGCTAAAAAAGTGGACTTCAGGGAGGTAGAGAGTAGAATGATGATTACCAGAGTCTGGCAAGTGTAGGGAGAGGATGAAGACAAGTTGGTTAATGGGCACAAAAATACAGTTAAATAAAAGGAATAAATTCTAGTATTCAATAGTACACTAGGAAAATCATAGTTAACAACAATTTATTGTAGATTTCAAAATAGCTAGAAGAGAAGAATTGTAATTTTCTCAACATAGGAAAAAGATAAATATTTGAGGTAATGGATACTTAGGTAATTATCCTGATTTGATCATTACACATTGTATAGATGTGTGAATATATCATATATATCCCCAAAATATGTACAACTATGATATATAAATTAAAAATACAAAAAAAGAGAGAACTAAATTAGGCAGCATTTTGTCAGGCCAGCAGCTTCTGTGTCATGCATATAATGATAGAACTAATGGGTCCTGAAGTCATGTGTCCACTGTTGAACCTCCATAGTTATAAGTGGTTCCCTTGGCCCAAGCAATGGCATTACCATTGAGATAAATCAGACACTTTGTTGCCCCTCTGATTGTAGCACTAAAAAGCAAAAGGTCACAATTACAGGCAGTTTGAAAGCAAGCTGACATGCACAGAAATGCTAAATGCAGAAAGGGTAAGGGTGGCACATTGACAGTATCTGAATCTCAGTTTCATCATCTATAAATTGGACCCAATAATAATGTATCTCAAAGAATTTGTATGGGATCCTACTTTTGAAGTATTATAGAAATGTAAGCTATAAATATTCAGTTTTGTGATAGAAGCTACAAAAGAAATAAATATCATCACCCCATACTCTAGAGAATGAGAACCTATCCTGCATTTTCTTTTACATTCTATTTTATGCAGTTACCTTTTATGCCTAATATATGACTTTAAATCTAAGACATAAAAATTAGGCAATTAATCTATGAAATCAAAAAAAATTAATTTATTTTAGAAATCTGATTACTGAATGATATCCTTGATTTCTAAGATTAATAAAATCAATCCTTCGAATAGATTTAAAAATACTATTTCAAAACTTTCTGAATTGATTTAAATGTCTCAATCATATTCCTTCTTGTGAGGATCAGCTTAAATTATTTTATATTCAGTAAGTATTTTTCTGTTTTTATCAAAATCTAGTTTCTGTAACTTATGTTAATTTTTGTGTGCTTTATAGGGAGAAAATATTTCTCAAAATGTTGCAGGAAAAAAAAAGATAAAAAAAAATAGGGAGAAAATAATGGCATAGTCTTGGGAACATGAGACCACATTGTGAAATGGAAGAGCTAGTCTAGTAGGAAAAAAAAGGTTGATTTGGAAAGAAAAGATAGTTTCCTGAGACTGTAAGAAAGCAGAAAGAAGTTTAATTGCATGGAGAGAGCATTTTGGTACCAAGAAGTTGTTTTCATAAGAGAAAGAACAGATCTTACCTAGTTGGTCCAAACAGTGATGTTCATGAGCAAGATAATCTTGGGAAGAGAGAATGAGTTCTCTCAGAAGAATGAGAGTATCAATTGACTCTGGCATATTGGTTATCAATTATGTCTTTGAATATATTGTTATTTCCCAACAGAGACAGTTTCCATTTTCATAAATTTTCTCTATTTGTCTTTTCATTTGTCATTGTGGTTAATAATAATTACTTTAACTAAAAAATATATATCTTGTTTTGTAAGTAAATACTTATAACTTTTATGATACCACTGTAAAATCCATTTACACATTCCTGGAACTGTCCAGTTATTCATCCATAATTAAGAAATACCTAGTATATCTTCTCGCCCAGTGCCGGTAACATAAGAGTGAGCACAAAATCTTAGCTGCATCTGAAAAGTCCAGTTGAAACTACTTCAAACTTTAAAGCCGTAAGAAAAATAATGGGAAAAGTCAAAGTTGGTGAAAAGACATGGTAAGATACTTCACGTCCTTTGCAAAGCACAAACATGAAAAGAAAAAAGTCATTAATGACAACAAATACCCGTCACAAGACTTAGAGCTTGACAAACCAGGATTTGTGATTATACCAACATTCAGGATTAATGCTGTCATTGGTTCACATGGAAAACCCTAGACAAGATTAAAGGTTCATCTCTAAACCACATCCCCTCTTATGCTCTTCCCACAAACAAAGAAATGTTTTCTTTCTCATCAGCCTCGGAAATGGCTATGTCATATTCTAATCCCCATGATCAGGAAAACCTTATTTAATATTGTAAAAAAGATTGACTTTATGTATTCTACAACCTCTAAAGCTGGTTAAAATTATATATACAAAGTATATACACACACAAAATTATATATATTATAGTATAGATACATGCATATATATACAGCATATATGTGTGTATATGTATATGTATATACAGCTTGTATATACAATAAGTTTTTATTCTTAACTTCCTGACTAGTTATGCTTTTCTTCTACCAGTATTTCCATGTAATATTTGAATCTGGCATACTAAAGGAAATAAAATTTTGGGCAATACCTAAGGGAAAGGAGTTTATTCTTTTTCATTACAATGCACAAATGCAGAGATTAATTTACTTTATACTTTTATACTTGGATGGCATTTTAAATATTGTTTGTCATACTACTTTGAAAAAAATGTTTATCTCAAGGTATTTAGGGAGAGGAGCAATCCTAGAAAATAAGGAAATATGTAAAAAGGGTGGGGGGTACAAAATGTTTAGGAAGAGGAAAACATTATATGATTGCCATGATACCAATTATTTTTAATTAGAAGGTAATGATTGGAATCAAGTTTCTAAACCCTTGGGCTTATAGTTTATAGTAACATAATTTTCTGTGAAATTTAAATAGGCAGAAGTTGGATTAAATTCTGTTTAAAAGGAAAATAAGATCAAATGTTTTATCAAAAATGGATGTTCCATTCAATTTGAATTTTACTAACCACCAGTTGCATTATACAAATTGAAACAGTTTTGTCCTATTGAGAGGAGAATATAAAAGAATTAAAAGACATCGTTTCTGAATTTATGATATTTAGAGAACTAATATTTTATGTATTTGGTCTATTATGCTTAATAACATTAAAGTTTTACACTTGATTTACCTAATCAAACAGATATTCAGTTAACCTAATCACCATACCACAATTCTAAATATTAAATAAGAACGGATACTAGACGAAGTTTATTTTTCCTATTTGTTTCAAACATCTAGATTTTCAAAGACAGTAAATTTTAATGCAAAGAAAATGCAGCAAACTAAAGAAGACACCTTTATATAATATTGCTATTAAATATCTACTACAGTTATTCTTATAAATTTACAACAATCTGACTTAAATTACTTTAACTAATGTATATTTAAGATGTTTAACCAAAAACTGCAATTCTAGTCTAAATTTAAATACATAAAACTATTATTATAAGTAAATAAATTAGAGTTTAACAGTATGAATGTGCTCTGAATGTTTTAAATTCTCCTCAAATGACTACATAAAAACCTGAAAAAGAATGGAGGAAAAGATGAGAAAGGAACTAATACTTATTAAATGTTTACTCTGTATTTGTCTCTGTTTTGTCTTACTTCTACAGTCAATTTTTCACTTGATGTATCTAATGAGCCATTTTATACATGTCTGTGGCAATGGGTCCAATGACCAAAAATGTGAGCTTCTCCTAGAAAATGGCTACTTTTGCTGGGAAAAAACAAAATGTCCCAAGTCCTTTTGCATCTTTTTTTTTGCTTTGCTTTGCTTTATTTTATTATTTTACTATTTAGATTGACATATAATATTCTATATATTTACCATATGCAATGTGATGTTTTGAAGTATATACGCATGTAGAATGATTGAATCTCACTAATTAACATATGCATTATCTCATATAGTTATTTTTGTGATGAAAACATTCACTCATAGCATTTTTTAAGAATACAATGTATTGTTATTAGACATAGTTGTACAATAGATCTCTTAAATTTATTCCTCCTGTCTAACTGAAATTTTGTATTCCTTTATCAACATCTCCCCAAGCTCCCCTGCCCTCAGCCCCACCTCATTGCCCTGGAGGACATTGTGTTAAGTGAAATAAGCCAGGCACAGGAAAACAAATACCATATGATCTCACTCTTTGTTATGTGGAACAAAAAAAAGTTGATCTTGTAGAAGTAAAGAGTAAAATGTCCTTATCTCTTTGCATTTTGGTGGGACCATATGACTGATTTCCCTCCAAAGAAATATAAAGAAATGAATATGTCATTCTGCTTCAAGAATAAGAAGCAATTGTGCATTCTCCATACTCTCTTTCCTTTGCCACCAACTGGAGTCATATGACTTTGTTGCCTTAGTGCCTGGGGAGATGGAAAGAACCTGAATCCTTGAATCCATGAATAGAAAAAAGCCACCCACTAACCAGGAAACCAACTTTTTATTTTGTTAAGACACTGAAATTTGAGGTTTAGTTGCTATGGCAGCTAACATTAGTCTAACAAATACATATCAAATGTAACATGTCCAAAATACAGCTCTATTCCCCCTATATGTTTGTCCTCCCATATATTCATCCCCCAATTTTCCCCATCTCAGTAAGTATAGCACCAACTACTCAGTTTCTCAAAGTCAAAACCTTGGTGTCATCACTCCAACATGCATTTCTAAAATGTAAATCAGACCAGGGCAATCCCCTGCTTAAAACCCTTTAATTGTTTGTCAGTGAACTGGAACAAAAACCCAAATTTCTTACCACATGCCCTCCCTGACCTTTCAACCTCATTTTTTTTGGCCACAGACACTCTTAGTCCTTATAGTCCAGCCGTACTGCCTGCCTTTCAGCTCTTCAAATGTACCAAACTCTTTCCGATCACAGGAACTCAAAGCATGTTGCACCCTCATCCTGGAGTGCTCTTCCTAGCATAGGACATCTGGTTAATTCAGACCTCAGCTCAAATGGTACTTCCTCAGAATGGTCTTTCAACTTCACTATATAATTTAGATCTACTTTCTCTCTGTCTCTCTCTCTCTCATCACTATATTTTTTCTTTATGTAATTTATTATATATATAAGCATATAAACATTTTTCTCTCCCTTGATTCAATGCCTATCTCATCTACTACTAGACAGAGCTTCACACATGGATAGCAGGAGACCCAGGGGATATGTCTGAAGATTCACTATCAAATCTTTTATTTATGTTTCTTTTTATCTCATCCTGTCATAATTTATTCTTGAATTAGTTTTGTAATATATATCATATATTAGTAAAATAGTACATGCATGTAATTTATAAATAAATATGCATATGTCAATGGGAAATTTTCAAATATTTTTGCTAATAGAGCTGTGTAATCAAACAAATTTTAAAGACACGGCACAGGACCAAAAACTCCACAAGAAGAGGGATGATGTCTGTCTCTGCACTCTTTACAGGCCCTACACGTGGTTACCACTCAATAAATACTTGTTCAGCAGATAAATGAATAATAAGCACCTCCAATTTACTGTCTTTAATAATTAGTTGGCATTATCATATGTATGCTAGAGAAAATAAAACTGCATTTGTAAAAACAAATTATTCTAAGCTTACTTTAATAAATAGGCAGAAATTAATTCATAAAAAGTAGCATCTATTTGCATATAAACAATGTTCTGAAGTCTTCTAAAATTATGTTGTCTCTTTCATAAAGGTTAAACACTCTCCACCATCTTCTTTAAGCTATTCATCTATTCAGTTAAAATTTTCTTCAAGATAATGCAAAAGGAAATGTCAGCCTTGTCAAATGATCATAAATTCCAAATTAAGTAGAATCTGAATTAATGAGGTTTTATCATATCTTCAAACCAACAAAAATCACTTATAATGCTCAAGGTCATTACATCCATTTTTTAAATGATAAATTTAACTTTTAAGTAAATGTGTGTTTGATAGTAATTCTCTGAACTCTATGGTGCATTCATATTTTGGGAATCATGTCTTAGAAAACATTAAAATAACTACTGCTATTAAAAATTCATATTTTCACTATATTAGATAACATATTTGTATAATTTTAAAATCATACAGTTACTTTATTATTTCCTTTACTATAGGCTTCCTAGACATAAAAATATAAAGCCTTTTTCTTGTTTTTAATGTAATCTTTTGTATACAATAGATTTTTTTAAACCAATTCCAAATTTTATTTCTTCTTTCTCTACTTCTCATTCAGCTGCAGAAACCCACTTTCTTCCTGCTAGCAAGCTATTAGAATGAAATGACAGAAAGTTTAGTAGGACCTTGATCCCTGATATCTCCCAGTCAGTTTCTCTGCAATTGAAGTGGGAAGGATACATTGAGGGATGATACTAATTTTCATATACAACTACTAGTAGGATTTCTTCTAATTGCTTTATCCATTGAATAGTTAATATTTAATAAATACCTTTATATGTTAAGTGTTATAAATTCAGGGATGAACACGACAGAACACCACCTTCATGTAATTCATGACCAGTAAGGGAAAGAGATTTTACACTTGTGAACAGATAGATGTGTATAACCTTGCAAAATGTGATAAATGTTAAAAATCAAAAGAAAAGATATTCTATTCATGTTCTACCCACAAACTGATGAGTTAATAAACACCACCAATCAAAATAGAGAATTTGGGGTGGGGGAGGGGTGGCAGGGGCAATATATGTAACCCTAACAATATTAATACCCCCATAATAAGAGGAAATAAAAGGAAAAATTAAAAAAAAAGTTTCCTTCCAGATATTGGCAAATAGAGGAGATACAAGATTTCAAACACTGCTATGCTGATTCACTGTCACAACCATGTCACATCATGCTTTTCCCACAAACCTTCATCTCAGTATTCTTGAATCTTTCATGGTTATTCTGTATAAGAAAGTTATGAAGGACTAGGTGGGTTGTAACAGTCAGAACAAATAATAATAAAATGCTTACTACTATAAACATTTAGGAACAGTGAGATAAAGCCAAAGAAAAACAAAAGGCAGTTAAAATGTTAATAATGCAATGACAATTAATTTAGGCACTAATCTACCATCTCTCTATCTATTCCTCAGCCAAATGTAATCAGATCAGTTCAGACTGAAATGATTATCTTTTCCCAAGCATAGCCAAGTTGTGATGGTCAAGAAAATCCAACACATTGGTAATGTATCCACATTCTAGGACAAAATAGCATTTTCGGTTGTATGTACCAACGTATTTAACATCAGCTAAGGAACAGTTTCTCTTCAGTTTCTGCTTTTTTTCTGAGCTTCCAGCACAATTATCAATTTAAACCTAGAAGACAAATGAGAACACAGTTTAATTATTACCATTAGTTCAGGCAATAGTGTGAACTATTCACTGAGGACAGGAAGCTAGGAAGGAAGACATTCTGTGTGGAAAAACAACATTAAGCACTGTACTTTTTTCTCTCTTCTTCTTGCTTTTCTTTCTTTCCTTTTCTTTCTTAATGGATATTTTCCTTGTTAATATTAGTATTATGGAGTTTCTTTTACTAAGTGCACAGAAAAGCAGAATATATTCTTATACGGAAATGGAAGGATACCAAAAAATTATTTCTACATGCTTAGCTTTTCCAACATGAGTTGATGATAGTCATATTTAAGTGCATTTTTATTGTAGTGATTATTTGCTGGTCCAATTACCATTATAAGAGTATGCTGTTTTCTCATCTTTCTAGATAGACTTTAATCTCCTCTAATTCAGTTTTGTGAGGGTTTAAACATCATTTTTGCATCTACCTAGAAATGTCTGAATTTTAGAATTTTAGGCCAGTTGCATTTCTTTTATCAAATATTGCCTAATTTTGCCTTCTGTTATTTTTTTCTGCTGTTATTGACCTGTTACTTATGATGTGGGAGGATACTTTTAAGTGTTAATGATTTTAAACTTGTGTCATATGTCACATTCTATATATATATTATAAATTCTTCATATATTTAAGGACTGAAATACATTTCAGTTCATGTCTCCTGAATTTCAGTATTGTTAGGAAGATGTCCTCTACCTCCACAAGGTGAAATGGTCATTTCTTTCCATTCCTTTTTTCTAAAAAATCAGTTGTTTTTTTCCATTGAATTTTAAGCAAGCCCCAGAAGAGCTAACTAGCAGAAAACTCCTAAATAGACTACTACTGTATTCAGAGTTCCTGAATCCACAGCAGTTATAAATAAATATATAGATGTAAATCATTCAATCAATCATTCAATGCAAGCAACTGTGACCAAATAGCTCACTCTGCTGGCAGGTCTAAGTGCATTGTATGTCTGAGTTTGAAAATGAGCTTTGCTGGTTTCTCACACAGGGCTCAGGCTGAGAGTGAGGCCAAGACCTGAAGTGGGCTCTTTTTCTGAGAGACTTCAGTTCATGAGGTTGCCTGGAAACAGCCCTCCCTCAGCAATGTTTGCCTTATTCCACAGCCTTAATGCTAATGTTTCACAACTGACTGGGAGCACTACAATTTCTATCTGAAGCAAGTGCTCGTCCACTTCAAGGAAAATGATATTTCTCCTCATCAGATGAGGAAAGTACAGGATGAAGGAACCTCAAGTGAAGAAAAACAGGTAGAAGAAAGAATGAAGAGCTAGTATCTTCATCTTTCAATGTGGAGAGTGAGCAGTTCTATCTAAAATTAATACAACAAGGAAAATAAGTGAAGCTGACTTTCTTTACAGTAACATATAAGAAATGCATAAACTGAAAATAACAATATATTAGGAAGAGAGGCAGCATAAGATGATGTTGTATAAATGAAGTAAGTATCTGTCTGTTGACCTCCTACTAGGATAGATTATGTCTAAAGTTGATCAATCAAGAATGAAGAGTATAAGCATGTTATTGAAAGGTCACATATAATGACCAGAAGAACTAAAAATGGAAATAGTTATATTTGGTACTGGGAATAGCACAGGGTGGATGGAGCAGGGAAAAAGGAGGGCAAAGCCAAATAAGACCTTTGGACAATTTAACATTTTAATCATGTGCATGTTCTACTTTTATAAAAACTAAGTATATACGTAAAATGCCAACACAAATCCAATGACCAGTCTTAGCATCACCAACCATTAGGCATTATCTCCTCATAATAAAATGAAGTAGCAAATGATGCCAAAGACTGTGAATTATTTTTGCCTTAAAAAGAACCTGAATGTAATCCAATGTTTATATTCTAACCACAAGTTTATTGGAAATACATGGAATAAAAAACAAAACAAAACAAACTAAACAACACAAGAAGGAAACAATCAACACAATTGTAAAGCTGGAAAAATTTAAAGGCCAAATGATTCAGTTTTCTAAGAAATCAATGGTAAATAGAAAAGATGGAGGAGGAGACTCTTATAGCATAAAAGAGACTTAGAGACATAAAACCAAACACAATACATGAAGCAAATTTGATTCTTGATTTGAATAATCCAACTGCTAAAAAATACATCTTTGACAGACAAATTTGAATACAGACTCAGGATCATATAACACAAGGAAATACTATTAACTCAATTAGGTATGATAATAGCACAAGAGTATGTTAAAAATGACATTGCAGTTAGAAATGAACATGAAAGTATTTATAAGTAAAATTACATTATACCTAGGATTTGCCTTAAAAATATTCCAGCAAGATAAAATGGTAGGGGTAATAGGGACTAATGAAAAAGAATAAAAATAAATGTTGATTAGTGGCTCTGGGTAATGAGTACATGGGACTCCACTCTACAGTACTATGCTCTATATTTATCAGTATGTTTGAAAGTTTCTTTAACAAAAGATCTTTAAATTTTAAGAAAAAGTGCATGGACTCAGATGTACTAGGAGACTTTATTTAGTAATATATGATCATGTAGAAAAATAAAAAAATAGATAAGCAAAATTAAGATTTAAAAAAATCACACAAAATATCATATATATCATCCCCAATCTTTTTCTGTGTGTATGTGTGTGTGCAACAAAGTAGAAGTTTCCACTGAAAGAAGTATTTATCCTGAGGGAGAGGAACTGGGAGTGGAACTAAGCGCTCTGATTCTAGAATTGGTTTGTGACAACTTGAAAAACCCTCTGAACTAAGTTACCGTCGACTTGCCTTGGGAAGCAGGGCTCTGAGTGAACACAGGCAATCTTAGTGTGAGTACTATTGGCTAAGAGAAACATAAGACGTTCCTCCCTCACATACTAAGGAGCCACTTGTCTATGAATCATGGAGGAAGGAGATTGCAGATGATGCAAACAAATGGAAAAACATATCATGCCCATGGATCAGCAGATTCAACATTGTTAAAATGTCCATACTACCCAAAGTGATTTACAGATTCAATACAATCCCCATCAAAATACCAATGTCATTTTCACAGATCTAGAAAAATAATTCTGTGTTTCGTTTGGAATCAGAAAAGAGCCCAAATAGCCAAAGCAACCTTAAGCAAATGGAATAAATCTGGGGACATCACTTTAACCAAGTTTAAGCTATACTACAAGGCTATAGTAACCAAAACAGCATTACATTGGTACAAAAATAGAGACATGGACCAAAGGAACAGATTAGAGAGCCCGGATATAAAACCAACCACATATTGCCATCTGATCTTGGACAAAGCAGACAACAATATCCACTGGGGAAAAGAATCCCTATTCAGTGAATGGTGCTGGGAAAATTGGATAGTTACATGTAGAAGACTTAAACAGGATCCAAATCTCTCACCACTCACAAAAATTCAAAATGAATAACAGATTTAAACCTAAGACATGAAACCATAAGAATTCTAGAAGAAAATGTTGAAAAAAATGCTTATAGATATTGGCCTAGGCAAAGAATTTACGAAGAAGACCACAAAGGCAATCACAGCAACAACAAAAATTAATAAGCAAGACTTGATTAACTTAAAAAGCTTTTGCACAGCCAAGGAAATAATTGACAGAGCAAATAGACGGCCAATAGAATGGGAGAAAATATTCTTATGCTATACATCAGATAAAGGGCTAATAACCAGAATCTACAAAGAACTCAAGCAAATCAACAAGAAAAAATCAAACAGCCCCATTAAAAAGTGGGCAAAAGACATGAACAGAAGCTTTTCAAAAGAAAATAGACATAAGGCCAACAAACATATGAAGAAACTCTCAATGTCACTAACAGGGAAATGCAAATTAAAACCACAGTGAGATATCACCTTACCCCAGTTAGAAAGGCTTTTAGTAAAAAGTGCAAAAACAATAGATGCTGGAGTGGATGCAGAGAGAAAGGAATATTTATATACTGTTGATGGGACTGCAAACTAGTATAACCTCTATGGAAAATGGTATGGAGATTCCTCCAAGAACTAAAAGTAGACCTACCATTTGATCCAGCAATATCACTACTGGGGATTTACCCAAAGGGAGAAAAAAAGTCATTTTATCAAAAAGACACTTGCACTTGAATATTTATTGCAGCACAATTCACAATTGCAAATATGTGGAATCAACACAAGTGCCCATCAATTCATGAGTAGATTAATATAATGTGGTATATCTACACTATGGAATGCTACTTGGCCATGAAAAATGAATTAATATATTTTTCAATAATCTGGATGGAACTGGAGATAATCTCCTAACTGAGATATCTCAAGGATGGAAAAACAAACACCATATGTACTCATTATTAAATTGTAACTAACTGATCAGCACTCATGTGCACAAATGGATGTAAAACTCAGCTGAAATCAAGCAGAAGGGAGAGGAAAAAGAGGATAGTGAAATCATACCTAACATGTATAATGTACACTATCTAGGTGATGGGCACACATAACTTGGGCTCAAGCAGTACAAAAGCAATTCATGTAACCAAAACATTTGTACCCTCATAATGTTCTGAAATAAAAAAAGAAAAGAAATGTACACTGGCAGAGGGGATAGTGACCAGATCAAGAGGCTTAGCCCTACTCACATCTTTCCATAATAATAAATTACAAGGGTGATACTCCCACTCTGGTTGAATACCTAGGGATAGAGTGACAAATTATGGAACAACCAGCATTCAGTGGTAATGCAGTCTTTCAGCCTCAGTGAAGAACTTCTGGATTCTGGCTTTTGCAACATGGGTAAGAAAACCAGAATGGGTCCTTTGGATATGAGAAAACAGCCGTAAGTATTCTTGGAAATATCACTGGAGAAAGGATCCAAAAAGAGAAAAACATTCTACTCGTCTTCATAAGAAGGTGCTCTAGTGTTGTGCTTTGTGTACTACTGAAAAGTCAGCTCCCTAAACAATTAAGACAAAAATCTCAATTAAATATATATTTATATAAATATGATAATATGTACACACTCTTTGTTTTATTCCACTTAACAAATTTGAACATGCCAAAAAATAAACTACAATATTATCTTATTATAGAAGTATTCCATATTACTGTACTTCAATTTGTTTAATTTATCTCTATATTTAGATGTATAGATTATTTCCCAATTTTTACTATTACAAAAATGACACAATGAATATTTTATAGCAAAATCTTTGTGCTCACCCTTAATTATTTTCTTAGGATAAATTTTAAGGAGTGGAGTTCCTGAGTCAATATGGTATTGTGAATGAGCAAAACAAAATGAACTGCCCCAAAACAAGAGCTTAGTATATGTAAAGAATTAAATATATGATAAATTAGACATCATGGATTAGTGAAGAATGAAATTGCTTTTCAATAAATGCTACAAAGCTGATTGCTTAGCTATTCATGAGATTTACTTTTTATATCCCTCTTTGTTACAGAAATGTTTTAAGATAACTTAATATGTATCATATTGAAAGATAAGGCAATTTTAAGATAGAAAAAATGAAGTAAAGGGAAAATAAACCCCCAAAAAGGGGAGAGGCTAAGCTTTTAATGCATTTTTTAAAAATATTACATACTTGGTGGACATGAACCATAAACTTTAACTTTCTAGCACCCAATGCAAAGACAGAAAGTGGTATTAGTTACTTTATTCACACAGACTATAAGATGAAGACAAACGAGTTTCTAGGAAGAAACACAAATATTTGTGTGTTAACCCCTGAAGGAAATTTCTCCATAGATTCTCTTGGAGAACAACGTGTAAATGTAATGGACAACACCCTTACAGTATGCACAGCAATGCATTTCATCAGGCTGCTTCCTACAACATCCTTCAACATACGTTAATGTCATTGTGTCAAAGCGCAAGTCAATATAAACCCCATAGGGAAAGGGAGCAATAAAATGCAGTTCACTCGGGCAGCTCCTTATTGTGCTTGTTTCATCCAGGGACAGCGTATCTGAAGGAGGATGAATAGCATACTTTTAAAGTCAATCTTCCTTAAATTTCTCTTGCAAGAAAAGCTTTGATAAATGTTGAACAGCATCGAAATAGTACAATACTTCCTGAATGTACCATTAGTGTAGCAATATTAAAAGAGGTGAATGGAACATTAAAACTCCTTACAAGCATATATAAACCTTGACATAAGTCCATCTCATCTCTCTGAAGCATGTCAAGTAATTTTAAACAGTTTAGATGGAATAACTAAGACAGTTAATGTGTTCATCATGGTTACTTATATTATGGTAGTAAATTCATAAGTAATGACATATTTAATGTATAATCTCCCTGCTAGACTGTAATCTCTGAGAGCAGGAATCATAGCTATCTCATCCAATACAGTACTGAAACATCATAGTCATTTACAACCCACCACTACACCACCAACACTGTCTTACATGGAATATTGACCAATAAATTCAGGGCTTGTAATATATTAGGCAAATGAGTGGCATGCATTTTGGACAGATTGTTCAGTAATTTAAAAGTCTATTATTTGGGAGGATTAAAGGAGTCTCTATTTTATTAAAAGGAATACACTAGGACTTGGGAGTTCACACAATTCAATTCTACCTGTTGAGCTGATAAAGCTGAACTTATAAGCAAGAGGTAAAGACCAAAATTCAGAGAGTTCTTGAAAATGTTAAGGTCAGGAATTCCTCCCCAATTGCTTCCTTTAGCTTAAAACTTTAATTATACTTATCTGGGTTCTGCAATGTTTGAAGCAGGTGATTTTGGTTTATAAACCTGAAAGAATAAACTCTTCCAGGTGGTAATTTCCCAGAGGTATTGTACACGTTAAACAAATGAATCTCTAATTGATGGAAATGTAAGCAGCTGTGGAGCTCATATTCCAGGGAGGTGAACTTTCTTTCATATGATTCACTCAGTCTATTGGTAGATGAAAGGGGGAAAAAAAGAAAAGGAAGAAATATATGAGCCCCTTCTCTTTCCTCTTAATCCTTGTTTTCTTCATTTATAATGTTTTTCTAGCATGTAGGATACTTTATAACATAGTTTTCACTATGGGGTACTTTAATCCTGTCTTGTACATATTTCATATTTTTACCTGAATTGTCATATATTATTTGAATTATTTAGTAAGATATCTAGTAGCATGCTTTTTCTAAATAAGCTAGCAAAAAATAACACCCTTTGAGAGTCTAGCATTCATGAGTTATGAAGAGTCCAGAGAAAGTATAGTCATATTATAATGGTCTATGTTAATAATACAGATGCTACAGAAATTTTCTTGTTCATGTTTTTGTTTTTACTCTGGAAGAACATGTAAAAATAAGTAAGCTTATTAATATAGCAGTGAAGCATGCATATGAATAGAAGACATCTTTGCTAATATCACTTTAGGTAATATTGATAGTAAAACTAAACACTTTAAGCTAAATATTTAACTAGTTTTAAAATCTATTATTCATCTTAATGAAAAAATGAAATTTCTATAATTATGGGAGAACTTAACAAAGTTTGTACTTAATCCAAGAAACCAAACTAAAATCACTAATGTTTCATTTGCCTATAGCTCAATAATCAAGCTTTTCTTGAAAATAGAATTCATTATTAAAACAAAAGTTTACACGATTTTAAAAAAATGAAAAAACACCCAGTAGATTCCTGGGCTAAATAAAACAAAAGGCAAGGTGGCATATATGTATAATTATCCACAATCCCAAACCAATCTTGCCCATCCTTCAGGCACTGATAACTTGATGTATCACCTTTCCAGAGAATTCCACAGTAGGAGAGTGGAGACATGATGAAGGTGAAAAACAGAGGGAGAACAAAGGCCTTAGGCTTTGGGAGAGGCAGGAAAGGTCCCTGGGAATTTGCCAAAGAGGAAAAAAAGAGAATCCTTATTCAGTGAATCAATAAATATGAATGTTTTCAATGTGCTGGACAATGTTCACCAGTTTCAAATATTATAATTACAATAGTACCTTGAAAGATTTAGACTATGATAGTCCTTGGCCAAAATACTACATGACTGAAGCAGGACAAGAAATATATGTATCAAGAAATGCAGAGTAATAGCAAGAGAGATGTGAGCAAATGAGTGGGACCTATGTCAACCGTGTTCGGCTGTCATGATGAAAACACATTATCAGTGAAAATGCATCATCGGTGGAGGGATGTCAAAGAATTCATGATTTTCTTTGTTTTATTGTCCACTCTGATGGAGAAATATGCTTTCATCAACTTGTATATTAGAATATGACTTACATTTCACAATTTAAATCATCAGTTTTAAGTTTATGACAATTTTTTCATCTAATAGCAGACCTGGTACACATATGGTCTACCTCAAACCCCGCCATACACACTCCCAATATTCTTATTTTGGACTTATTTGCAGTTTGGAGTAAGCTTTGTAACAATAAAAACCCTAAATATAATGATGACTAGAATTTTATTTGTTTGACAAAATGACTAGCATTGTGCAAGACCTAAGATAAAAGTTCACTTTCGAACATATAACATTTCAAGGTCCAGGGCCTTAGATATCCTGACATACTCCCTTTTGACCCAACTCTTTTTGAAAACTTGCTATGGTATCTTCTCTCCCTGAGTTAAGTATCACATTTATCCTCTGGTCCCGTCCTCACTGAGCATCCTCCTTCTGTCAGCTGCTAGCTGTTCATTGTTCACTAAAATAACTAGACTCAGAAAAAAACTCTTAACATGTCTTAACTTCCACCCATATAAGGGTAAATTTCTTAAGAAATTACCAGGGACCATGTATAATTTTCTAAATAGTAACCCAGTTTGGTTTTTTGCTTGTTTGTATCTCAGAATATTACAGGGGTATACACATTTTGGTTACATAATTTGCTTTTGTGAAGTTTGAATCAAAGTTACGTGTGCCCTTCACCCAGATAGTGTGCATTGTACCCGTTAGGTGTGAATTTATTCATCTCCTCCTCCCTGCTCCCGCCTACTTGATTTCCGTTGAGTTTTACTTGTTTGTTTTTAAAAACCTGAATTATTACCACATCCAAAAACACATTCCAGCATTGTAAACATAATAGAAACTCAGCAAATATTTATTGAATCAGTGAAAAATTGAATAATAAGGAAAATCAATCTGCCTTTATACTCACTAAATTGCAGAGTTGAATTATACTTATTTAAAGATATACTGTTAAATATCTATTTACTTATTCTATATAATATAGATATTAGCCATCAATATCTGTGGGTTCTGTATTTATGGATTCAACCAACCATAGACTCAAAACAATTTTAAAAGTAAATTAAAAATAACAATAATACAAATAAAAATACAGTAAAACAACTATTTATGTAACATTTACATTGTATTAGGTATTATAAGTAATCCAGAGATGATTTAAAGTATACAGGAGGATGTACATAGGTTATAGCAAATACTATGTCATTTTATATAAGGGACTTGAGCTTTAGATTTTGGTATCTGCAGGGGTTTCTGGAACCAATTCCCTGTGGATATAGAGGGATGACTGTATTTTCCATGATTTTGATATTACCATTCTCTTTTCTAACCTATGAAATACTATAGTCTGCAAGGTAAATAAAAATATTTTTAATTAAAGGTAGAAAATGTGTAGGTTAGGGTTTTTTCTACTTAATGAAAGCTATTTTGGCCCATAAGATAAGAAATCCAAGATCACTTTAATTTATTTGGTCAATGATAACTGAGCTAAAATGTCCTAAATTAGGTCATAGCACCAAGAGACCCTACTGACTGAAAAAAGCTATTAGGCTATTTCAAGTTCTGACTTCTTTTAATTTTTCTATATAATTATAGGAATATAACAAAAAATGAATAAACACTTTTTATGCCCTCATGCATACATGACATTTAGACCTTCATAGTTCATAATTTCCACAAAAGCCAAATGACTATTACTAGTCATCCTGAGTTGTCATAGGTTATAAAGCAATTAAGACATTTTCAAGAGTTTGTAATGACTATTTTTTCTT
Source organism: Cheirogaleus medius (assembly GCA_008086735.1). Taxonomy (NCBI): domain Eukaryota; kingdom Metazoa; phylum Chordata; class Mammalia; order Primates; family Cheirogaleidae; genus Cheirogaleus; species Cheirogaleus medius. The sequence goes on along the minus strand of VBSM01000361.1, from coordinate 54,425,539 downwards.
AAAATACTATGGCCAACAACAAATGACATTTGGCTGCATTTAAGTCATTTTAATGGTTTGACTGCATCACATTCATCATTAGAAAAAAAAACTCAGAGGGCACATTTTTCATAAATCTCTGTACAAATTATTGCTGCATATTCATTACTTAACAGACTATTCTTAATTCCTAGGTACAAGGACATAAAAGTAGTCTTGAAAGTTTAGCTTTACCTCTACTACCTTGAATTGGTGCATTAGCACCAACCACACTGCATCCTCAATATTTTATGGGAACTCTTTATGTTGCCACAGGGTCTTCATGCCTACATATATTTATGTATGGGAAGACATAATGCTACTACCAGAAGGAAACATTTTTGAAAGCAATGGGTAATCATAGCTAAGTCTTTTAAGCTAAGTCTTCTAAATGACATGGAAGACAATTGAAATGAGCAAATCTGTGTACTGGCTGGAGTGACAGGTGCAGATAAAGTCAAGTTCTGGTTATCAACAAAGGACAAGATGAAGCTCTGTGCTCAAGAGAAGTGAACGGAAATGTTGCTGCCTGAAGGCTCCAAAGCAAATGCTGAGGTCTGGATGACAGCTTCCATTTTCACTTACTGCTTGCAAAAGATTGATGACAAGTGGTAGATGAAGGAAAAAGATAGCCTTGATCCTATATATACACAGCATATTTCAGCAGTTTCCTTGGGAATATTAAAGTTATTGTTTTCACATACTAAACCCAGATATAGTTCCAAAGAGTAATCAAGAATCTAAGCAAAATTACATTAACCCACAGGAATTGAAAGCATAGAATAATGAAAGCTAAAAATGTATTTAAGAAGAGAAGTCTGAAATTTAAACTAGCTTGTCATAATATTCAATATATAATTGAGCTGATGCATGCTGTGTTAGTCTGTTTGTGCTGCTATAACAAAATACCTTAAACTGGGTAATTTATAAATAACAGAAATTTCTTTCTCACAATTCTGGAGGCTTGCAAGTCCAAGATCAATGCGCCAGCTGGTTGCCTGTCTGGTGAGGGCTGCTATCTGTTTCCAAGATGGTGCCTTGTTGCTGAATCCTCCAGAAAGGACAGATGCTGTGTTCTCATGTGGTGAGAGGGATAGAAGGGCAAGGGAGCACTCCCTGTAACTTGAGCCCTTTTATAAGGGTTCTAATCCCATTCATGAGGGCAGAGCCCTTATGACTTAATCATCTCCCAAAGGCTACAAGGTCACATTTCTTAATAGTGTTGCATTGATTAAGGATTGAGGATTAATTGAGGATTAAGTTTCAGCATAAATTTTGGATAGGATGCTATCACTGAAACCGTACCACATGTGCTTAACTTCATGGAATGTAAATTAGCATGCAGTGATATTTTTACTAAATTGAGGTGACTACACTTCTTTTGCCACCTATGAGTCATTGTATATGTTGTAATCATTCCTCTTTGGTAGCATGAATAACCAATAACCAATAAAAAATTCAAAATCTCCTATCATTTCTGAAATAAAATAGAGAAAATTTATTGATTCTTTAACACTGAATTAAAAATAGAGGTCTACAAGAAGATAGCAACAAGTTATCTCTATTATCCCTTTTAGACCTAATAGTCTTTAATTATTATGCATATATGCAATAGCATATTCTACACATTCCACAAATTCTACATAGTAAATCATGTTTATTAGTTACTTGCAAGAGAAATGCAAAAATTTATTGACTTCTTTTCTCCATCTTATACCGAATTCGGTAAAAAAGTTCTAACGTAAAACTTCAAAATGTTTATGAAAGGTCTGATCCTCCCCCATGCCTTCTACAACCAACATTCACTTGTTATTATATTGTCTGTACTTCAACTACCTCCAGGAATAATTTGAAGGGGCTTAAAGAAACAGACAAATATGTAATAAAATTATTAAAGTAAATTAGAAATATAAGAAATAAGAAATAAAGGGTAGAAGATAATTGTATCATAAAACCTAGACCAAGAAGAGCTATAGAAATTGAACCAAAAAAATATTCTGAACTTTATCCAAATTAAAAACAAGAAATATATAAAATGATCTAAAGAGCATGTTTAAGATTTATTACAGGAAATATTCTTTAAGAGGATAATTACAAAGGAAGACACTGATGATTCTTGACAGAGTCTTGAGCCAAATTAATAAAGAGATGCCTAACTTTTATTGCAACATTGACCCTTTTAACATTTTAATAGGACCCTGGCCCAAGTTTCCATGAGCAAATAAAATGTTGCATGTAATTTCAGAGATTTCTTGAAACTAGAATTAAGAATTCCTGCCTCGATTTCTAATCTTTCTGTCTGTATTAGAGATTTAGACCTGCATTCTAGGTTTGGGCAATTTCTATCACACATCAGTTGAGGAAAATTTCCATTTTTCTTTTCCCCAAGAGTGAGCTCTCCTGGACTCCCTTTAATCCCAGGCAGGACACATGCTATATCCAGTGCCACTGAGATGTGGTTGCCACTCTTGGCATGAATTCTTTAATGCCTCCCCAACCCCTGCTCATTTCTCTCTCCTTCTACATCTCAGTGCTGAAAAGAATCTATAATTTTTATTGCTTTTATTTTTAGAACTATGTTCGATTTTATCTCTATTTAAATAAATCTTGATTGCCACTTCAAAAGTTGCTTTTTTAATTATAAAAGTAATACAACTTACCAAGAAATATTCAGTCTAGAAGTGTAGAAAGTATGAAATCATGTAGAAAACCTTCCCCTGTCTCTCCCTAATCCTAAAATTTAACTGTATTTTTCCAGAACTTTATCCATATTTTAAACCAGTATACTTTTGTGTACTCAAACACACAAATAAAAATATATGAACTTGTTATTACATAAATAGTATGAAACTACCTTATTGCTTTGTATTAACTTAATTATTTAACTCCATGGCCAAATAGAATTTTACCCCAAACATATGGCAAATCTTTATTTGTCCCATGGCTGGATCTAATATTTTCAGAAGGTGACCATCTTTAACTTTCAAACATTTACAGATATGTTTAACAAATAAAATTATCAATGTCTGCTTATAATTTTGACTTAATTTTATGACAAATTATATAAAATAGTACTTTGTTACCTATAATTTCACAAAAAATTTACTGAAATGCTTCAGATATATGTTGGACTTCAGTATCTTTGTGATCACTAGAGCCAGTTTTGGAGTCTTCTAGCATAATTTTCCAAAGTCCTTCATCTTCAACTCTACCTAATTGTTGGAGATGCCACTACTGCAAACTTTTCCAAGCCATAAGAATCCACTCACAAAATACCAGAACAATAATTTTATTATGATAATTATTTCCATGTATCCCATAGATCAGTGGTTATCAAAGTATGATTCTGAGTCAACAGCATTAACATCACTTGGAAACTTGTCAAAAATGCAAAATGCCAGGTCCTACATATCACCCGTGAATCAGAAAGGTTGAAGGTGGGGCCAAGCAATCTGTATTTTAACAAGCCTTGCAGGTGCTTCTGACGCATACTGACATTTAAGAACCATTATATTAGATATTTATTTCTATTTTCCATAACATAGTCACTTATTGCCCTGCTTTTATATTGATATTCTTTAAATTTAGAAACAGTTTCGAATACTTGTATTTGTGAAAGCATCTGCAGGAGAATAACTAACTTTACATTGGACTTCTGTGAAACCATTTTATTGATTATATCAGGTGATCTTGAAAAGAAACACAGATGGTATTGATTGAAATTGGTTCAAGTTGTCTTCCCCAAACAGTATTTCTTGATTCTAACAAGATAATTAAGAGAACATCCTGTAATATGATTGCAAAAGGTCTCAAGTATAACTTAATTTTGTGTTTTCTGAGGGATAATGTTGGGAAGAAAAATATCTTTCTTATAATTAGGCTTAGTACTATTTCCATAGCTTCATAAGATTTACCACTGTAGAGTATTTATGTGTATGGATCGAAACTAAGTTCTGGCCATGGCACCTTATCAGCAATTTATCAGCACCATAAGAACTGCCTATGATAAGAAAGAATGCCTAATTTACATATAGGTAAGATCTAAAGTCAGATGGGAAGTTGTAACAGAGTCAAATGTTCACTATTCAAATCTAGACATACTGGGATTAATTAAGCATAAAATTCTTGAGCTTTCACCCCTCATGATACTCGCTGCTTCTGCAGGACTGCCTGTTGCTCTTCTACTGTTCCAATGCTGGAGGGTTGAGTCTCTGGACCTTGCTCGGACAAGAGATCCTCGTACAGCATCTTATTCTCAGTGATAATCTAGGCAGCCACCCGGGAAAAAGAGTCACTACAAGGTGACTAAGGAACTATCACAGATGCCACATAGAGGTTACTGTAGGGCATACTGTGGTATTTCACCTAGATTCTCCATTTAGGACCAAGGCACTCATTCCCCCAGCTGCCAAGAATGTTTGCCAATGTTTGTTCACAGCTGAGTCCCACTACAGAATTGGCCTCAATCAAAGAGAGTTGCTTCACCCAAGCTTATGCCCTCCCAAGGGACAATCTATAGCCAAGGAATGGTCAGTGTGGTCGTACAAGACCTAGCACCCTTGCCTCAAGTCAGGACAGCTCAGAAAGTTCATCCCAGCCTCAGAAATAACCACACGGTCAACTGAGTTTTGCAACTGTATCACACTACCCTCTCTTCCTCACAGGTGTTGTTACCAAAAGTACTCCCAATATATCACCTGCATGTGAATCTCTGTCTCAGATCTGTTTCCCAGAGAAACTGACATAAGACAGGAACTGTGGGCTTTTACCCATACTATCTCCTCTACAAAAAAGTGTTGAGGAGGAGGTTTTAATTACTTTTACTTTGATACTTTTGTATCAAATAATCTTTTTTAAATCATTCTATAATAAATATAAGTATTCTGAAAAGGCTACCTTAGTCAATTTCTACATTATTATATTAAATCCAATAAATATAACATTTTACTGTGGGTTTTAGACCTCCAGTTGTTTTGTTTCTACCTTCATATATTTTTTAAACCAAATGTTGAATCCTATTCTAAAATGTATATACACTATAATCTGTTTACTAATTTACTGTTAATGTGTTTTTAAACTAGCTTTTACATTATGAAAATAATTTCTATACATAATTAGAAAAGAATAACCATACAGAAGAATGTGAGTAATATCTCCTTTTCCTTCTCCCTGAGTTCTAATTCCCCAGATTAAACACTTTAAATTTGTGGTTTTTGATCTTTAAGGACTGCCATTACAATTCTAAATAATGTAATTGAACTCCGTTTCATAATTTATCAATTTAGATAGTGTCTGTTGATACTTCTTATGAAAAAGGAATATTTGTACTGTTTTACTGCCCCAGCCACTTGCTCACTTTGTTTAGTTACATATTATATATATAATAGTTCTTCTAATAGTTTCCTTTATAAGTATAACTAATATACTGAAGCTTCAAATTTTTGATTCACCATAGTGAGACATCTATGTATTAACTTCCCACTATTTATGATAATACCAAGAATGTTACTTGATCTAAAGTGAAATAATTATAATTCCCTTCTTAAAAGAAAAATCTATGCATGTATTTTTTTGAATTCTTTTAATTTTCTATATGGATTTCTTCAGAGAAATACTAGATATGGTATTATTAATAGTACAGTAGATATACTCAGCCATCTTTATTTATTATATCCTATTCTGTCTTTCCTGCATGACCTGGTAGACTCAGTTAAGCATGCTAGATCACCAGTTGAATTGTGAAGTAAAAGGATATGATATGCATTTTAAAAAGGTGACTGTTGTCTGGAAAATAGATAGTAAAACAGAAATACCAGTTAAGAGGCTATTGCAGTGGTCCAGTCCAAGGTGGAAGAGGTATTAATAGATAGGATCAATGGTCAGACCTAGATGTAATTCAAAGATTAAACTGATGAACTTGATGTAGAAGTGGCTATAGGTTGTGAAAAAAGAAGTAGAATCAAGGATAACTCTTAGATTATTGTCTTAAAGATCTGGGAAATGATGAAGCCAGTTGCTATGGTTTGAACGTTTGTCCTCTCCAAAACTCATGTTGAACTTTAATTGCCATTGTAACAGTATGAAGAGGTGGGATCATTAAGAGGTGATTAGGCAATGAAGGGTCTACCCTCATAAATAGGATTGGTGCTATTATAAAAGGGTGAGTTTGGCCCCCTCTTGCCCTGTCTTACACTCTCACCTTCTACCATGGGATGATGCAGCAAGAAAGCCCTCATCAGAGGCCAGCACCTCATTGGACTTCACAGCCTCCAGATCTATGAGCTAATAAATTTTTGTTCATTATAAATTACCTAGTCTCTGGTATTCTGTAATAGTAGCACAAAATGGCCTGAGATACCAACTAAGGAGATGTGAAAGACTGGGGAGAACAATAATATTTGAAGAGAAATATCAAGACAGTCCTATTAGACATTTTACAAACACTTCAAACTCAACATATTCCAAAACTAAATCAAAATGCCTGGCCCATGATGGGTCATTCATCAATTTTTATTAAATAGAATGAATGACAGAATAAAGGAAAAATTAAATAGGAAAGACAGCTACATGGAAGGCAATTCGTAATTACTCTAGTTATCTGTGGCACAATTTCTCTTTTTGTATTTATGGATCCTGTCTAGGAATTTCATAGGCTCACTTGGGAAAAATTATCCATAGCTCTTATTTTCATTGTTGATTTCTCTAATGTTGTCCCATTAATTCAAACCTGTCTGTTTTATATTTTCCATGAGGTCCTCAATATTCCTGACTTGTTGATGCTTCTCTTTCTTTTCTTGCAGCATAACTATGACTTCATTCTTTTTTGTCTATTTGATGTTACTTCAATAGGATTTTGGAGAATAGATCGAAATGGGTGTTCAGTACATCACCTTGAGATGTAAATAATGTGTAGAATTGATAAAAATTATTTGAACAAAATTTTAAATCTCTGGATTGTTTAAAATAAGTATCAATTCTCAAATTTATCATCACTTTAAAATAGCATTTATTCTAGATGAAAAACATTGTATTAGAAAACAGGAAAAAAGCTATCTAGTAGCTATTTTATCTGTAAGAGTTTTTAATGTTTTCTAAAAAGACAACTGCTACATCAAATTTAAAAACTACAAAAATAATACATGCAGTAAGATTTCGGTCTTGTATTTCATTTTTTGTTTTGCTTTTTTTGTTGTTTTTTACATGTGAAAAGCATTGAGTCAAGAATGAATGTATCATCTCTGTTTCTTAATTAGAGAAAAGATTCAGAGGAGTGAGATTTTTACAGATACCATTAAAAGATGATATTTACCATGTCTTTTCTATCTATTCTGAAAAGGGTACCATAATAGCAGATCCCATTGCATGTTCTGTATATCACAGTAATATTAAATGAAAGTAACATTGTCCCCCTTCCCCCTTCAATATCTTATACCATCAAGAAAATCTCTTTGCACAGAATGGTTTTGAAATAACTATAATTGACTGACAAACACAGAAGAAATTTTAAACATTTTAAACCATTGCCTCATTTCCATTTTTAAAAATTAGAGCTTATTGAGCTCCTCTTAAGTCAAAGCAGCTTAGGAAGTATGCGGGAGTTTGAGGGCAGGCCAACAACCTGATCCAAAACATTACATCTGCCTAGAATAGATGTAAAATGCATTGCAACAGTACAAAGACATGACTACTCCTACTCATGTAGAGGGGGAAATGTGAAATAAAACTTACTATGAACTGATTATCTTCCTTCCTTTCCTGAATTTAGGTTTTCTAAATTGCAAGCTATGAGTAATGACAAAAGAATGAACTAAACCCTATGTTGTCTGAATCTAACCATCTGCTATTCAAAGTTATGTTTAAAAAGGACACATAGGGACAAAGCAATCAGTATCTCTTCTACTGCAAACATTCTTTAAATTTTTTTAAAAAACATTTTCCTTAAATAGAATGAATCTGGGATGGAAATAAATCTTGAAAGTTTAGTCATCCACTTGACTGTGAAAACAAAGCATTGAGACATTTTTAATAAAAATGCTGTATCAGTTGGGATTTGAACCTAATGCTTTTGAAATATAAGGTACTTAAAACTGTTTATAGTGTTCTTTTTGTTTTTTTTTTAATTAGATCGATTCCACATATATAGCTTTTTTAAAAAGCTAGCTACAGAGTAATGAAATTTTGGCACTTCTAGTTCTTTAAAATACACATACACACACAAATACACACACAAACACACACAAATGACAACCTTGAAACTATTTACAGTTAAAAGTTAAATTTTAAGCACATTTTTCTAGCAGCTATCTCATTTAAATATATAGCATATTATCTAAGTATTCCAATAACATACTCCTCCTTTCTGTGTCTGGTTTAATTAGTTTTTATTTTTCATATAAATGAAGGAAATCAGAATCATAGGTAAACCAAAATACAGTCATGCACTGCAAAACAACATTTTGGTCAACAGTAGACTGCATGTACAGTGGTGGTCCCATAAGGGAGCTAAAAAATTCTTATCGCCTAGTGATGTTGTAGCCATTGAAACATCATAGCCCGATGCTATGTGTTTGTAGGGATTCTGGTGTAAACAAACCTACTGCACTGCCAGTGATGTACAAATATAGCACACACAATTATGTATAGTACAATTATATATATGTATGACAATAAATAACTATGTTACTGGTTAATGTATTTATTATACCATACTTTTTATTATGATTTTAGAGTTTATTCCTTCTATTAATAAAAGAGTCAACTGTAAAACAGCCTCACGTAGTCCTTCAGCAGGTATTCCAGAAGAAGGCATTGTTTTCATAGGAGATGTATATTATTGCCATTGAAGACCTTCCAGTGGGATAAGATGTGAAGATGGAAAATGGTGATATTGGTGATCCTGACCCTGTGTAGGCTTAGGCTACTGTCTTAGTTTTTAACAAAAAAGTTTAAAAGGAAAAATTTAAAAATTTTAAAAATTAAAATACAAGAAAAGTATAGAATAAGGATATAATGAAAGAAAATATTTTTGTACTGCTGTACAATTTGTGTTTTAAGATAAGTGGTATTTCAAAGAGTGAAACAGTTTTAAAAAATTAAAAAGATAAAGTAAAAACAGTTACAGCAAGATAAGGTTAATTTATTATTTAAAAAAGGAAACTATTTTGTAAATTTAGCATAGCCTAAATGTACAGAGTTTATAAAGTCTACAGTAGTGTACAGTAATGTCCCAGGCCTTCACATTCACTCACCGCTCACTCGCTGACTCACCCAGAGCAACTTCCAGTCCTGTGAGCTCCATTCGTGGTAAGTACTCCATATAGGTATACCACTTTTTATCTTTGTACCATATTGTTACTGTATTTTTTTCTATGTTTAAATATACAAATAGTTACCATTATATTCCAGTCGCCTACAGTAATCAGTATAGTAACATGCTGTTGACTTTTGTAGCCTAGGAGCAATAGGCTATACCATATATGCTAGGTGTGGAGTAGGCTATCCCATCTAGGTTTGTGTAAGTACACTCTACGATGTTCACACAAAGGCAAAATTGCCTAATGATGCATTTCTCAGAATGTATGCTTATTGTAAAGCCATGTGTGACTGTAGTATACAATCCTCACTACCTCCTCCAAAAAATAAATAACCATAAAACGTTTTGTTGGGATATAATTCCATTCCCTAGTATTGAGAGGCAAAATATGAAATGGTTAAGAATGTGTAGAGTCAGGCCTCTGGGATTGATTCCCAAGCCTCACTACATATGACCCTGTGACCTCAAGCAAGTTTCCTGATTTACTTAATCCCAATTTTCCCCATTCACAAAACTGGAGATACTGATAATACCTACCCAGTAATGTGGTTGTAGAGATTAATTGGTTGATGCATATAAAGTGCTTTGAACAGATTCTAGCACATGATAAATACTTAATAAACATTAGCCAGTCAAAGTAGAAATAAAAGTATCAGCATTCTGGAAATTAATTTAAAAAATATATAAAATCACAATTTTTTAATTTGTGGGAAACTGACTCGGGAGGCTATAAGGAACAATATTTACTATGAGTACATCTCAGAGAAAATAATATCCCTATAATTTAAAAGTTTACAACACTCTCACAATTAGCGTATCAAGCTTTTCCTTGAGAGAGATCTGGGCAGCACACCACAGTGTCCACCATAAAGACCCAAAACCCTGTTAGATACAAAACATAAGAAATAGATATATTATATATTTTACAATATATACATCAGAGTAGATTGTATCCATAAATCAAGACTAAGCTTCAGTTAAAAAGGAACAATCAGAAAACAAGAAAGAACTTGAAGAACGTTTACTTAAATTTTAAAAATTCAGTGGATAACTAGAAAAAAATCAAATGTGAAAAATTGCTGAGAGTTGTGAAAATGAGTATAACATATTAAAATTCAAAAAAATTCATAGGTTAGTAGAAGCAATAATCAGGCTTAATGTTAAAGAATCTATTTCACTAAAAAGCTGGGAAACTTAGAATCCTAAACAGTGAAAATCAAGCAAGGAAAGAGTGACTGTAACAACTTTAGGCCAGTTATTTTATCATTCCTGTAACCCTCTCTGCTTGGAAGATGAATCCAAGGAGTTTTAGCAAAAGAAAGAGATAAGAGAGTTCCTGCATAATTTTTCTCCATCTTTCTAGCCTGACTTAACTTGGAGGTAGGAAATATTAAATGATAATGAGAAGCTAAAAGGTAATTTGAAGACTCCCCTCAACATAAATATGTAATGAGTAATGAACCAAACTTATACTGCCCCATAAGTGGCTGTTTCAAAGAATAGAACCCGAGGGTTGAAGTGACAGCTGCCTCCATAATGAGGCGGCAGTTCAGGGAGAAAGGCTGCGGGAATTCTAGGCCAAGGTACTCAGCTGCCAAATAATGGCAGAGGTGACCATTGCAGATGACCCCGAACACTCCAGCTCATCAGAAAAGTAGTTTCAGAATAAATGCCTTAATGCAGTTAACTAAAAGAGAATGAGAATGAGTGGTATTGACAAGACTCTAGGTTAAGCCTAGTTTGTTTCTTTTAAATATTGTTCCTTTCATATGTTCATGTTTATTAGGTTTATGCAGCATAATATTTGTTTTAATAATATTCCTTTCATGAGATCTATATTTTTAAACTTTTTTACTTCTGTCTGCCCTTACTATGCTTCCATCTGCTAGCTTGCGAGCCCCAATCTGCACTCCACCACAAAGTGCCTTCTTCCCCTGGTGCCAGTTCCTTCACTTCATAGAAACCAGCCTGAAGACAATAATGAGCCTAAAGAGGGCACGCCTTGCTAATATAATGTGATTTTAAGGACAGCTCATAATATTCAGAAATGTAAAAGACCTCAGCTATCCTTCATTTTAGGTAAGAACTCTGAAGCCAGAAAGGATGAAAAGAATTAAGGTCACATGGTTAGCTCGTGACAAGTCTTGGACTAGAACCAGGTGTCCTAATACCTAAATGTATGTGGTTCTCCATGTACCACCAAACCACACCACCATTCTTGGAGAGTGGGGTCTGGGAGCAAGTGAAAGAATGTGGCTCTGTAACTAGCTGCCAATCTTACTTAAAGCACATGCTGCTTCTGCCCTAGAGTCTGCAACCAAGAATGTGTTTCTACTTGACTTCTACCCACTTCACACAGTTACGTAGGATTATAATTAATGCAAATGTTTTTAGAATGTGTACCAAATCCAATTTATTCTCCCCAACCCCGGATTTGCTTGGCTACACCTTCCTCCTGGGTCCTTTGCCATGTGCTCAATGCAGAGCTTCAGCCCCTTCCGCTGTTGCCTAACCTCCAAGCACTGTCAGTGTCTCAGACTCCCCCAAAAGGAGGACCAGGCTCTGGCTAGTCCTCCATGTGCCCAGTGCAGCAGGGGCTACAGTATCCCCAACTCCCACATCTTACCCATTTGCAACCAAAGACATGTGGGCTCCTCTATCCATTTTTGTACTCAATTGAAGCATCTTTTTGTGGCACATGGATTCTGGCCCACACCCCTGCTAACATCCAACAGCTTACAAAATGCCTGAACCTTCAAGATGATATCCCTACAACATCACTTCAGACCACAAAATTTTTTTTAAATAAATATGAGTGAAGGCAAGAGGTTCATGACTATGGAATCATTGCCAGAAATATAGCCCAATAAAAGCGAGGTACTCTCTTAAAATTTCAACCAGAGTACTAGCTTGGGGAAAACACATTTCAGGGTTATTGTCTTCCAGGATGCCGTATCTGCATTTAAGCAATGACCAATATATAATACTATCTTTCCAACAGCTGGAATGCACCACTCCCAGTGATCCAACTTGCAAAATTTGTGCTTTCTCAAACTAAAAATGTAAGATCTGGAGGTCAGAAATCCTGGGCCCACCTCTGCCAGAGGATATATTATGTACACTGAATTGGAGACTGTGACAACCACCCGTCCACTTTGAACTCCTCATGTCAGTGGACAAGAAGGGGGAAAAAGAGGAGTTATAGCATTTTGTGAGCTAATCAACCCTAATTACGATAGCGAGCTAGGATTATTACCACACAATGGGGCAGGGAGGAGCATATCTAAAACTAGAGAATTCACTGGGGCTCTCTTACTACTTTCACATTCAGTGACAACTGTCAGTAGGCAAGCAGCAACCACATCCCAACTAAGACAATACAATTAAGGACTCAGATCTTTTCTTGAGAGGGTCACAAAGGTAAAAGCCCTTGAGAAAGATGTTGAATATCAGTTACAACAGCAGAGGGCACTGTGATTTGTCTTTGAGATTTCAAAGGCAAAGATTGTAGTTGGCCACCAGGCTTAAAGGAGAATCTGTAATTGGCTGGATTTATATCTCCCCTCTTGAGGATAAAACAAGGGCTCCTTGTTCTTATAAAACTGGAGATCCCAATTAAGGTATCACAAGAAGGTGTGAAGAGATTTGAATGCTGCAAGAGGAGGCGTATACGGGACCTAATTATGTGTTTTCCAGATTCACACAGACTCACCTGCCTTCTGGTCCCTTAGCTGTGCAGAGAAACTTGTTGTTGCCTTACCTTGTAGCATTACCAGCTGTCTCTGCCACATCCCAGGATTCAGGCTAGGCAGTGCCAGCCTCTGTTACACCCACTGAGGCAGGAGCTGCTGCAGCTCCAAAACCCAAACCCAACCAACCCAAGAGTCTAGCTACTCCCACTTTTCCATACTCAGATAAAGTGCCGTGCCATGGAATGTAGGATATGGCTTCCCCAGGGGCTAGCCAAAAGGTCAGGCAACAAAATCCAGAAGTGTAAAATATGACAATGAGAGAGAGCTAACAGATTCCATTCCCCTCGTCCTTCTGATAGACTATTCCAGAGTGCTGAGATTCTCTACAGCTTATCTCATCCACATGATCAAGTAACTGGCTGTGTTTTTTCATGAAGTCATTCCAGTTTGGTAATGAGCCACCTCATATTTGCCGTTCCTCCTTCTCTGCTCTTCTTTCCCTTCCTCTCACTATTGCCACCCTGGAATTATGCTTACCAATAAGGCATTACCATGAAAAGTTTTGTCTTAGGCTCTGTTTTCTGGAGAACCCTTGCTAAGACTAAATATTTTGAGTCATTCCTCCAAGTATTCCAAAAATTAAAAACACATTCTATGTGCTCCTTTCCCTAAGTTTACCACAAAAAGGAGTATACCACTATCTAAGGATTATACTTCAATAAAGTCTCAATTTATACTTGCAATAAAATAAAGAAGTTAGTCTTGCTCCAATATTCCTTGTTCTTTTATAACTTTCAGATATGCATTCTACTAAAATTTTTGTCTAATTGTACTCGAAAGTCTTTTTTTCTTCCAGCTATTTTACTTTACCAAGCATCTTTTTATAACCCTTAATTTGACAAAGTATTATTTAAGCTTAAAATATTTGCATACTTTGATAGCACACTGTTATGATAAAATATATATTTCAATATTTCTGCTTATAAATCCAAGTTTTAAAAGGAGGGAATATTATTCTTTAAAATGCAGAGCATGAGTAAATGTAAGAATAGAACACTTAATATTTTTTCAATTCCTCCTCTATCAAAAATGGACACATAAGACACATTTTTTTGGAGAATAAAATAGAAAAGGGAGTGATAGTTGTTAAAATACTGTTCCATCACTTTCAGATTACTGAGTAGAGGAAAGGTCACACCATCAAAAGAGGAAATTTAATCTATTAGCAGAAAAGACTAAAAGAATATCATATTATAAATTCCTAATTTACAAGACTAATTTAGGAGATTTTATTTCAATTGATCCAGTTGAATCTTTCAGATATATTTACAAATTAAATACAATGATAGTGATTGTATACTGGGAATGAGTTACATTTTCACTAATATAATGTTCAAAGGACAGAGAGACTGACTAGGTCCTAAAAGGGGTTATTATAAATATTCAGTCTGCACTTGAGGACAAGGTGTTCAAACAACAGGAGTTTATCACAGGTCATTACAACCAAGCAGAGTAAATGAAGAATTCACAATGGTGCAGGCTCTCAAAAAAAGGAAAATATTAGGCTCCTCTGCTGTTCAAAATAAATTCTCTGTTGTATTTTTAAATATTGTTTTACCTAAAATATAACAAATAAAACCTAAAAAATGCTTTCATTAAGCAGGTTCCAACAAACAAAAACACACAATTCAGAGAGTTTCAATTGAAATCTCAGCACAGAGGTGGTAATGTCTTACCAATAACAAATTATAGACCTAAGACTGAGTGAACAGATGTCTACTACTTTGGGAAAGTAGCTACACATCCATCTTGTTTTCCTCTGTGGAAAGTTGGGTACATTATGGTGCATGCTCTCCTTTTCAGTTTTAACAATGGCCTTTGAGAGAGTCACCAAATTCCTGAGAATGTGAATTTCCATTCTGATGATTCAGCCTTTATATTTATGAGGCAACCATAGTAAAAACTTATAAAACTTTTTTTTGGCCACAGTGGTCTTTATTATTTTTATTTCAAATTATGTAGGTACAAATGTTTTTGATTATATGGATCACTTTTTTAATGCTTGAGTCTGGGCTGTAAGAGCACCCATCATCCAGATAGTGTTCACTGTACACGTTAGGAAGGTTTTGCCCATTCCCTCTTCCCACTCCCCCCTGCTTGATGTCCACTGAGTCTTATTTCCCTCTATGCACACGTGTGCTCATTGATTAGTTCTACATTAATAGCAAGTACATGTGGTGTTTGTTTTTCCATTCTTGAGATATATCACTTAGAAGAATGGTCTCCAGTTCCACCCAAATTGTTGCAAAAAGCATTAATTCATCCTTTTTATGGCTAAGTAGTATTCCAAGGTATACATATACCACATTTTGTTAATCCACTCATGAATTGATGGGCACTTGGATTGATTCCACATCTTTGCAATTGTGAATTCTGTTGCAATAAACATTCAAGTGCATTTGTCTTTTTGATAAAATGACTTCTTTTCCTTTAAGTAAATACCCAGTAGTGTGATTGCTGGACTGAATTGTAGGTCTATTTTTAGTTCTTTGAGGACTCTCCATTCTTTTTCCATAGAGGTTGTACTAATTTACAGTTTCACCAATAATGTCTAAACATTTCTTCCTCTCTGCATTCGCTCCAGCATCTATTGTTTGTGCACTTTTTAATGATATCAGTTCTGACTGGGGTAAGGTGATATCTCATTGTGGTTTTAATTTTCATTTCCCTGATGATTAGTGATATTGAGCATTTTTACATGTTTATTGGCCATATGTCTATCTTTCAAAAAGCTTTTATTTTCATGTCTTTTGCCCATGTCTTTAATGGGGTTTTTTCTTGCTTACTCTCTTGATTTCTTTGTGGATTCTGGTTATTAGCCTTTAGCCTTTTTTGTTATTTTGTTTTGTTTATTAGACAGAGTCTTGCTCTGTTGCCCAGTGCCCAGGCTAGAGTGCCATGGCATCAGCCTAGCTCACAGCAACCTCAAACTCCTGGGCTCAAGCGATCCTCCTGCCTCAGCCTCCTGAGTAGCTGGGATTACAGGCGTGTGCCACCATGCCTGGCTAAGTTTTTCTATTTTTAATGAAGACAAGGTCTTACTCTTGCTCAGGCTAGTCTCAAACTTCTGAGCTCAAGTGATCCTCCCTCTTTGGCCACCCAAAGTGCTAGGATTACAGGCATGAGCCACCATGCCATGCCTGGTTATTAGCCCTTTATCGGATATATAGCTTGCAAATATTTTCTCTCATTCTGTAGGTTGTATATTTAGTCTGTTGATTATTTCCTTAGCTGTGCAGAAGCTTTTTAACTTAATCAAGTCCCATTTATTTATTTGTTGTTTCTGTGATTGCCTTTGTGGTCTTCTTCATAAATTCTTTGCCTATGCCAATACCTAGAGAAGTTTTTCTTATATTTTCTTCTAGAATTCTTATGGTTTCATGCCTTACATTTAAGTCTTATATCCATCTTGAATTAATTTTGTGAGTGGTAAGAGCTATAGATCCTATTTCATTCTTCTGTATGTGGCTATCCAATTTTCCCAGCCCCATTTATTTAATAGGGCTTCTGTTCCACAGTGGATATTGTTGTCTGCTTTGTCAAAGATCAGTTGGCTGTAAATGGATAGTCTTATATCTGGATTCTCCATTCAGTTCCATTGGTCTATGTCTCTATTTTTGTGCCAATACCATGCTGTTTTGCTTACTGTAGCCTTGTAGTATAGTTTGAAATCTGATAATGTGATGCCTCCAGATTTGTTCTTTTTGCTTAAGATTGATTTGGCTTTGGACTCTTTTCTGGCTCCAAATGAAGCATAGAATTACTTTTTCTAGATCTGTAAAATACTGCATTGGCATTTTGATGGGGATTGCATTGAATCCATAAATCACTTTGGGTAGTATGTATATTTTAACAATGTTGATTCTACCAATTCATGAGCATGATCTGTTTTCCATTTGTTTGTGTCATCTGTGATTTCTTTCCTCAGTGTTTCACAGTTCTCTTTGTAGAGATCTTTCATCTCCTTGGTTAAATATATTCCTAGGTATTTTATTTTCTTTGTAGCTATTGGGAATGGTATTGAGTCTTTGATTTGACTCTCAGCTTGACTATTATTGGTGTATAGGAATGCTACTGATTTGTGTACATTGGTTTTATAAACTGAGACTGTGCTGAATTTATTTATCAATTCCATAGATGCAGAAAAAGCATTTGACAAAATTCAGCACCTTTTCATTATAAAAACTAGGCATAGAAGAAATATATGTCTTATAAAAGCCATATATGACAAACCCACAGCCAACATCATACTGAGTAGGGAAAAGTTGAAAGCATTCCCACTAAGAACTGGAACAAGACAAGGGTGCCCACTGTCACCACTTCTATTCCACATAGTCTTGGAAGTCCTATCCAGAGGACTAAGGCAAGAGAAAGAAATAAAGGGGATCCAAATCAGGAAAGAGGAGGTCAAACTATTATTTTTTGTTGATGATATGATCTTATATCTAGAGAAATTTATAGATCTGTTTTAAATGTGATCAGTTTAAGGAAAAGGTGACTCCTTAGCTTTAATCAAGTAGAAGTAGACAAGCTCACAGTATTTTTATCCAGAAATCAGGTAGCCCTGTCCTATATGACTGGTGACTAGGGTTTAAAAAGAAAGTATTTAGAAAATCATGTTTTTTATAAAGTGTACTTTTATATTAAAAATGTGTTTGAAAGGTAGGAAGGAAAAAGTAATTTTGAAATCAGTGGTCTTTGGTCTACTTGCTTCAGTTAAGAAAATAATTTTACCTTTAGGAGCTAATGATTGGGAGGGAAAAAGCAGAAGGAAGAGAGTAGTAGGGTGGGTGCCTTGGCCAGAATTAAAATAGAAATAGTCTGTGATAGAAACTTGGAAATATAACTTTTGCTGATTGGAAGTTTGGCATCATAGGGAGACAGGAGAGAAAAAGAGCGAGAAGGAATAGCATATTTTCTATTTTTATCTGAAATAGGCAACATCAAGCAGTAGCCCTTCTAAAGACTGCTATAAACCAGCTTCCTGGACTGTGAACTCCTAGAGAACAAGGTCTATGTCTTCTTTATATCTTTATCCTCAGCCGATTGCACAGTATGTGGTATTTAGAAGGTAGGCGATAGATGTTTATTGAATGAATAAATGACCGTGCAGCTATTTAGTGAAAGGGAAGCACAAGTAAGCATGATACAGAAATACAAGGAAGTTAGCACACAGAGGGTGTTTCTGTCAGTGATTGCCACATACAGAGCAGTCGAAAAACAGCACAGCCTGAGAGAGCCCTTATCTTTCATCTACTATCTCTGCAATTGGAGTTTTATGAGATTCCTAACAGAAGCCTTCTTGTGCAAAGAAGTGAAATGTTTCTTCATAGTTTTTATATTTTAATCACTGCTGAAACATAAACTTCTTTCTTGAAAAATTACATTATCTGCTAAAATTGTACTGTTGGAAACTAGAACATTCCTACCTCACCAGAACATCCATTCCTCCCTCTTCTTTCCTTGTTTGCTGTACAAGCAGCTCAGTTTGACCCCTATATCAGAGACATGTATATTCAGAAGCACATTTACTTTATTTACTTGTACAACTCACAAATTCATTGCACCCATTTGATTGTGGAATAGCTTGGCAATGTATTCTAGTCACATTTTATGTTTATAATTAAGAAAAATACTGGCTCGAATCCCAATATGTAGGGATAAATCTTCTACATCTACCACAAAATGTATTCAATGGCTATTTGTTTGGGATGTTTTTATGTCCCCAAACACCAATTCAGAACAGAACACAGGGTAAGTCATTACTTAAAGCACAGCCACACTTTAAATTGAGTGTTTAAGTGACCTTGTGAATTTCTGTTTTCTCTAGGTGACATTCACATTAAGTTTATTGCTTAACACACCAGCATGGGATTCTCCTGGATGCTAACATGAAAAAGCGCTGTTCACACTACTGGACACTCCCCATAATGACCCCTTAACACAAGTGTGCCTGTCCTAGGAGCACATGCCAGTCAGCACGTATGGGGGCATCCAGACCCAAGTCCTCCTTTACAGCTGACTCCTGAACTGGCTGACATCTTGGTTTGAACACAATCCAGTCACTCCCACTTCTGCCTTACCTATTCTCCTGTTTATGGCTCCATCTCTTCATTTTAGTAAAACACTATCATAAACAAAGACCTTCTATTCCCACCCATCACCAGAACCCTGGGACCCATGTACCATCTAAGGAGGGGCAGTTTCACCTGGTTTGTCTCCACCTTACAGAAAGAATTCATACAATATGTTGATCTACCTGGGATACTTCATACAAATCATGCATTACTACAGGTATTCATAGGTAACGTTTAACTGCAGACTTCCTGCATATGGCAAACCAACTAGTTATATGAGCTCATCATTTTAACTGTCACCTTTAGCCAATTTCATTAAGTAAATATCAAAACCATAAAAATAAACACACCCACCTATAACCATGCCCATTCTAACTTGCTGCTGTTAGAGTATCGGCAGACCCCAACCCAAGCAGTGACCTCACAACACAACTCCTTCAGTCATATTTCCACCCTTGAGCCTCAGGTCCCTTAGAGGTTTCCTTTTGTTTCATCTTGATCAACCTAGTGTCATTGCTCCACTGACACCTACTTAGCTCTCAAAAATATACTACCCCACCAAAACTAGTACACACCAAGGTGCCAATGCTAGCCAAGCTTATGAAATTAGATCTAGAGTAGCTCCATTCTAGTAATGAACAATTGTTTATTAATGGCAAAATCTCAGTCATTAGCAATAAGATTATAAGGAGATATTCCAGGGAAGGATCCCTTCTCATAGAACTCTACCTACTTCCTCTACATAAGATGGCCCTACCTCCTACCTTTAATCCTTACAAGGTATAAGTAATCTGATTACTAGACTGTAAGTATGTCTGGAAGACACTAACTAAATGATAGTCTTTTCTATTATTGCCATTATTACGCTTTTAAATCAGGTTCTATTATTTCCTATTAACCAAATGTCAATTTGAACAAGTGAATAAAATAGATATAATATTATCCCAGGATATATCTGATTAATTCTACAGTGTTATGCATTCAATATCTCTTGACCCCTACAGTCAGTTAGTTCATAAAGCAAAGCCCGTGGTTTAATGGAACAAAATTTAGCAAATGCCATTTATTTATTTATGTGCCACTACATGATCAAGCAATAATACTAAACTAGAAGGCCTCTTTCCAGATTTGACCTCCACACCACAGGCTATAAAATATCTCTCAAGATAAAAATAGTAAATCTTCTTCATTAGAGTAGAAAAAAGGGAAAACTTGATTGGTAAGAGTGACTTAAATAGCAAAACCTATGTTTAGCCTGAGTAAAAAATACCCCAGTCTCAAAAGTAATTATACTAAAAGTAATGGTGAATAAAATTGAGTTTAAAATTCAATCTTCAAATTGAAGTGCACTATCAATTCTAAATATAATAAAAAGAAAAACAGAACTTGCCAGTTTTCACACCGTGCTCTGGTGTGATGATTCTAAGCCTCTGTATTTGCTCCTCCTTCTGACTGAAATGCACCACTCTTCTTGGCAAGGGTTTTTCAAGACCCCATTCAAATGCCACTTCATCAATGAAGTTTTTCCAAACTATGGTGGGACACTAAAGATGGGACAATAGAACATTATGTGCTTCATGGTGTGCATGTAATGCAGTAGGAAATACCCACTTCTACTCACAAAATAGTATTGGGAAAAAAGTAGAACCTCTATCTAATCAAACTCCTCAATCTAACAAGCAGTTTATAGGAAACACATGGAATAGAAGAACCAGTGAAATGACACCCTAAAGAAGCAATTAGCCACATCCAATGTAGGACAGTCTCTAGGACAAATTAGTGGGATTTAAAAAAGAAGGGCTAAAGAGACAATCATAGAATAAAAGTTACTGAAGAGACGCAACAACCAAACATAAAAGTGGACCTTGTTTTATCCCAATTCCAATAAAACAACTCTAAAAAGACATCTTTGAGACAATTAGAGAAATTTGAATATGGAGTGGATATTAGATGATATAAAGAATGATATTTAATTAGCTAGATGTTGTAACAAAATGGCAGTTATGTAAAAAATATTCTTTTCAGTTAGAGATTCATTTTAAGTGAAATGACATGGAATTTGTTTTAAAATATTTAAGCAAAAGAGTAAGGGATAGATGATAGTTGAAATAAGATTGGTAAAACGATGGTAATTGTTGAGGCTGCTAACAGGTACATGAAGGTTTATTAAATGACACTCTCTAGTTTAGTGCATCTTTGAATTTTTACATAATAAAAAGGTTTAAAATGCTAAAAGTCTATAGTGGGGAAAAAGCTATAGGACTCTTGGAATACATTGGTGTACAAGAGCCCATGGGAGCTTATAATCTCAAATAGAAAAAAATAATAAACATTTTTTACAAATAATACATTACAATTTGTTAGTGCTACCCAAGAAAAGTCCCATGTGTCATGACAGTGTGCAATCAGGATTATGCCTGGCTGCCTCCAGGGCCTGGCACGCTTCTCAACACCTAACCCAAGCATCACTCCAACTCTCTGAGTTATCTTGTCTTTTCTAGGACATTTAGTTATCCTCTTCCTTTCCCCTTCACTCTTATACCAGATACAATTTTATTCATAATACCCAATGTAATTTACTGCACATATTTGATATATCTGCCCAACTACATCCACCTCTTCTCCACCCCCCGTCCCCCAGTTTATAAGGTCCTTAATGGCAGGGACATGATCTGATCTAGTTCTCTGTTCCCCGTACTCAGTTAACTGTGGGCTCATGGAGATACTGCCTGATCACACTATAACAAATCTCCCCCTATCAAACTTTCACTTAATAGTTTTGGTGTCCATCAATAATCATTGCCCAGATACATTATTAGAGCAAATTTTTGAAAATAAAGTTTGCTAAGGTCACAGACTTCTGACAGGTCCTCCATCTGACTCTACATTAAGTCACTATGTCAGGTCAGATGTCATGACCCAGCTAGACAAAAGGACCCTTTTCTGCCCTCTGACACCTCCACTTCCTGACTTTACTGATCGTATCCCCTCACTCCTCTTTACCCCAGGCTGGGGTCAGGGCCCTTCGCTGTCACTTAGAAAACCTATCATTAGAGATAGAAGAATCTAGACTCAGAGTAGAATGAAGCCAAGACTTCTCTTAAAAAAATAAAGTATTTTCTGTCTCTCTAGTGTGCTCAGGGGTTTCTATACCTTACAGAATCTCTGCCTTACCTAGTATAATAACCAAAGGATCCAACCAATGCTAGTATTATGATAACCAGCAAAGAAATATTTTTATTTTAATCTTTTTATTCACCTTACATGTAGGTGAATAGGCTACATACATAGGCTTTGGAGAGAAAAAAATAACAGTAAGTAAAAAACAAGGATTTGAACCTAACGCTTTACTATGCCTCCTGGGAAAAATATGTTCTAATTCACAATAAAAAACAAACAAACAAAAACCTATAACTGGATCCAGCAAGAGAGCACATGTAGTAATTTGATTTGAAATAAACCTAAAACTTAAAGAATGCTGCTGAGAAAAGGCAATTTTATTTAGAAAGGCTTCCTTGTGTTCAGGCCTGGCCATTGGACATGGGTAAGAGGAATAAGGCAAGATAGGGTTGTGACTGGGAGCACTTCCCCTACATGCAAAGTGAGATTAGGAACAAGGCAAGACTATCCATTCTCTCACCACTTATTCAGTATTGTACTAGAGGTTCTAGAGAGTGCAATTAGGAAGGAAACAGGAAAAAAATGGCAGCCATATTGGAAAGAAGTAAAACTATCTTTCTTTATGTACAACATGACAGTTTATGAAGAAAATCCTATAGAATCTACGAGAAAAAGACTAGAACTAAAAAGTGAGTTTAGCAATTTATAGGATATAAGGTCAATACATATAATTAGATCATATTTTTGTATACTAGCAGTGAAAAATTTGAAATTGAATTTTTAAAAAAATGCCATTTGAAATGGCATCAGAAAAAATAAAATACTTAGGGGAAAATTGAACAGAAGTTGTATGAGACCTATACAACGAAAACTATAAACCATTGCTGAAAGAAATAAAAAAGGCCTACATAAATGAAAGCCATACTGTGTTAATGAATTGAAACTCTCAGTCTTGCTACAATGTCATTTCCCACAAATTAACCTATATACTAAATGCAATCCCAACAAAATTTTGGCAGGGTTCTTTGTAGAATTTGACATGCTGATTCTAAAATTCTTACAAAATGCAAAATGCAAAAGAAATAGAATAACCAAAGTAATTTTGAAAAAGCACAAAGTTGGAGAATATTTGCTATCTAAGTGCTAGCCTTAATATAAAATGACATTAGTCCAAAATGTGGTATTGGCATAAATATAGAGAAATAGATAAATCAGACTGAGTATAGTGTCCAAAAATAGGTCCACATCCCATAGATCGCATCCCATAGATGCGATCAGTTGATTTTCTACAAAAATGGGAGCTATTTAAGTAAAAAAAAAGTATAGTCTATCAAAAAATGGTCCTGGAACTATTAAATATTCATATGCAAATTTATAAACTTTCATCCACACCTACCAGTGTAGATAAAAATTAACTGCAAATGTATCATAAGACTAAATGCAAACTCTAAAATTATAAAACTAAATAAAAAGCAAAGGAGAATATTCATGTCACTGAATTAGGCAAAAATTTCTGAGATACACCAAAAGCATGCTGTATAAAAGAACAAATTGATAAATTGAACTTCATCAAAATTAAGAACCTTTGCCCTTTGAACAACTCTTAAGAGAATGAAAGACAAGTTATAGACTGGGAGAAAATACCTTAAAATCAAACATCTGATGAAATATCTTCATCAGAAGACTAATGGCCAACAAACATGAAAAAATGCTCAACATCTCCAATCATCAGTGAAATGCAAATCAAAGCCACAATGAGATATCACTTAACTTCAATGAGAATGGATTTTATCAAAAAGTCCCAAAACAATAAATGTTGGCGTGGATGTGGAGAGATAGAAACAGTCATACACTGCTGGTGAGACTGCAAACTAGTACCTCTGTGGAAAGTAATATGGAGATACCTCAAAAGAGTTACAAGTAGAACTACTATTTGATCCAGCAATCCCATTACTGGGCATCTACCCAAAAGAAGAAAAGACATTCTATTAAAAAGACATTTGCACTAGAATGTTTACAGCAGCACAATTCACAATTGCAAAGATGTGGAAACAA